>QXTE01000531.1:240610-310792 GCA_003942145.1 Platysternon megacephalum | reverse complement strand
TATGAATGCCCCGGGTTGCAGGGCAGCACGGCCTAACGGCCAGAGTCTGTATGAATGCCCCGGGTTGCAGGGCAGCACGGCCTAACGGCCAGAGTCTGTATGAATGCCCCGGGTTGCAGGGCAGCACGGCCTAACGGCCAGAGTCTGTATGAATGCCCCGGGTTGCAGGGCAGCACGGCCTAACGGCCAGAGTCTGTATGAATGCCCCGGGTTGCAGGGCAGCACGGCCTAACGGCCAGAGTCTATATGAATGCCCCGGGTTGCAGGGCAGCACGGCCTAACGGCCAGAGTCTATATGAATGCCCCGGGTTGCAGGGCAGCACGGCCTAACGGCCAGAGTCTGTATGAATGCCCCGGGTTGCAGGGCAGCACGGACCCTAATAGTGGCTCAGCGGGGGGGTCCTACCGAAACACGCTGAGGCTCATCAGGGGCCAGGTACCAGTCCGTTGCCCCTCGCGGTCCGCTCCCTACCGGTCTGGACGTTGGGGTTTCCCAGGAATCCCAGCCGGCCTCCGGGTCCGTCGTCTCGTCTGGTTCCTCCCCTGGTAGGGCTTCAAGCCGAGCTGTGGGGATCTCCGGTCCCTCCGACCTCCCGGGCATGGGCCGGTCCTCAGCAGGAGCTCCGCCGGTGCGTCCTTCCCCTGCGGCCGCCGTCCCAGACTGAGCTGAGCTCACTCCTTTTATGCTCCCAGAGCATCTGGAGCATGCCCAGTACGAGCAGGGCGGGACTTCCTGCGTCAGAGCCACGGGCCTGAGGCCGCTGGGGCTAGTGTGGGGAGGGACTGCTCCGTCACACACCCTCCCCCTTAAGAGGGCTTCCCTGGGTTGTTCCGCTTTCCCTTTCCCCTGTCTAGAAAAGAAATCCGCGTTAGCGTGTGCCTTACCCGGGCAGTGAAATACGCGGAAGTCGTAGGGTTGGAGGGAGAGGTACCAGTGTAGAATCCGGGGGTTCGTATCCTTCATAGTCTGTATCCACCGTAGGGGGGCATGGTCGGTGATCAGCCTGAAGTTATTCCCCAACAGATAATATCGAAGGGCGTCGATGGCCCATCTCACCGCCAAGGCCTCTTTCTCTATTGTGGAATAACGTTCTCGGGGTAACAGCTTACGACTCAGATACAATATCGGATGTTCCTCCCCGTCCTATTCCTGGGAGAGTACCGCCCCCAGGCCTACTTCAGAGGCATCTGTCTGCAAGATAAACTCCTTTGCAAAGTCTGGGTGTCGCAGGACGGGTTCCTGCATGAGTCGTTCCTTCAAGGTTTCGAAGGCTTCGTTGCACTTCTCTGACCACTGCACCTGCCGAGGCTGCGCGTTCTTTGTCAGGTCCGACAGAGGGGCAGCAATGGAGGCAAAATCTGGCACAAAGCGCTGGTAATATCCGGCTAGGCCCAGAAACTGGCGGACTTGTTTCTTCGTCTCGGGGACGGGGATGTCTCGGAGGGCTTGCACTTTGTCAAATAGGGGTGTCAGTTTCCCGACGCCTACCGTATATCCCAGGTAAGTCACCTCCTCTTGCCCTAGGTGGCATTTCGCTGGGTTAGCCGTAAGGCCGGCGGCTCGGAGGGCCTGCAACACCCCTGCAAGGTGGCGAAGATGGTCCTGCCAGTTGTCGCTATAGACTACAATATCATCTATATACGCGGCCGCATAGTGGTCGTGAAATTGTAAAACCTTATTCACCAGCCGCTGGAACATAGCCGCAGCTCCATGTAGTCCAAACGGCATAGTTATAAACTGGAAGAGGCCGAATGGTGTTGAGAAGGCCGTCTTCATCCGAGAATTTGGTGTGAGAGGGATCTGCCAGTATCCCTTGGTTATATCTAGGGTTGACAAGTACCTTGCTCCCCCGAGCCTTTCCAGCAGTTCCTCCACTCTCGGCATTGGATATGCGTCGAAGCGGGAGATGGCATTAACCTTTCGGAAGTCAATACAAAAGCGGGTAGCCCCGTCGGGTTTCGGGACCAAGACGATGGCGCTGCGCCATTTGCTCGATGATTCCTCCACAACCCCCATTTCCAGCATTGTCTCCAGCTCCTTCCAGACTGTGTCCCACATTTTCCGGGGCAACGGCCGGGGGTGGTCCCTTACCTTCTGGCCTGGGGTGGTGGCGATATGATGACTGGTCAGGGTCGTTCGCCCTGGGAGGGCCGATAAGACATCGGGAAAGTCGTCTACCAGTTGCTGCAGTTGCTCTCGCTGTACGGGGGTGAGCCCCGCCCCTATCGTCACTGGCTTCGGGTCCGGAGTGTCTCCCGCTAGGGGCCCGAGCTCTGACTCCAGAGTAGGCGGCCCGATGAGCAGGGCTTCCCTGGTCTTCCAGGCCTTCAGAAGGTTTACATGGTAGACGCGTGTCTCCCTCCGTCGCCCTGGTAGCCGGACCTCGTAGTCTACGGGTCCTGTCCTCCGAATTACCTCATAGGGTCCCTGCCATTTGGCCAGCAGCTTCGATTCGGCCGAGGGCAACAACAACAACACCCACTCCCCAGGGGCGAAACTCCGTCCCCTAGTTCCTCGGTTATAAAGCCGTTCCTGGTTCGCTTGAGCCTGCGACAGGTTCGCCCGGGCGAAGGCCCCTAGCGCTCATAGTCGCTCACGGAGTTGCAATACGTATTGGGTAGTCCCGAGGACTCGGGTCTCCTGGGCTTCCCATTCTTCCTTCAGCAGGTCCAGGATCCCCCGGGGTTGCCTGCCGTACAAGAGTTCGAAGGGTGAAAACCCCGTCGAGGCCTGGGGTACCTCCCGGATGGCAAACAACAGGGCGGGTAGTAAAGTATCCCAATGCGTCGGGTCTTCCTCCACGAACTTCCGTAACATAGACTTCAGAGTACCATTGAAGCGTTCAACGAGGCCATCCGTTTGGGGGTGATAGACAGAGGTCCGGAGCGTCCGTATGTGGAGGAGGCGGCACAATTCCGCTATCAACTTGGAGGACACATTCGTGCCCTGGTCCGTCAAGATTTCGGCAGGTATCCCGACCCTAGCGAAAATCCTTACTAACTCATTGGCGATTGCGGGCGCTGTCGCCGTTTTCAGGGGGACGGCCTCTGGGTAGCGCGTCGCATAGTCCACGACCACGAGAATGAAGCGATTCCCCGTCTTGCTTCTTTCCAGGGGGCCGACGAGGGCCATCCCGATCCTTTCAAAGGGTACGCCGACGACGGGCATTGGTACCAGGGGTGCCCGGGCTACCCCTTTCCGCCGCGCAAACTGGCATTCTGGGCAAGATGCACAATAGTCCCGAACCTCCTGGTGTATGCCCGGCCAGAAACACCGCCGCGCCACCCTCTGGAGGGTCTTCTCCCGTCCTAGGTGCCCTGCCCACGGGTTTGCGTGGGCTACTTGAAGGATGCTTTGCCGCAGCCGCCGGGGAATCAACAGCTGATGGAATGTCTCTTGGGTCTGGGGTTCCTGCGTTACCCAATATAGGCGATCCCGTTTTATTTCGAAGCGGGGGCCCTGTGGGGGCTGTGGTGTCAGGTCCCCGTCGGTGTCCGGTCCGGTGGCCTGCTCCCAGGCCCTGCAGAGGGTTGGGTCTTCTTGCTGTTCTTGTACGAAGTCCACGTCTCGTTCCAGTTCCGCGTGGGCCTCTTCTACCGAACGGGGTCCATCTGGGGGGTGAGTCCCAGGGGTCTCTTCCGACACCGACGTCCCCTCTCCGGGGTCGATCCCTGACCTACGTCCGAGCAATCCCACCCTTGGAGGCCTAACCCGGCGGGTTCGTGGGTTCGACGGTTTGTACTTCCGGAGCACCTCTCCAAAGCCGGGCCAGTCTTGCCCCAGCACTACGGGGTAGGCCAATCTGGGGGCCACGCCCACTGGGAGGCCCTCCTCCCGGTTGCATACTTCGACCTTTACCCAGGCCGTAGGGTACGGCTGGATGTCCCCATGTACGCATTGCAGGTGGATCGGGGGGCCCGAAAGGTCGAGGTCCATGACCAATCCTTCCCATATAAGGGTTTGACTGCACCCCGAATCCACGAGTGCGTTCGTGAGGGTCCCTTCCACCCGGACTGGAACCACCAGCTTTCCTGCTTCCCCTTTCCGAGCTCTTTGTCCTGCGACCCAGGCCTGTCCATAGTTACAGTCCACAAACGGACAATCCCGCCGAAAGTGCCCCTCCTGTCCGCACTCCCAGCATCCCTCTCGGGTCGCCACGGGCCCTGGGCCTCCACCCGCTGTGCTCCCTCTTTCTCGGGGAAGGGTGTCCCTTTGGGATGGTATCCGGGCGCCCCTGGGTCTGGGTTCCAGACTGGGGATCTTCGGGGTCCTGGGGTGGGCGCCGACTGAGGGGTCCCGTGCCCCCGTCCTCTGGGGATTTCCCTTGCCTGGCCGGTCCCTTGGTCCGGAACTTCCTGCCCCCCGGGGTGGCACAAGTAGTCCTCCATCAAGGTCACGGCCGCCGAGAGGGTTGCCGGTCGATGTCGGCGTACCCAGGCCCTTCCTCCTGGGGGTAGGATCTGGGTGAACTGTTCCAACGCCACCATCTCCGCTACTTGGGGTCCAGTCAAGCCTTCCGGGTTCAACCACCTCCAAGTATAGTCCCGTATCCGTTGGGCCACGGCGCGGGGCCGGGCCCCCGGTGGGTACGGTTCTTTGCGGAGGCGTTGGCGATATGTCTCCGGGTTGATGCCGGTGTAGTCCAATATGGCCATTTTCACCCGGGGATAGCCCAGTGCCTCCCGAGGGTCGAGACTCCGGTAGGCGGCCTGTGCCTGTCCCGTCAAATAGGGGGCTAGTAAGGTGGCCCAGTGTTCGGGGGGCCACCGGGCGGTGGTCGCCACGCGTTCGAAAGTGACCAGGAACGCCTCTGGATCGTCCGCGGGCCCCATCTTCGTGAAGCGTACCGGCAACTCTCCTCCAGTCTCCCTGTACCCGGCTCCAGCAGGTCCCGTCCCTGCAGCCCCCGCCGGGTATAACAGTGTGGTCACCTGTTGCACCAGGCGTTCCTGTTGCGCCTGCTGCTGGACCGCTAAGTCACGTAGGAGCTGCTGTTGGTGCTCCTGATGCTGGGCGATCAGCAGCTGCTGCTGACTCGCCATCGGCTGCATCATCTGCGCCTGGTGTTGCTGCTGTTAGGCGGCCTGTTCCTGCTGCCTTTCCAGCATCCATTTTAGGAGTTTCTCGGTCTCCATCTTGGGGTTTAACGGTTCACCCCTGTTCCCACGGACCTGTTTAGCAGGCCTGGGTCACTGCCCGCATTCTCCACCATGTGTGAGGGTCCGGGCCCCTCGGTGGGGGCCGATGCCCCGGGTTGCTGGGCAGCACGGCCTAACGCCCAGCGTCTGTATGAATGCCCCAGGTTGCAGGGCAGGACGGCCTAACGGCCAGAGGCTATAGGAATGCCCCGGCTTGCAGGGCAGCGCGGCCTAACGGCCAGAGCCGATAGGAATGCCCCGGGTTGCGGGGCGGCACGGCCTAACGCCCAGGGTCTGTATGAATGCCCCAGGTTGCAGGGCAGCACGGCCTGACGGCCAGAGTCTGTATGTATGCCCCGGGTTGCAGGGCAGCACGGACCCTAATAGTGTAGAACCAATGTGAATGAAATTGTTTTTAGTTATTCACTGTATCATTGTAACTTCTGTTCACCATTTCATTACGCTTGCCATTTTGCCTAAATTGTAACTTCTGTGCAATATTGTAATGCAAAACCCATGCTTACTCTATTTGGTAGAAGGCTTGCGCTGCAAGCCCCCCCATTTTTGCAAGCCATGCTGTAATTTTATTAGTCTAGTTGAGATGTGTGAATGAGGTATGTATGGGTGATAGAATCAACCTCCAGCACCAGCCCGTCCTGATGAGATAAAGTTCAAATACCAAGGGCTGAAGAACTAGACAACAGCCCTAACTCAAGCAAGAAGCATCCACCCTAAAAAGGAACAACAGAAGGAAGATCAAAGCCAGGTCCCAGGCTGACAGTCACGCCTGCAACTGACGGGTGATCAAGCACCAAACCCAGAGGCGGCGTGACACAGCGAGACCTAGAGACTGTGAATCCAAACTGCAGCCTACAAAAAGGCTGGGTGAGATGGAAGACTTTGGAGGGTAACATTCTGCTTCCAACATGGAAGGGCATCGGTGCATGCCCAACAGAGACCCAGCCCTCCCTTGTGCCCGGCTTTCCTGGCCGGTTAGCCGCCACAAGCTACGAACCCAAGCTGCAAAATCAAGCTATGTTCAGGACTGGTAAGTATGCAGCAGCTGCAGAACATCTGATGGATTTGTGTGTGTGTGTGAATGTGTATGTGTGTGTATAGGTATAATGTGTGTGTATACGTATTAAGATAGTAGTGATTGGTCATTGATCAAATTGTTATTATAATAAATGTGGCATCTTTGTCTTCCCCCTTAAGATCCTGTATGAGTTTGTCTGTACAACAATAGCGGCTCAGCGGGGGGGTCCTACCGAAACACACTGAGGCTCATCAGGGGCCAGGTACCAGTCCGTTGCCCCTCGCGGTCCGCTCCCTACCGGTCTGGACGTTGGGGTTTCCCAGGAATACCAGCCGGCCTCTGGGTCCGTCGTCTCGTCTGGTTCCTCCCCTGGTAGGGCTTCAAGCCGAGCTGTGGGGATCTCCGGTCCCTCCGACCTCCCGGGCGTGGGCCGGTCCTCAGCAGCAGCTCCGCCGGTGCGTCCTTCCCCTGCGGCCGCCGTCCCAGACTGAGCTGAGCGCGCTCCTTTTATGCTCCCAGAGCATCTGGAGCATGCCCAGTACGAGCAGGGCAGGACTTCCTGCGTCAGAGCCACGGGCCTGAGGCCGCTGGGGCTAGTGCGGGGAGGGACTGCCCCGTCACAGAAGGAAAAATCAGTTTCACACATACAGAATGGGAAGACACTGTCTAGGAAGGAGTACAGCAGAAAGGGATCTAGGGGTTATAGTGGACCACAAGCTAAATATGAGTCAACAGTGTGATGCTGTTGCAAAAAAAGCAAACATGATTCTGGGATGTATTAACAGGTGTGTTGTGAGCAAGACACGAGAAGTCATTCTTCCGCTCTACTCTGCGCTGGTTAGGCCTCAACTGGAGTATTGTGTCCAGTTCTGGGCACCGCATTTCAAGAAAGATGTGGAGAAATTGGAGAGGGTCCAGAGAAGAGCAACAAGAATGATTAAAGGTCTTGAGAACATGACCTATGAAGGAAGGCTGAAAGAATTGGGTTTGTTTAGTTTGGAAAAGAGAAGACTGAGAGGGGACATGATAGCAGTTTTCAGGTATCTAAAAGGGTGTCATAAGGAGGAGGGAGAAAACTTGTTCACCTTAGCCTCTAAGGATAGAACAAGAAGCAATGGGCTTAAACTGCAGCAAGGGAGGTTTAGGTTGGACATTAGGAAAAAGTTCCTAACTGTCAGGGTGGTTAAACACTGGAATAAATTGCCTAGGGAGGTTGTGGAATCTCCATCTCTGGAGATATTTAAGAGTAGGTTAGATAAATGTCTATCAGGGATGGTCTAGACAGTATTTGGTCCTGCCATGAGGGCAGGGGACTGGACTCGATGACCTCTCAAGGTCCCTTCCAGTCCTAGAATCTATGAATCCACCCACAAGAGAAAGTCTATTTAAGCTCCTGGGAGACCCCTCCATTTTGTCTTCAGCTGGCTCAAGAGATAGCTTCTCCACCGCCAAAGGGTACTGAAAGAAATTGGAACAAAGGACAGTAACCACGGGGGTGTGAGTGATTGCTGGACCCAGACTAGAAGGAGGCTAGTCTGCAAAACTACTGGAACATCTCTGAGGGTGAGATTTCATCTGTAATCACTTTCTTACTGTATTAAGCATAGGCTTGCGTGTTTTATTTTATTTTGTTTGGTAATTTACTTCTGTCTGTTACTACTTGGAACCACTTAAATCCTACTTTTTGTATTTAATAAAATCACTTTTTACTTATTAATTAACCCAGAGTATGTATTAATACCTGGGGGGGGCGGGGAGGGGGGGCAAACAGCTGTGCATATCTCTCTATCAGTGTTATAGAGGGCGAATAATTTATGAGTTTATCCTGTATAAGCTTTATACAGGGTAAAACGGATTTATTTGGGGTTTAGACCCCATTGGGAGTTGGGCATCTGAGCGTTAAAGACAGGAACACTTCTTAAGCTGTTTTCAGTTAAGCCTGCAGCTGTTGGGGGATGTGGTTCAGACTTGGGTCTGGGTTTGCAGCAGGCAAGCATGTCTGGCTCAAACCAGGCAGGGCACTGAAGTCCCAAGCTGCCAGGGGAAGCAGGCTCAGGGGTAGTCTCAGCACATCAGTTGGGAGTTCCCAAGGGTTTTCTGTGATCCAACCCGTCACAAGGGGGTCTTTGCCCTGCAGTGGGGCTGGGGGAGGAGCTGGGGCTGGGGAAGGAGCTGGCTCTGTCTCTCTTGGCCATGCTGCAGCAGGTCTCCTAGCTGGGCACTGCTGCAGCCAGTGGGGTAGGATTCAACATGCTGCTTCCCACTCCCACCACATGGGGGTGAGCTTGGGGCACTGCGGTTGTACCCGGCACAGGCTCTGTGTGGTGGTCTGTCCCCCCTCTAGTGGTGGCTGGGTCACACACAGGTTGCTGAGCATTCCTGGCCTGCACAGCAGGCTTTAGCTCAGAGGTTAATGGTGGCAGATCTGGTGGTTCAAGGGTTGCAGCATTACACCACCATCTAAGCAAAGTCCCAGCTTTTCCATGCCGGGGGCAACTGGGTCCGCCGAACGCCCCCTCGGGCGCTGTCACACAGACCGCTGGGTCTCTGCCGTCACGGGGGAGGGTTCACGGGTTATGAATTTGCCAGCAACGTTCACAGCCTTGCCACCTCTGCGAATAGCAACTGATCCCACTCACGCTGCCAGACCTGCGTTACAGGCTGTGGGTACACTGATATATTAAGATTCTGAGTGTGTTAAATGCTATTTGATGGTTAAAAATACATTTGTGGAGGTTTAACTAGGGCATGTTGCCATAAATCTCAATCAAGAGACTTTTAACAACCAGCTCAGGTCTCCCCTGTCCCCTTGCTGAAGGGCAGCCTCAGTGTAGCCACAGATCTGTTAGGACCTGAGCCTGCCCCATTGAAACCAGCGTCCACAATGGGAGCTAGATTGTGCCACGAGAACACTAGCAGTGGCGGAGCAAGCATCCTAGCACAGCTCCCACCAATGCCTCACCCCTGCCCTGGAGGGAGCCCCGCTCTACTCATGGGAGGGGAGCTAATTCAGTGACCCTTTCAGTCCTCCTCAGTCTCCCTGCTGAGACAGAAAAAAAGGGGGTCAATTGTGATGGTGTCTTCAGTGCTTCAAAAGGCCGATTTTACAAAGCTGAAAACAATGATCAGCTGGGGGGACGTATTTATACCGAAAAATGCAAATGATAATGAGAGACTGTTTAAGAATATTTTAATTAAGTGACCCAAAAGCCACAATCTCGAATCAAGAAGAAAGGCTAAAAACAATCAACCTGGTTTAGAAAGTAAATGTAAGCTGATGTATCTACCTCTCCCCCCTTTATCCACTTCCCCACTATGTAACAAATAGAAAAAGGGGAAGTTGATGAAAATGAATATAAATGGGAAGTTCAGTGTTGTAGAAAATTGATAAGGGAAGCAAAAGGACACAAGGAAAAATCTATGGCCAACAGACTTAAGGACAATAAGAAGGAGTTTTTAAAGTATATTAGAAACAAAGGAAGTCCTAGCAATGGTACTGGTCCATTGCTAGATGGAAATGGTAGAATTGTCAATTATAATGCAGAAAAGGCAAAAGTGTTCAATAAATATTTCTTTTTTGGGGGAAAAAGCAGGATGCAGTATTATCATATCATATAATGATGATTAAATACTTTCCATATAGAGAGTAACTCAGGTGGATGTTAACTAGCAGCTACTAAGTTAGACATTTTTAAATCAGCAGTTCTAGATAACTTGCCTCCAAGAGTTTTAGAAGAGCTGGCCGAGGAACTCTTAGAACCATTAATGTTTATTTTCAATGTGTCTTTGAACACCAGGGACATTCCCAAGGACTAGAAGAAAGTTAATGTTGTGCCATTATTTAAAAAGAGTAAACAGGATGAATAAGTAAGAATAGGCCTGTCAACCTGACATTGATCCCAGGTGAAATGATAGAATGGCTGATATGGGAGTCAATTAATAATTAATTGCAATAGTATAATTAATGACAATCACCATGAAAAATAGTTCTTCTCTGAGTGCTGGTCCCTACGCAGATTCACGGGTGCGCATGCGTGCCATGTGCTGGAGATGGAACTGTTCATAGTTGACCCATGTGTGCATCGTGCGTCAGTGACGTTGCATGTCTGAGGCTTTAAGAGGTTGCGTGGGTCGATGCCGCTCCAGTTCCCTCTTACTGCCGCATGGCCAGAGTTGGAACCCCTGTTCCTTAGTGTTCTTAGCCATCTAAGAGTACTGTGATCAAACCTTTCATTGTATATAGTTTTCTTATCTAGTTAATTAGTTGTCCATTATTCATTGTAGTTAGTTAGGTTCTCTCCTTGGACTTCCCCTCTCGGGGACTTCTCCTCCCTTCCGGCCTAGGGACTATGCTCTGTCAAGCTATCTTCAAATACTGTGCCTTGTTCCCTCGCTCCTTCGCAGTGAGTGACGAGTACACCAATTGCCTGTACTGCCTGGGTGAAGCCCATATAGTTTCCCACTGCTCCATCTGCCGCTCATTCCCATCACAGACCCGAGCAGGTCGTGAACTTCACCTCTGTAATTTTTTAACAGAGGAGGCAATGCGCCCATGTGCACAACTGGACCCGACTCCGCTGGAACCACTGGAGCGGCGCCTGTCACCAGTGGTGAGCGCCTTACTGGGTCCCTTAAATGTGGCACCAGCGGAACTGTCACATCCACCTAAGCCCCACCGCGTGCGCAAGAAGCATGGGCACAAAGGCAACTCCCCAACAGGGACTGCCTCAAAACACAGTCTTCCCTCCCCGAGCCGTGATAGTCGGATGAGAAATCACGCGTCACAGCAGAAGGTTCAGCTTTGACTTTGGGTCTGGCCCCAAAGAGAGCGCGCCCAGAGCACCACTCCAAACGCTCACCACTGGCCCCACCTTCTAGCTCGACACCGGGACCTTCTACTTCACTCCCAGCACTGTCGACTCCATCGGGACCCTCGGGCTTGACGCACCCAGGTCTGCGCACTCTGGGCTGTTTATCGCCTCTCACATCATCGGCAGAGCTTATGTTGCCCTTTGTGAGCACTCCACAGTGCTCTGGACCGCCACCTGGCTCCTGACTCCCTTCTCTAGCAGACGAACCACTTGTCCTTCATCATTCTCCACCGGCTCTGGTGATGGATGAGCCCCTCTTGCTCATCGACTGTCCTCCCGCTCCACACCTGGCACTGTTGGTTACACCAGCGCCGACAGCTCCTTCTTTCCTGGACACTTCAGAGTCTGACTGGTCTTCCAACCTGGACAAGGCTTGATTACAGTCTATAAATACCTATATGGGTGTGAAGCTGTATGGAATCTGCAGGACACTTTAGGATATTATGAATACCAATATTGTAAAATGGCAATGAGTTGTGCCAGATATGCCGTGTAACGTACAGTAACTCCTCACTTAAAGTCATCCTGGTTAACGTTTCATTGTTACGTTGCAGATCAATTAGAGAACATGCTCATTTAAAGTTGCACAATGCTCTCTTATAACATTGTTTGGCAGCCGCCTGCTTTGTCCACTGCTTGCGGAAAGAGCAGCCCGTTGCAGCTATCTGGTGGGGGCTTGGAACCAGGGTGGACCGGCAGCCCCGCTATCAGCTTCCCGCTCCTCTAAGTTCCCTGTGCAGCAGCCACCCAGCAGGCTATCAATTGCCAGTAGTTCAGCTGTCCCTCCCTCCACTGCCATGTGCTGCTCCTGCCCTCTGCCTTGGAGTCTTGGAGGGGGGCTGTCAGGGTGTTCCCCTCCCCCCTGCTCCTGCCCCCCGCTTACCCCATCTCCATAGAGTGGGGGGACACGACAGGGCTCAGGACGGAGGGAGTTTGCTGGCAGCAGCTGCTGTCTCAACTTGCTAATCTACTTTAAAAGACAATGTACTTAGAGTGGGGTCAGCGTACTTAAAGGGGCAATGCGCATCTCTCTCTCTCTCTCTCTCTCTCTCTCTCTCTCTCTCACAGGGTGTGTGTCTCTGTCTCTGTCTGACATGCTGTCTCCTCTCCCTCCATTTGTGCTGCCTTGTAGAGTGTGAGGCTACATTAACAACATGTTAACCCTTGAGGGCTCAGCGGAGTGCTAATTCATCATTTAGCAGTAAGGCATTCCCTGGGAAATATCCCACCCTCTGACTTCACCACCTCAACCAAGCTTCACAATCATCATTGCTGTGTACAGTATTAAATTGTTTGTTTAAAACTTATACACAATATAGTCTTTTGTCTGGTGAAAAAAATTTTCCTGGAACCTAAACTCCCTCCCCATTTACATTAATTCTTATGGGGAAATTGGATTCGCTTAACATCGTTTCGCTTAAAGTCGCATTTTTCAGGAACATAACTACAACGTTAAGCGAGGAGTTACTGTATCTGCAAAAATGTTATAATTTGCCAGGTATGATCATCTCGTTAATATGTTTGTATTGTAAGTTATATATATGGTATGTCAGTAGTCCCAAACTTGTGCTGTGCATCTAGGAGACACTCCCAGACAGATTGGTATTAGCACTGCCTGGCCTGCTTGATGGCCCATCAAGGGACATCAGTATACAATTGACCCATTGAGAGAAGGCAGATACACCTTATGACTCAGCAAGGCATGCAGGTACATGCCTATGGACAGAACTCTCAGGCTTCCAGGCCATGTGCTGGGCAGCTTGTGTTTGGAACAAAGGAAATACAAGCTGCATGGCAAAAGACTATAAAAGGCAGCTGCATCTTCTCCATTTTGTCTTCAGTCCTGCTTCTTGCCTCTGGAGTAACCTTTCTACAAACGAAGCTCTGAACAAAGGACCGAATGACCCATCCAAGCTGTGGATGTGTTCCAGATGGACTTTCAAGCCAGCAAACTCACCACTACTGCTAGGAACCTCATGGACTTTGAATCTTTGTATGTATCATTTAACAACTCTCTTCTTGTTCTTTCTTTCTTTATAATAAACCTTTAGTTTTAGATGCTAAAGGATTGGTTGGCAGCGTGGTATTTTGGGTAAGATCGAAACCTATATTGACCTGGTAATGTGGCTGACCCTTTGGTGTCGGAAGAACATTTTGTATATGTGAGCAGAGTTTTAAAATAACTTCTCACTGTACTGGACCTAGGTACTGATTGGAATGCAATAAGGGCGCTGTGTGATTTATTTTTGCTTCTTGATAACCAGTGTGGGGGATCGGAAGCACAGTCTGTGACCGATTGGGGAGTTTAACTTCAGTGTTACCCACCAGTCTTGGGAGTACCTGCTCTCCCTTTTGCAACCTGCCCTGACCTTGACATGTCCAGTGAGGGCTGTCCTGGGCACCCAAGGTCACAATGGGGAAAAGAAATTTGATAATAGAGGCCTCTTCAGCCTAGCAGAGGAAGGTCTAACATGATGCAATGGCTGGAACTTGCAGCTAGACAATTTCAGACTGGAAATAAGGCATATTTTTAACAGTGAGAGTAATTAGCCATTGGAGCAATTTACTAGAGGTCGTGATGGTTCAATCAAGATTGGAAGAGATTCTAAAAGATCTGCTCTAATTCAAACTGGAACCAATCCAGGGCCGTTCTCTGGCCTGTGCTCACTACAGGCCTTTCTGGCCTGACTCTGATGACAATTCTTTATTCTTTGTATTCCAGTAGCTTGTAGGGGCCCAGCCATGCTCAGCGCCCATTGTTCTGAACGCTGCACACACAGAGCCAGGCCTTGCCCCCAAGAGCTACTGTCTAAATAGATGCAACTGATAAAGGGAAACAGGCAACACCGACCGTCCCAGGGTCACCCTGCAGTAGAGCTGGGGTCAGAACCAGGACTCCTGACTCCCAGTCCTGTGCTGTATCCATTGGGTCACATGGCCTCCCTGAGCCAGAGAACCATCAACCCCGAACCAGACTCAGAGCAACTCTCCTGTTTCACTCAGGCCACCGGACACCTGTGTGACAGCAGGGCCTTTAAGGGCCTTTTAAAAGTGATTTAGGCACCTAACCAGGCAGATGGGCTCTGAGTTCACTATGTAGATGCTAGTGCCACTGATATTTTCATAGCTGCAGCTCAGGTGCCACCTAACCCCTAGGTTTCTAACTCCCTTCCCCATGGTGCCTAACCCCCCTGGGTAGCTAAGTTGCTTCTGGTGGGCATTTTCAAAGCAGGCCAAGTGGTGCTGCTGCTGCTCAGAGCCCTAGCTCATGCCGAAACCCCGGAGGTTTCACCGTTGGATTTCTAACCCAAGCAGGGGGCTTCAGGCTGCCAATGAGGGGGTGTGGCAGGTCAGTGTCTGCAGAAGATGGCCAGGGTCACAGCGTGAGACTCTGAGGTACTGAGCCTGGCCAAGACAGAGGGTTTCAGCTGCCAGTGCCTGGGCTACGGAAGTGGCTGACCTGGCTAAGGTGCCTGACTCCAGGAGAGGGTTAGCATATGAGGATCCGGAGTAGGGAGGGGGGGGGGGGGCACCAATCTTTGGCCTGTCAGTCAGGGGCCCCAGGTCAGCCGCTCTCTTCTCCACACCCTTGGCATTTCATTCCTAGCTAGCTCAGCTGGCTCCCTGCTCAGCTGGCTGGCTCCTGCAAAGCCCTTTCTTAGGCGCTTACCCCACCCTCTATAGTGCCGCCTGACTCGGGGCTGGGGAGGTTAGGCCGTGCTGTGCCCAGCCAAGCAATGCCTCAGTCCTAGTAAGAATCAAGCCCCAGGATGGCTGCTGATGTAGCCAGTGTCCTGGGTGTGAAAGGCGTCCAGCTCCCTAGTGCCAGCCCCCAGCCAGCAGTGAGGGCCGTACCCTGCCCCATGCCGTCTCAGGCGGGCAGAAGCATATTCAGGACATGCTGTTGGAAGTGAACAAAGATTGTAATTGGGAGTCTCCAGAGAAACTGAGTGAATTCTAACGAGCACATTTCCCAAGGCACTGATAAGCAAGCACACAGCTTAGGAAGGCTCAGTGCAGCACTCATATGTTCAGAGGGCTTCACCAACCCTAGCTAAGCTGCTGCACAAATCCCAGGGAAGGCAGGTTAGTGCTGTTAACCTGATACACTAGGTGCAACTGGCTCGAGGAGACTGGCAGGACGAATCCACTGGAGACCCCGATGCTCGGCCCCTGAGCAGACCACACAGCCACTCCCAGTCCTAGGAAAGCCTCTTTCTTCAGGGATGGACTTTCTCAGTGTTCTCCCCTGGGAGGAGGGTGGATTCAGGGAGCGCTGGTTGCCCCTTGTTAGTGTCACTGATGATTGCATGGCTTTGCTGAGTGTCGACAGCTTGCTTGGTGCCACGCCGGGCACAGAGCAGCCCCAGGCCTGCCCACAAACTGCTGCCCGTCCTCGGGACTTCAGCGAAGCCTTTGCAAGTGAGATCACTGCAATCCCACCACTCACCACGTGAGGGCAGTGAAACGCACTCTGTCCGGTAATTCCAGCTACAGAAACATCTGGCACTGTGCAGCTGGGCAGAGCCTGCTTCCCAGGCCTTTGGGGGCCAGAAATCCAGCCTGCCCAAGCGACATGTGCTGGCTGATGGTGCAGTGACTGGCTCAGCCCCGACAGTCCCATGCTGGCCGCCTCTGCCCTGTCCCCGCTCTGGGCTGTCTGCTGCTGAGCTGCATGGTGCTTTGCCTATGGCTACTGCTAGAGTGTCATTAGCCAGCAGGACTCCTGGGGTCCAGTCCTGACTCTGACTCATGAGGTGACCTGGGGTACGTCCATACCTCAGTTTCCCCACCTGTGGGAGGGAGCTATCGATCTTCCCCCCCATAAGTGCTGTGAGATATGTGTGCTGAGGCCAGCAGGGCTTCATGTCTGTTCTTTTCTGGACACCATCACACTGAATTTCACTGTGGCTCCAAAGAGCTGCAGTGGGATGGCCCAGGCTAGTGTGGGGAGGGTAGAGGGGGTGGCTGGGATGAGCTGCTCAGCTCACATCTCCAGGAATTCAAGGGGTGCTGATGCCAGAGTAAAACTGCTTGATCTCTGGGTTATTGTTTAGGATGGGACTGGAGCCACCCTCCTCCTCAACTCTGGACTAGACCTGTGGCTCCCCATTCCTCTGTGCCTCCCCTCCCGGCTGGGGCTCCCCATTCCTCTGTGCCTCCCCTCCCTCCCCACCTCCCACACTGTGCTCTGTAGCTCCTCCAATCCAGCAATGTCTCTTTGGCCTGAACCCCCGCCTTGCAGCCAGGGCCTGGGCCAGATCCCAGCTCATCAGTGAGGCTTTCATGGACAGTGAGCCTGCTCCTCTTTTGCTGCTGGTAACAAAGACACAAGCCCTGTCCTGTCCTGCCCTGCATGGCTGTCCAAGGGACGGTTGCTCAGGCCCATCTGCACTTGGGATGGAGCTGGGCTGAGAGCCAATGAGCCAGGCTCCTTTTCCCCAGCCATCGGCTAAGAACTGTCCACTAGGAAGCAGTGGAGGGGCTGGTGTGGCTGGCTGGGGCACATCAGGCGAGGCATGGCAAGATGTGCTACAGCTCATGCTGCTCGCCAGCCTGGCTCCATTCTCAGCGGAATTGTTTCTCCAGCTAGTAATGGAGCAGCAGCGAGTGCCTGTCAGCTGCTTGCCACGAGCTGGGCAGGTGTGAGCTGTGCAGGTGGCTGAGGAGCCGGGCATGGGCTGGGCACAGTGCGTGCAACGAGCAGGCATTGCCCGATCAGCCCATCCAAACTCAGCCTGGCCTCAACTGACAAAGTCCAGCACCACTCTTGTATTTACAGGTTTCAGAGTAATAGCCGTGTTAGTCTGTATCCGCAAAAAGAACAGGAGTACTTGTGGCACCTTAGAGACTAACAAATGTATTGTAGCATAAGCTTTCGTGGGCTACAGCTCACTTCATCCGATGAAGTGAGCTGGAAGTGAGCTGTAGCCCATGAAAGCTTATGCTACAATACATTTGTTAGTCTCTAAGGTGCCACAAGTACTCCTATTCTTTTCTTGTATTTACAGGCAGTCACCACACCAGGGGCTGCGCTGGGACCCCCTCAAGCTGCCTGTATGTTTCAGGGAAGGGCTGTCTCTGGAACAACGGGGAACCTCTCTGCAACATGGGGCCGAGCGCTCCCCTTCTCTCCTGCCTTCATCTGACCCTGAGCCCCTGGCTTGGGGATGAGGTGCTTGGTGGAGAGACAGACGTTCCCAACCCCTCAGCCCCGGTCAGGGCACCCCCAAGCTGTGCCTGGTGGAGGCTGCGAGGTTGGGGCTCCACAGCTGTTTTTGAGAAGGGGCAGATCCCTGTCTCTTTAGCTGGGGAGTCACTGCCCTCTGCACCTCTGCCCTCTAGCTGAGCCGCGGGGAGAGTGCACTGGCCTGCCTCCCTCCTGAAGGAGCATGCAGCACCCTGAGAACAACAGAGGGGCTGGTACTACTGATGCTCACCCCGCTGGCCTGCTGTTCCCCGTCAGCCTTCTCCTCTCAAACCCTGCCATTAAAAAGAATACAGCCCAACCCGCTGTGCTGAGGCCTAGCGGTGGATCCCAGCCCCCAGTGCCTCTGCCAGCACTGCTGACTGGCCTGCACCAAAGGGTAGGCGAGCGGAGCAGAGCATCCAGGGCCTTTGTGCCAGGCTGTCCCAAGGCTCAGGGTGCAGTGGCTACAGCACAGCTCAGCAATAGATGCTCTGGAGCGTGGGGCGAGCCAGCATGCTGGGGCGAGCTTCCACTTCCTGCACTCAGCACTTTGGGATCCCTGGCTTCCAGCCAGGGCTGTCTGCCCCCTGCATCGGCTGGCAGGCCCCAGCCACTGCTCTTGTGTGAACCCAAGAGCCTGTAGGGGCCCCAGGACCATCTGCCACCACATTCTGGCCTTACCTGGGCAGGACTGGCAGGGTCCCTGGGCACTGCTGAGCCCCGCCTGGTGAGGGCACCTCTCCGGCATCTCCACAGGCAGCTCCCTCGCCCTGACACTGTCCTGAGGGCTCAGCCCCTCCTCGTCTCCCTTTCAGGGGGGCAGTTGAGCTCCCCTCTCTTGGATGTTGCCTGTCACCACCACCCCCTCCCCTGTGACATGGCCTTGCGGCCTGGCACTGCCCCCAAGCTGCCGGCTTAGTTACCCAGGTCAGTAACATGGATCACAACGTCCCAGCTCAGCCACCCACACCAGCGGAGTGCAAACAGCAGGGTGGATTTGATTTAAATCAAATTGATTTAATCATGGATTTCTACATAAAAGTGCATTCTTGTTAATTGTTATAACCTTAATACATATTCTTCACAACTCAGAGATAGATGTAGGTCTCATTTTTAGAAGGTACACACTATACATTTTTAAAGTGATTTATTTAGAAAACTTTTCGGATTAGTTTTACAGCTATATCAGAAAATGAATGATTATTTGGTTGTTTCATTTACCAAAGGTAATTGAAGCAGATATTTATGAAGTCATTGGGAGGTGAACTATCTCCAATTCAACAGGTTAATCATTAATATTTGGAGGATTTTCTTGCCATGCTGTATTAGGAGAAGAACATCACCAAACAGACATTTAAATTGTTTTATTTAACTAAAACAACAACGTTATGTATTCTGGATTTTTTTCTTCAACAGCAAACATATAATATTTTAACAAAACAAGCATATGAATTTTTGAATTTAGTTAAACATTCAAGTTTTTTAAAATCAGGTTTGTTTTTGTTAAAATTGTTTTTAACTAAAATAGTTAAATGAAATTTTTAAAAAACAAAAATTAAATTGACTATGTCAGCCAGGTCAACATGAGAAACTTAAAATATTGGCTTCTGCAGCTAACTCAGTCGTTTTCACATTTTCCTGTTTGTTCATAATCTGGAAAAGAAAAACAAGCTTTCCTGCTTTTTCAGGTCCCAAACGATTTCTCAATTTGGGATGAATTAGTCCAAAGGAAGAAAATATTCTTTCTACACCGGCAGAAGAAGCTACTGCTGTTAAAAATGAAATTATCACTTCAACAATCTCTGAATCCAAGTGCTTAAGTGACTTCCACCAGTTCACTGGTGTGACTTTTTAAAACATTATCAGCAAACATATATTTCTTGACTGGTTCTTAGCTCTGAAGTTTATTATAGTTGGCATTATGGAGGGATGATTGCTGGATGTCCATGTCATAGCCAACTCCTCTTCTTCAGCAGTTAAGGTTTGACCCTGGTGCCGAGTATTGAGAATATTTGCAAGAAAATGAGCTAGAGAAAGTGCTTGTCCCATTCGTTTTTTTAATGCTTATAATTTAACTGTCATTGCATATTTCTCTTTTTAAGATCTCACTCAGTTCCTTCCAAATGTCAACAACGTCAGCAAAAAAACAGCTATTTCCCTGCATTTTGTTCAAGGCTACAGAAATAGGCTTCAGGGTACTCAGCATGTCATAGAATCATAGAATATTAGGGTTGGAAGAGACCTCAGGAGATCATCTAGTCCAACCCCCTGCTCAAAGCAGGACCAATCACCAATTAAATCATCCCAGCCAGGGCTTTCGACATTTCTCTTAAGCCCAATTTTGAGAACTTTGGCTGTGACAGTGCCATCTATTTTTTCACTATTTTGTTCACAAACTGTCATCAGATTAGGCCAGTTCTTGATATAGTGCTCAAAACAGTCCTCTACTGAGTTCCATCGCACATCTTGTGGGAGAATGAGCTTGGTTCCTCCCACTTTTTTCAGAGCAGCTGCTGCAAAGTGGTTGTTACGGAAGTATTTTGCAATTTCAACAACATTAGCCTTTATTTCTGGAACACTGAAGTCTTTAGCTAGGAGATGCATCAAATGAGCACTGCAACCGTATGTTATTAGCTTGGAACCCTCTTCACTCTCTTCTAAATTTCTTCTCATCTTGGATACATTTGCAGCATTGTCTGTGACCAAGCCGCGTACGAGACATTTGAATTGATTTTCACAGTTTGTTATAGCTTTTACTGCTACTTTTTGAACTTTTTGCTGTCTGTGCAGTTCCTGATGTATCAATTGTTTCTGTAAGGAAGACATTCCCTTCTTCTGTTGTCACACAAGCACATACAACAGGATCATTGTGGACATTGCACCACCCATCAAGAGTCAGGTTAACAATTTCACCCTCTAGACCTTCTGCACACTGCTCAATTTCTCTTTCATACACTTTATCCAGCAATTTGCCTGCAACATCTGCTCTGTTGGGTGGACTGTATTCTGGTCTTAATGACTGAACCATGTTAATGAAGTGTGGGTTCTCAATCATACGGAAAGGAGAGTTTGTTGCATAAACAAACCGGGCAATTTTTTAATCAATTACCTCTTTTTGTAATCTGCTGGTTCTTATCACAAACTTATCTATGGTTGTTTCTGGTTTTATGGTTGTTTTTCTTTTTGGTGATATACTGTGGCTATGTGACATACATGATGTGACTGAAACACTGTCATTGGCAGATAACTCTGAAACTATAGAAAATGATGGTGATCTTGAAGGTGGATAGTCTTCAGAATCCTGTATGTTGAGGATGGATTCTCTTAAACAAAATAAGTCAATGCAGTTATTTAATTATTATTACATACTGCTCATTTAGTATTACTCATTGCATTCACTGACACTCAGTACTACTTTAAAGGTGAAATTGTAAAAGGAAGATCTGCCTATTTCCGCTATTTATTTTTTATCACAACTGCATCTAAACTGATACTACCATAGAGTAACAACTATATTTTTTGCTCAAACATGAGAATTCAAGAATAGTCCAGAAGGAAGACAGGCAGTCCTTAAGAAAGAAGTATGAAATAAAAAAGTTTTCCAACCTGAAGACCCAGCATGTTCAGACATGTTCCTTTCATCATCTTCAACGCAGCTTCCTCCTGAGAAGGAACACTTCTCATGATGTTGTTTTGTTCGGGCAACCGGGCCTTGCATTTCTTTGTTGCACTGTTTGCATTTTGCACGCATGCCTGTCTTACCCAGAGGTAGTGGAACTTCATTAAAATATTCCCAAACTGGGTCGCTTTACGGCCTGCTGCCATTATAGGTTTTCCCTTCTAGTGAGAGAATGGTATGGTAGATCTCAAATCAATGAAGGCTACACTCAGAAAGACCTCAAGACTTCTGGAATTTGCTGCTCAAACAGTTTCACTTTTGGTTCTACTGCCTGTCCCTCCCTTCTCACATTTATTTCCAGACTTCTTCTCCTTGTCCAGATCTATTCCGCCCCCAACAATAAGAATAAGAACATAAGAATGGCCCTACTGGGTCAGACCAAAGGTCCATCTAGCCCAGTATCCTGTCTTCCGACAGTGGCCAGTGCCAGGTGCCCCAGAGGGAATGAAAAGAACAGGTAATCATCAAGTGATCCATCCCCTGTTGCTCATTCCCAGCTTCTGACAAACAGAGGCTAGGGACACCATTTCTGCCATTAATGGACCTATCCGCCATGAATTTATCTAGTTCTTTTTTGAACCATGTTATGGTCTTGGCCTTCACAACATCCTCTGGCAAGGAGTTCCACAGGTTGACTGTGCGTTGTGTGAAGAAATACTTATTTTATTTGTTTTAAACCTGCTGCCTATTAATTTCATAATTAACAATTTTCTATTCATTGAACTTTTTGAAACTGCACTTTTAGAGAGAGGTAAGGGATTGACTCTGTGTACACAAATTTGAGGAGGAACAATAGGGTTGAGGTCTGTTATTTCTCACCTCTATATATTATATATTTATTTTAAAACATTTTTGCTGTTAACAAGCATGTTATCTCTGGAGACACAAATCCACAGTTTGAGAACTGCAAAACTAAGCATCTCTGATGGTATCTTCTAGACTGAGCACCGAGTCCCATTGGGTAGATAGAAAGATTAACCTAAATAATCTATACAGAAGCCCCTGGAACCCCATAAAATTGGGTCCCTACTCCATGAACTATTGGAACTCATTTACAAAACTTTTCTTAAACATTACATGAATATACTGTCTCATACTATAGAATTAGAATTTATAATCCCTATTCCATGATGAGATATCTTTGAGCTACAGTATAATGTATCTTAATTAAAACTATCTTTAGATAGGTGTTTTTACTCAAAAAGCATTTGATCAAAAAATCTGATTTAAATAATAAAATCAATTTTTTTTTAAATCATTGATTTTTATCCACCCTGGCAAATAGGGCCTCTGCTCCTCTGCCCAAGCCAGCCCTGCTTCTCCCTCCCACCTCCCTCCCTGACTGCAACGCCACCATCCCTGAGGCCTGGGGTTGTGCCTGGCTGCCCGTCCTGCCCACAAGGCTGTTGCACCCTGACACCGCTCTCCCGCTCCCGCCCACAGTGAGAACTCCCTGGGCTGCACCCTGGCTGACAGCTGCCACTGCCTCCTACAGCCCAGCTTTCTAGCCTCTCATCTAGGGGCCTCAGCCCAGAGGTCATGACCCAGCAGGCGTTGGGGTCACAACCCCCCAGCCCTTGCTGTGTTGCTAACTGGGAGGTGGATCCTGGCTGCATGGTGGTGGGAGTGCTTAGTATGGAGGAGGGGGGTTGCAGTATAGAAGGGGCGAGAACCCCGCTTCAGACCATGTGAACTGAGGCTTCTGTAAAGCCTCTGCCTGCCCCACTGCTGCGACCACACTGCTCCCACCCACCCCCGCCTCAGAGCCCGGCACCAGCCTCTCAGCCCCACAAGTTCAAGCCTCAGGACTCTGCTCACTCCCCCCACATCTCTGGTCTCCTTTCCTCCTGTCTCTGCCTGGCCCAGCCTGCCATCCCCAGCTCCCCTTCCAACATCTGCTTCCCCTCCCTTTCACCAGGCAACGCCCTCCACACAGCCCGCCTGGGCCTCCACCTACTTGGGCCGTGGGAGCTAGCAACTCCAGTGGGATTTGGGCGTCTAACTCCTTTGGACACCCCGGCCCCAATCAGCACTGCCCTGCCGCCTGCAACATCACCCAGGGCTCGGTGGTACGTCTGCATAGACACCTGTGGCTGGCCTGGGCCACTGACTCAGGCTCACGGGGCTTGGGCTGCGGGGCTGTTTCACTTCGGTGCAGCTGTTCAGGACCCTCCCTCCTGGCAGGGTCCTACAGCCAGAGTCAGTCATTGGGATGGGGAGGAAGGATAGCTCCGTGCAGCCTGGAAAGAGCCATGACCTCTGGAGCGCTGGAGACCGTCGTCACCCATCCAGGCACAACACCAGAGTATGGAGGCCCTGGCAGAACAACTGTCCCCACTTCCTATGGGTGGGAGAGGGGCCCAGATCCCCCAAGGTGTTTCGGCACCTAACTCTCATTGACAACGCTGCTTGCATTGGGAGCCTCTAGCAGAGCTGACTTGTACCTGATCTCTGGAATCCTACGTCAACCCTGTCCCCACAGACCAGGGGTCGACAACCTTTCAGAAGTGGTGTGCCGAGTCTTCATTTATTCACTCTAATTTAAGTAATACATTTTAACGTTTTTAGAAGGTCTCTTTCTATAAGTCTATGATATATAACTAAACTATTGTTGTATGTAGAGTAAATAAGGTTTTTAAAATGTTTAAGAAACTTCATTTAAAATTAAATTAAAATGCAGAGCCCCCCGGACCGGTGGCCAGGACCCTGGGCAGTGTGAGTGCCACTGAAAATCAGCTCGCGTGCCGCCTTCGGCACGCGTGCCATAGGTTGCCCACCCCTGCCACAGACTGTCCTGCCTGACACTTAACCCACAGCTTGGAGGCCCCAGGGTGCCCCTGGCTCAGGCTGTGTGTGACCTGCAGGAGGGGAAGCACCTTGACCTGGCAGGAGGCCTGGCTTCTTCCTCTGCTAATCCTGCCCAGGGCGCAGCACCGGAGGGAGCTCAGACAGTTCTGTCCTGATTCCTGGTGGCAGGATGACGGACACAGACCTGGCCATGAGGACCCAGCTTTCTGCCTGGCTCCTACTGCTGAGTGCTCACCCTGGGGCTGGCTACCATGGCTACAGAGAAGCTGCAACCCCTGTCCTGTGTCGCAGCCTGTCCCCTGCCAGGGAGGACACCCTGGTGGGCACTGCATGGTTCCTACCAGCACCATGTCCCGTCTCTGAGCACCAACGCTGTCAGTGCAGGCACTGAGCCATCGGTGCAGGAGCTACTCCTCCTCAACAACTGATCAGCAGAGACTCTGCCAGAGAGACCCACTGTGCCCACCTGGTAGCCAGCCCCAGGAATGGTGCCCACTGATGGGAGGAGGAGAGGCTGGGGGCACCATTGTTGTGATCTTGGTCTCCCACAGCTGTGGGGACAGGTGTGATTGTAAGGCTGAGCAAGAGTGAGCAGATGCTGGCTAGATTACACAGAGCAGAGCGAGGGGCAGGGTAACTAGCTCGATGGGTGTGCGGAGTAGATGTATAAATCAGAGCAATAGAAGGGATAGATGGAGAGGCTAGCTAGCAGGATCACTTAAACTAGGGCTGTTCTCTCTCTGGGATTGGAGCACAGGAGAATTAACCATCCCCAGCCCCTCCTCAGCCCCATGCTCAGAGGTGCCATCAGAGCCCTTTCCTCCTCCCCCCTTGCCCTGGAGAATCATTGATCTGAGCCCAGAAATCCCCTGAAACAGACCGCCTCAGCCGCCCTCTCCTGACAAGCTGCAAACCTGTCCACGTGCGTCACTGCCTGCCCGAGAGCAGCGTTCAGCCTTTAACCACGTCGTGCCTGTCTCGCCGGCTGGCGGGCGTGTGTCCGTCACACGCAGCCATGGGGACATGAGAGGGGTGTTTGCAAAGTGGGCCTGGGAGTGGCCTGCGAGTGACAAGCCAGGTGTGGACCGGAGCAAAGACTCTGGCTGTCGGCACACAACGTGGAGGGCCGTGGCGTGACGTGTGCAGAGTGGATAAGTCACACCTTTGATCCGGCTCTCCATTCAACGCCTCTCTCTCGCCTTTCATTGTCTCTCCTCTTTCCTTTTCCAGGCTCTCTCTCCTTTGCCCTTTCTTTTCTTTCCTTTTCTTCATTCATCTCTCCCTCTTCCCTTGCTCCCTGTCGCCACCCTCCCGTTCTTCTCTTGTGTTCTCTCTCTTCCCCTCCCTCCCTCCAGCCAATAGCAGAAGCCGACTCCTCTCCTGGGAGGAAAGTCAACGATACTGGAGCTGCCCCCCCCCCCTCCTCCCACGCTGTCATGCCACCGCTGTCTCTTGATGAAGCTTAATATAGCTCAGAGGAAAATGATTTGCTGCACAGGCTTGAAGATCCCCCCAGCCCCAGTGGCAGGAAGGGATCAGAGGCAGCCAGCTCTGCAGCGCTGATGATGGCAAGTAGCATCCTGGCTACGCATGAGCCCGGCCCCAGCCTGCGGGACCAGGAGATTCTCCGCCCTGGACTAGCGCCATGTGGGAAGCCGGCCGTGGCTGAAACCTGCCCCAGCAAGGGACTCCAGAGCTGAGCGAATGCCTCTTTTCTGAATACAAACTTGGAGGCACAGGCAGAATCCGCTGCCGCTGACTCTTACTCCAGCGGCTCGCTGGCTAAGGTAGAAGCTCGGGGAGGATTTCCATTCCAGAGCGCTCAACACACAGCAGCTCTGCACCCAGCTCTGGGGAGGGGCAGCAAAGAATAACGTCTGGGAAGCTCCCAGGGGAGTTGAGGGAGGCAGAATAGCATCCCCCAAGGGAGAATTCAGCCTGACTGCTAGAGCTAACAGACATGGTCATGTGGAAAGGGCCAAGGGATCTTCATGAGCACCATGCAGTGAGGGCCCCATTGTGCTAGGCTCTGTCCATAGGCAGTGAGAGACAGTCCCGGCCTCAGAGAGCTTCCACTCTAAACAGCGGGGCCTGATGAATGGTGGGAGGGGAGACAGAGGCAGAGAGAGGGGAAGTAATTGACCCAAAGTCTCCTGACTGCCAGCCCAGCGCCCTCGCCCCTGGAGCACCTGAGTTTCTGGGTGGCCTCAGGTTTGTGATGCTATGAGTAGATTTGTAACTTTGAAAGCAGGGCTGGCTCCAGGCACCAGTGTAGGAAGCAGGTGCTTGGGGCGGCCAATTCAAAGGGGCGGCACTCCGTTCGGTATCTGGGAAAAGTGTCATGTGATCATCACTGACCACAACTAGCCAGCGCCTTGGCTCTGTGCCTTAAGGAGAGACAGCAGCTCCGTGTCCCCGGACACCCGGCGGCAGCCATGGCTCAGACTAACTCTGAGAGCAGAACAACACCTCCTGCGCTGAAATGCCTCGGCCACTTCCAGCAGCAGCTGGGTTTTGGTCGTTCACATTAGAGCTAGAAAAGCCCCACTAAAGGTGCCGAGGGATTGGTGCAGGACCCTTCCCTACCTTGCACACCCCAGAATTAGGCAGTAGGGGCCAAGCTGTCATTGAAAACAATCAAGTTTGTTGCATCTGATGAAGTGGGTTCTAGCCCACGAAAGCTTATGCCCAAATAAATTTGTTAGTCTCTAAGGTGCCACAAGGATTCCTCGTTGTTTTGCTAATCAAGCTTGTGTGGCTGCAAAAATACCTTCCAAATGGGAGTCCGTGCTGTGCTGTATCCCGGGGCTGTGAGCATCCCCTCTCGATCTTCTGTGTGCAGCTGGGCCAGGGCTCAGCTGCAATCAACTGACACAACTTGTCCTTGGCTGTGCTGACCACAAAGCCATGCTCAGCACCGCGGCAGCTAGCTTGAGCGTGCCCAAGCAAACACGACAGAGACAGGCACTGAGGGCCTGGCTTTCACAGCAGCATTGGGTGCTGAGCTCTGTTGAAGATCTGGCCCTCAAAGTCGAGGGCAGGGATTCCTCCCCTCCGCTATAGTTCTTGTACACTACTGAGCCCCTTCGCAGGCCGGGGGAGAACTCCCCTGGGGCAGACACTGGGTAGGATAGCCATAGGCTGGCTTGCAAACACCCCCTTGGGGACTTGTCTGCTGTCTCCAGTGCCGAGAACAGAGACGGGGATTGGAGGGGTGCCCTGGAGCCTGCGTGGTTGGTGCAGGTTGTGGGGCAGCCCATAGACAGCCCAAAGGGGCAGCAGTACTTGATATTGGGGGCAGCAGCCCAGAATCAGACAGTCTTGCAGACACCAATCAACCACTGAGGCTGCAACTGGAGTAGGAGCCAGGGAGCAAGGATTAATTAGTGATGAAGCTCAGCTGGAGAGGAACAGGAGGGGCCTGTATAAAGCCAGGTAGCTGAGAGCAGAAGAGGGCTGCAGACACTTGCAGGGTGGGAGAAGGCAATGCAGGAAGTAGCCCAGGGATACAGCAGTAAGGATTAGGACTGTGCAGACCTGGACTGCTTGTTGTAGGGTCCCTGGGCTGGAACCCAGGGTAGAGGCTGGGCTTTATTGGCATAGCTTTACTGAGGGGCAGTGAACTGGAAGGCTGCCTGGGATGGCAGTGAGACTTTGGTACACAAACCTTCCTGGAAGGGGAAAACTACAGTGACCTGGCCGAAGGGCCAAGCAACGGAGAGGAAGCAGTTGAGTAGCTGGAGGACTGTGTCCAATTGTGGTCACCAATGTATAGAAAGGATGTAGCAAAACTGGAAAGGATCCAGAGGCAAGCAATTAAGATGATCAAAGGGATGGAAAAATGTGAGTCATGTGAGCAAAGGCTGAGGGAACTGGGTATGTTTAGTTTGGAAAAGAGGACATTAAGGGGAGACATGATAGCGGTCTTCAAATATTTGAAAGGCTGACATAAAAAAGATGGAGAAAAGTTGTTCTCTCTTGCCACAGAAGGCAGGACAAGAGGCAAACTACAGCAGAACAGATTTAGATTAACTCTCAGGAGACATTTCCTACCTGTAAGAACAGTAGGACAGTGGAACAGATGCCTAGAGAGGTTGTGGAAACTCCTTCACTGGAGATTTCCAAAAGGATTCTGGATAGCCATCTGTCTTGGATGGTTTAATAGGCGGACTGTGGGCCAAATCTGGACCACCAAAATTCAGCTTTTGAACTGACCATGAAATCTTTTTATTTACTTATTATCATTATTGTTGGGTGTTTTTTATTATTTTCTCTGGAGTCTGGACCTTAACTAGACCTTGACCAAGAAATTTGGACCTTGAGAAAAAACAATTGACTACCCCTGGTTTAGACACAACAAATCCTGCATCTTGGTAGGGGGTTGGACTAGCTGATCCTTGTGATCCCTTCTAACCCTATGGTTCTCTGGTTCTCTGAGTCCCGAGAGAGAGATGGGCGTGAGCACTGGCAGGAAGGGGCGTCAGATGAGCAGAGCTAATCCACAGCCAGGAGGATGTGCCTCAGCGGTGAGTAGAGCGCCCTGTGATGCCTGGGGACATCTCCTCATAGAAGAACGTCTACTCAGGCAGAGATTGCTCAGAGCAGCATCTGTCGTGGCCTCAGTCCATTCCTGGGGCTCCTCCCTGGATCTTCTGTGGGTGCTAAACTCACACTAAACATGCTCAGAGCTGCTAGTCTCTTGGGGCCCGGAGTCCTCTCACTCAACGTCCATTGTTCCAATGCTCCAGATATATCAAGGTCAACACCTTGGAGTCTCTTGCTTACAACATTTATTTCAAACAGTATGTCATGCCACAACACTAAGCCACACTGAAATTTGAATGTATGTTTCTGGTGATTCCATTTCCCTCTGCCACTGTTCTCCCACGAACAGTTTCTGTCATAGCATTACCCTCCAGAATGGCAACTATGGCATCATCTATCTTCCCAATTTGGTGTTTGATAGGCTTTATTGCCTCCACTCGACTTTCCCATCGTGTGGTACTCAGTGGTTTCAGTGTCAGAGAGAATGTTCTCAGATGTTGCTTCAAAATTTGCCATCGATGAGTTGATGCAGAGAAAAATACATAGATGCTTTGAATTACATTAAAAAATTCAGCAGCCTCACTAGAAGCTGATGCTGCATCACTGACCACCAAGTTCAATGAATGAGAACTGCATGGGACAAAAAAAGCTCGAGGGTTTAACTCTCGGATCCGTGTCTGCACTCCTCTGTTCTTTCCTCTCATGTTGGCACCATTATCGTAGCCCTGACCTCTCATGTCAGCTATCGCAATTCCCGTATCTTCCAGCTTTTTAAGAAGCACATTTGTCATACCAGCTCCTGTAGTATCATCAATGTCAATAAATTCTAGAAAATGCTCTCTGACAGTCACCATTGCAGGGACATTTTCACTAGGTTCTGTTGTTGTTACAAAACGCACCATTAAAGTCATTTGTTCCGTATGGCTGATGTCAGGTGTGCAGTCCAGAATAACAGAGTAATATCTTGCTGACTTCAGATCTGCCACAATCTACTGTTTGACTTTTGTTGCCAGTAACTGTATGATCTCATTTTGAATTGTTTTTCCAAGGTAGTGGTGTGTGTACATTTCTTGGATGTACACGTGTGTACTCTTCTTAGATGCTCCTGGAGTACAGCACCAAACTCAGCCATCAGCTCCACAATTTTAAGGAAGTTTCCATTGTTTGGCACATACAGCTGATCTGAAGTGCCACGCAGTGCTAGGTTTTGGGTAGCAAGCATTCTCACAATGGCAATGAGCCTTTTCAGAACATTTTGCCAGTAAAGAGACTCTGATGAAATCTTCTCTTGATGCTGATCATCTATGGTGGCCTTTAATCTTAGTCTTATCTCAAGCTCTTTCCACCTATGGAATGCTCTCTGGTGATTTGCTGCCTTCTCATGGCATGCCAGATTTCTAGCCAGATTTTTCCATTCCTTTGTTCCTGTAGAATCCAATGTGGCTGGAACATTAGGCTGGAAGAGTTTACAACAAAAACAGTATGCAGCATTCTGGGTTTTTGAGTACATAAGCCATGGCCTCTCCACTTTGTCACCATTGGGGATTTCACGCCAGTAATGTGTTGGATGGCAACTTCTATTTTCATTGTCTTTGGAGAACATGAAGTTTTTCACTTGTTGTGGCCCATGTAGTACAAGGAAGTCCCTCAGACTACTGCTTAAGTGGGTCCACAGTCCTGGATCATCTAGACTTAAGGAACTAAACTCAGCAGCAGCTGTTTCTTGCGCCTCCACCACACTCTTCTCGGATCTACACTTTTCTTCAGGAATGTGCATGGTTACATCCATTTGAGATGGAGATATGGATGCTGCAGTAGCTGCCAGGTCACCTGCACTCTGACTAACTGGAAGATAAGAACATAAGAACATAAGAACGGCCGTACTGGGTCAGACCAAAGGTCCATCTAGCCCAGTATCCTGTCTACCGACAGTGGCCAATGCCAGGTGCCCCAGAGGGAGTGAACCTAACAGGTAATGATCAAGTGATCTCTTTCCTGCCATCCATCTCCACCCTCTGACAAACAGAGTCTAGGGACACCACTCCTTACCCATCCTGGCTAATAGCCATTAATGGACTTAACCTCCATGAATTTATCCACTTCTCTTTTAAACGCTGTTATAGTCCTAGCCTTCACAACCTCCTCAGGTAAGGAGTTCCACAAGTTGACTGTGCGCTGTGTGAAGAAGAACTTCCTTTTATTTGTTTTAAACCTGCTGCCTATTAATTTCATTTGGTGACCCCTAGTTCTTGTATTATGGGAATAAGTAAATAACTTTTCCTTATCTACTTTCTCCACATCACTCATGATTTTATATACCTCTATCATATCCCCCCTTAGTCTCCTCTTTTCCAAGCTGAAAAGTCCTAGCCTCTTTAATCTCTCCTCATATGGGACCCGTTCCAAACCCCTAATCATTTTAGTTGCCCTTCTCTGAACCTTTTCTAGTGCCAGTATATCTTTTTTGAGATGAGGAGACTACATCAGGCATCTCTTCACCACTCACATCCTCACTGGGGCCGGAAGGCTCACCATGAACATTTGTGTCTATGTATCTCAGGAGAGCTCCTTCCTGCTTAGATAGAAAAGCTTCCTTAGCTTTCTTTCTTTTTCTGAATGCTGCCCCAGAGGGACGTTTTCTTCTTTCACTCCTGACTGCTGTTCTGTGCCAGCTATAGTGGCTCTCAACACTCAATTGAAGGGGACAAATAAGCAAGCTGGTAGCAGGGCCTGAGTGAGGGAAGATATCAGCGTCTTAAGGGCCTAACTGGCTCCTACTACTTCAGTTGACTGCCTGTTCTTCTCAAGTGGGTTCAGGGAAGCAGCAGGAAACAGGAAGCTCCCTGAGAAGCTGGTGTTAATCAGTCCAGGCTCCTGGGGGTGCTAGAGAGGTACATAAGAGGCTCCAGGTCCTCTCTCTCCCTGCAGCTGCTGCTGCTTTCTGTTATTCCCTCTCACTTTTTCTCCTGCCTGCCTGTTATGTCTTTTGTGCCCTCCTTCCTCCAGCACAGCACTCCACCATCTCTGTGCATCTAGAGCAGAGAGAATACATATGCACCAGCAGCAGACACAATTTTCTACACTCTGGGTCCTAGTGGTGCCTCCACACAGTCTGGCACCTGAGGCAGCTGCCTCAGTTCGCCTCATGGTAAGGCCAGCCGTTTGGTGGGCTCCTGGCACATGCGGTCAGGCCTGGGGAGTACTGCAAGAGCAGCAGGGCACTGAAGAGTGGGGATTAATTTGGTTCGTAGCTTTGGAGTCTGTTGAGGGATCTGGGGAGACGTCCTGGGACCTGCTGCTGCAAAGAATGTGATTCTGCTGAGTTCTGTTTGGCTTGGCAGGGTTTTGCTGCTGGCATGCTCGCAGGCACTGGGTGCAGGGATGCTGAAGAGGCCAGTTGGGAGAAGCCAGCTGGGGCGACAGCTGGACTTGGACACGCTGGAAGGGGACAGAAATTTTAAGTCCTCTTGCTGGAAGGCGAGGCCATGGAAGACCCAGGCAGAGACATACTGTTGCAAGACCAAAGAGGGCAGAGGCAACCAACAAGAGGTGATGATGACCAAAGGGAAGGCCCAGCAACAGTTGGGTGCCAACTACTGAGTTGTTCTGGTGCTCATGGGGCTCGCTCTGGGGCTCGCCCTTATAACACCTGTCTGTTCCACTTAGACAAAGAGCTCCTAAGAACCAGCCCAGCTTCCCTCCCTGCAATAAATCTCGTTCTTCTGCACTCTCAAGAAGGGTGCTGCTCTCTTGCACCAAACCATCTAGCAAACCATGGCAATTAGAGACAGACAGGATCTCTCTAGTCCCTCTCCTGCCTGCCAGAGCAGGTTGTTTCCCATAGCCTATTCCTCGGGGCTTTATACAGTCTGGTTGTAAATGTCCCATGGGATGTGGCTCCCACCACGGCCCTGGGAAACTATTCCATGGTCTAGTGCAGTGTTTCTCACCCTTTTTGATACCAGGGACCAGCTTGTTGCCTTCCTAGACTGCATCAGGGAGATCTCAGGGACTGGCGCCGGTCCACAGATGGGTCATTGAGAAACACTGGTCTTAATGAACTGGCTAGCTAATCAAGCTTGTGTGGCTGTCTCCTACTGGCTGGGATCAGAACTGCTCAGTTATGTAGTAGACGTGCGCTGCTAACATCTAAAGGGGATTCTACCTTTACTGAAGCAGCAGGATCCTCAGCACTCAAGGCAGGAGGCTGGGGGTTTTGGTACTGTGAAGTACTCAGCAGCCCCAGTCAGGGACTGAGTTTCTGAGTGGCCTCAGGTTTGTGATGCTATGAGTAGATTTGTAACTTTGAAAGCAGGGCCAGCTCCAGGCACCAGCATAGGAAGCAGGTGCTTGGGGCGGCCAATTCAAAGGGGCAGCACTCCGTCCGGTATCTGGGCCGCACGTCCGGGTCCTCGGTGGTAATTCGGCAGCGGGTCCCTCATTCCCTCTCTTCCTCTTTGAGCTGCCGCCGAATTGCCACCGAAGAGGAAGAGAGGGAGGACCCACTGCCGAAGTGCCGCAGAAGGAGCAGCGCGATTGAGCTGCCGCCGAAGTGCCGCCGCTCTTTTTTTTTTTTTTTTTTTTTTTTTTTTGCTGCTTGGGGCGGCAGAAAAGCTGGAGCCAGCCCTGTTTGAAAGGGTTCTTTTCCATTTAAAAAATCACATGCTGTCAGCACAGCTGCCCCTCACTGACTCAGCAGAAATGGGATATGTAAAAGTGAACGACTTTTAACAATCCTGTTGCATTTTTACTATTTCTTCTACTTGTTTCCTATTTGCATTTTTCTCTGCCTGAACAATGGAACCCAATGGCGTCAGATTCACTTTTGTTTAGGGTCAGTTTCACTCCTAACTTCTCAGTGCTGCAGAGTTGGCTGCTAACAACTTGGGAGAGGGGAGGAGAGGGGATGGCAGTTTCTCTCTGTTCTTTCTGTATTTCCAACTTTAAAACAAAACCCCCAAGAACCTGAGAAATACTGATGTTGTGGCTCTTAAAGGTTTCACTAATTTCAATCTACATTTGGAGACAGTATCTATCTAGATCTTTCTTCTATAACCATCATAGTAGTATCCGAGTCTATTTAATTAACAGTTTCTCTTGCACGCATTTAGGATGTGATCCCACAAGCTGCTCCCTTTGGGCTGGATCCACCCACACAGAACAGCTTTCAAGACCCAGGGCCTTATTCTGTTACTGATCTGGGGTCTTACATCAAAAACAAATTTTCTTCAATTTCCTTTCTGACTCAGCAGCCCACAGCCTGGCTAGCAGTTGATGGATACAGCAGGACCGAGCTCCTTGTAAACACTGGGGTTGGCAGCTCCACACAGCCAGGATCAACTGCCTTATTGCACCCCCTCCCCCCGGATCTGCTTTTAACAAACTGTCTCTTCAGAAGCCTTTCTGGAGTACAATTTGCTGAAGTTTGCAAGGCTCAGTTCCACCTGCTAGGTTAGATGGAGCTGCTGGTGTTGGAGCTAGAGCAATCAGTGCTGTCTTCTTGGAGCCCCGTTGGAAAGAAGATGGGGATCTCATTTCCCATCTTCCCCCAATACGTGACCCCTAGGCCATCACCCCAGCAAATCCCCCTTCCCACCCTGTTCTCATTCACTGAGAGTTAGGCACAGCTTGGTACTGCTTTAGTTCCTGCTGTCCTGGCACCTGTTAGTGGAAGAAATAACCGGCCAGGCTTTGAAAAACAAGCCCTGGGGAATCGCTGGTTCTGGAGGTGCCATCCCCACCTCACTACAGCTTGGGGAAGAGGGGAGACTGATTGGAAGGTGGGACATCCTAGCTCTAAAGTGCTTTGTAAAGTGACTCTAGAAATGCCTCTATCAGGCTCTGTGGCTGCCGATCAAATGCGCTCAGCATACAAGTAAAAGGATGGTTTTGTGAACTACCAGCTCTGCAAACGCAGAGCTGGATTTTATCTGCCTGGTGCATCACCACCAGTAGCAATAAGTCTGAGAGCTGAATTGAGTTCTTAGCTCCCTCTGTGCAACAGGGGGTTCCACACTGGTAAATGAGGGTGGAATCTGAATGACCAAGGATCTGTATGGGAGCCAGGCAATCAAGAATTTAGACCTTTGGGTGCAGTGGTCTGCCGAGGGGAACAACTTGATTGAGGCCCTGGATAACAGACCTGTTGATGCATAAACCTGGGGATAATCCAGCTGCCTCTCACAGAGCAGTGCTGACTCTGTGGGGCTGACAGGAGCATATGGGACAGGTAGGAATAGCTCATTTTGGACACTGAAGTGACCAGGCATGACTCTGACTAGACAGAGGGAGCAGATTCATTCACAAATGCAGTACAGTCTGTGGTGGCATAGGGCATCATGGGCCATGAGCTCAAGCTGTATGTGTGTGTGTGCATGTGTCAAAAAGCCCCCTACGTTACAGCTGCAAAATTCAGCCCCCTTATACATATCCATCACAATACAGGTTTTAATTCCATGATCACATAGTGCTCTTTCCACACACCTCCTGCCTCATTCAGCAGGGGTAGCTCTTCCTTTTTATCCTCCTCATTCAGTGTGTGGCCTCAGCCCTTATTTACCTGCCTAAAAAACTCTTCATTGCCTCCTGGGTGTTTCTGTGGTGCTCTCATCACAGTGCCTGAATGCTTCACAAACATGAATGACCTTATCTTCACATCGCCCCTGTGAGCTGAGGTGGGGTTAGCCCCAGTTTGCACAGGGGGAACTGAGCCACAGAGCAGGTGTGTGTGTGTGTGTATGAATTTTGGGTGCCTAACTTGAGACACGTACAGCCTGGGTTTTTCCCCCAGAGAATTTAGCATGTGATGTGCTCAAAACACAGCTCCCATTGACTCACCAGCCGTCAGGGGTGCGCCGCACGACTGGTGTCTCATATTGGGCACCAAGGAAATGAGGAAATGAGGAACACACAGTCAGTGATCACCGGTACAAAGTCTGGGTTAAGTGACTTGCCCAGCACCACCTGGGAACTCTATGCGAGAGGCAGGGCTAGAATCCAGTTCCCAGGGCAGTGCTTTAACCATGTAACCCTCCTGTCTCTGCCAGCAATCCCCACCCTTGGGCCTGGTCTACACGACAATTTTAGGTCGAATTTAGCAGAGTTACCTCGATTTAAGTCTGGACCCGTCCACACCACAAAGCCCTTTTTTTTTACTTAAAGGGCTCTTTAAATCAATTTCTTTACTCCACCTCCGACGAGGGGATTAGCGCTGAAATCGGCTTTGCCGGGTCGAATTTGGGGTATTGTGGATGCAATTAGACGGTATTGGCCTCCGGGAGCTATCCCAGAGTGCTCCATTGTGACCGCTCTGGACAGTGCTCTCAACTCGGATGCATTGGCCAGGTAGACAGGAAAAGGCCCGCAAACTTTTGAATTTCATTTCCTGCTTGCCCAGCGTGGAGAGCACAGGTGACCACGCAGAGCTCATCAGCACAGGTAACCATGATGGAGTCCCAGGATTGCAAAAGAGCTCCAGCATGGACCGAACGGGAGGTACGGGATCTGCTCGCTAGCAGTGCTAGCTGAACTCCGTTGCAGTAAACGAAATGCCAAAACATTAGAAAAAGTCTCAAAGGGCATGAAGGACAGAGGCTATAACAGGGATGCACAGCAGTGCCGCGTGAAAATTAAGGATCTAAGGCAAGCCTACCACAAAACCAAAGAGGCAAACGGAAGGTCCGGGGCAGAGCCGCAGACATGCCGCTTCTACGCCAAACTGCATGCCATGCTAGGGGGTGCAGCCACCACTAGCCCAACCCTGTGCTTTAACTCTGTCAATGGAGACTCACGCAACACAGAAGCGGGTTCTGGGGATGAGGAAGATGATGATGAAGAGATTGAAGATAGCTCATAGCAAGGAAGCGGAGAAACCGGTTTCCCCTACAGCCAGGATTCGTTTTTCACCCTGGACCTGGAGCCAGTAACCCCCGAACCCACCCAAGGCATGCTCCCGGACCCTGACGGCGGCGGAGAAGGGACCTCTGGTGAGTGTACCTTTGTAAATATTAGACATGGTTTAAAAGCAAGTGTGTTTAATGATTAATTTGCCCTGGCATTCGCGGCCAGTACAGCTACTGGAAAAGTCTGTTAACGTGTATGGGGATGGAGCAGAAATCCTCCAGGGACATCTCCAGAAAGCTCTCCTGGATGTACTCCCAAAGCCTTTGCAAAAGGTTTCTGGGGAGGGCTGCCTTATTCCGTCCACTATGGTAGGACACTTTACCACGCCAGGCCAGTAGCACGTAGTCTGGAATCATTGCATAACAAAGCATGGCAGCGTATGGTCCCGGTGTTTGCTGGCATTCAGACAACATCCATTCCTTATCTCTCTGTGTTATCCTCAGGAGAGTGATATCATTCATGGTCACCTGGTTGAAATAGGGTGCTTTTATTAAGGGGACATTCAGAGGTGCCCGTTCCTGCTCGGCTGAACAGAAATGTTCCCCGCTGTTAGCCACGCGGTGGGGGGAGGGGTGAAGTGATCATCCCAGAGAATTGGGGGGGGGGGGGGGGTTAGTTGGGTTTGTGCTGCACGTTAACCGGGAAACCGCAGCCCCTCCTTTTAAATTGCCAACCCATTTTAAATGGCCAACCCAACGGCCGCTTGGTATGGGAAATGAGGGCGCTGCTGTTTGAAACCATTCCCACATGTTATGAAGGTTAAAGAAGCCAAAAGACTGTGGCTTACCATGGTTGCCTGCAAGCCGAATTCTGTTGCCTGGCACTGCGTGAGTGATCTCTCACACCAAACCAGCAGGCCCTCAATATAAATAAGAGGCAAAATGCGACCTTGTAACGAAAGCACAGGTGGTGTGTAATGTGAACAGCAAGGTTTAATGCGAAAGAGTGATCCTATTGTTCTCTAAAATGTGTCTTTTTAACTACCAATCTCCCTTTTCCCTCACCAGTTGCAAATGTTTCTCCTTCGCAGAGGCTAGTGAAGATTAGAAGGAGAAAAAAGCGCACTTGGGATGACACGTTCTCCGAGCTCCAGATGTCCTCCCACGCTGACAGAGCACAGCAGATTGCGTGGAGGCAGACAATGTCCGAGTGCAAAAAGCACAATATGAATGCGAGGAGAGATGGTGGGCTGAAGAGGATAGGTGGCGTCAGATTGCTGACAGAAGGCAAGAGTCGATGCTCCGACTGCTGGAGCATCAAACTGATATGCTCCAGCGTATGGTTGAGCTGCAGGAAAGGCAGCAGGAGCACAGACCGCTGCTACAGCCCCTGTGTAACCAACAGCCCTCCTCCCCAAGTTCCATAGCCTCCTCACCCAGACGCCCAAGAACGCGGTGGTGGGGCCTCCGGCCACCCAGCCACTCCACCCCAGAGGATTGCCCAAGCAACAGAAGGCTGGCCTTCAATAAGTTTTAAAGTTTTTAATTTTTAAAGTTTTAAAGTGCAGTGTGTCCTTGTCCTCCCCTCCTCCCGCACCCCACCTGGCGCTTCCCTCCTCCCCCACCCCTCCCTGGCTACCTTGGCAGCTATCCCCCTATTTGTGTGATGAATTAATAAAGAATGCATGAATTTGAAGTAACAATGACTTTATTGCCTCTGCAAGCGGTGATCGACGGGGGGAGGGGAGGGTGGTTAGCTTACAGGGAAGTAGAGTGAACCGGGGGCGGGGGGGCGTTCATCAAGGAGAAACAAACAGAACTTTCACACCGTAGCCTGGCCAGTCATGAAACTGGTTTTCAAAGCTTCACTGATGCGCACCGCGCCCTGCTGTGCTCTTCAAACCGCCCTGGTGTCTGGCTGCGCGTAATTAGCGGCCAGGCGATTTGCTTCAACCTCCCACCCCGCCAAATGTCTCCCCCTTACTCTCACAGATATTGTGGAGCGCACAACAAGCAGTAATAACAATGGGAATATTGGTTTTGCTGAGGTCTATCCGAGTCAGTAAACTGCGCCAGCGCACTTTTAAACGTCCAAATGCACATTCTACCACCATTCTGCACTTGCTCAGCCTATAGTTGAACAGGTCCTGACTACTGTCCAGGCTGCCTGTGTATGGCTTCATGAGCCATGGCATTAAGGTGTAGGCTGGGTCCCCAAGGATAACTATAGGCATTTCAACATCCCCAACGGTTATTTTCTGGTCTGGGAAGAAAGTCCCTTCCTGCAGCTTTTGAAACAGACCAGAGTTCCTGAAGACGTGAGCGTCATGTACCTTTCCCGGCCATCCCACGTTGATGTTGGTGAAACGTCCCTTGTGATCCACCAGTGCTTGCAGCAGCATTGAAAAGTACCCCTTTCGGTTTATGTACTCGCTGGCTTGGTGCTCCGGTGCCAAGATAGGGATATGGGTTCCATCTATCGCCCCACCACAGTTAGGGAATCCCATTGCAGCAAAGCCATCCACTATGACCTGCACATTTCCCAGAGTCACTACCCTTGATATCAGCAGGTCTTTGATTGCGTTGGCTACTTGAATCACAGCAGCCCCCACAGTAGATTTGCCCACTCCAAATTGATGTCCGACTGACCGGTAGCTGTCTGGCGTTGCAAGCTTCCACAGGGCTATCGCCACTCGCTTCTCAGCTGTGAGGGCTGCTCTCATCTTGGTATTCTTGCGCTGCAGGGCAGGGGAAAGCAAGTCACAAAGTTCCATGAAAGTGCCCTTACGCATGCGAAAGTTTTTCAGCCACTGGGAATCGTCCCACACCTGCAACACTATGCGGTCCCACCAGTCTGTGCTTGTTTCCTGGGCCCAGAATCAGCGTTCCACGGCATGAATCTGCCCCATTAATACTATGATTTGCACATTGCTGGGGCCCGTACTTTGTGAGAAGTCTATGTCCATGTCTATTTCCTCATCACTCTCGTCACCGCGCTGCCGTCGCCTCCTCGCCTAGTTTTGCTTTGCCAGGTTCCGGCTCTGCATATACTCCAGGATAATGCGCGTGGTGGTTATAGTGCTCATAATTGCCGCGGTGATCTGAGTGGGCTCCATGATCCCAGTGCTATGGCGTCTGGGCTGAAAAAAGGCGCGAAACGATTGTCTGCCGTTGCTTTCACGGAGGGAGGGAGGGAGGGAGGGAGGGAGTGGGGGCCTGACGACATGTACCCAGAATCACCCGCGACACTGTTTTTGCCCCATCAGGCATTGGGATCTCAACCCAGAATTCCAGTGGGCGGTGGAGACTGTGGGAACTGTGGGATAGCTACTCCCAGCTACCCCCAGTGCAACGCTCCGGAAGTCGACGCTAGCCTCGGTACTGTGGACGCAGTCCGCCGACTTAATGCACTTAGAGCATTTTGTGTGGGGACACACACAATCGACTGTATAAAACAATTTCTATAAAACCAACTTCTATAAATTCGACCTAATTTCGTAGTGTAGACATACCCTTAGTCACTGCACAGCTTCCAACTTCTACACCAAATAAAGCAGGGATCCTACAGACAACAGCCTCTTTTCCTACCCAGCCATCCTGAATGAGATGGGGGTCCTGTGGGAAAAAATACTGGGATTGTGTAATTAATCACTTGAGCAGAATGTCTATCCATAAAGTCTCCAGATTAAAGATGCCTGGGAAACCTTAATTTTGGCATCCCCCAACTTTCCAAGGCTTGACTTTGCAACTTTAATAATGTAATTTGCAGCATGTGAAAGCCTATTGACCTGGGTCACCCGCAGGGTTCGGCCCTTTAGCTCCTTGGCACAGACCTCTGCTACTTGAGCTAGCAGAGTAACCAACAGTAATAGCAGGCTGAGTATGTGGACCAGGCATCAGAGGGGGATGAGACACACTCTGCCGGTGGGTTTTACAGACATCTGCTGACAGCGGAGGACTGGAGAGACTCAGATCTCCTGGGATCAATTCCAGGTTCTGGAGGGAGTGTGCTCTAGTGATGAGCGACTTCTGCCCCAGTCCCTGTACCAAGCCTGGCTGTCTCCCTTTCTTGCGCCCATCTGCTCCTGTCCTCCCTCCCATCCATACTTCTGTACCCCAGATGCCTGCCCTGCCTCTACTCCTATCCAGCTTCCCTGGTGCCCACTAGCTCCTGTCTCCCACCACTCCCCCCTTTCTGGCTACCATTTCCCCCACTCCCTATGCTTCTCCCAACCCTCAGGCTCCTGTAATCCCCCTCCCCATCCACAGGTGCTGAACCAAACTGTAAACCCTGTATATGATGGAAACCACTTCAAGCCAGGAGGTGCAGTAGCACCACTAGTAACAGCACCTATGTCCCCCTGGTCCCCATTCTCCTCCCAAATTCCTGAGCCCTCTGCATTCAGGCTATACCCTCCTCCATGCTGCCTGGGGGTGCCAGCAGGCACAGCCTCCCTGCTCACAGATTTGGCACCACAGCTGTCAGGAGCAGCAATTTCAGGGAGAGTCCACCTCAGCCCCTGGAGGCTGCAGCCCCACGCTCAGTCCCTGCAGGGGATGGTGCATGTGCATATGGAGGAGCTGCGAGGGGCTGGAGCATGCTCAGTGTAGATGGCATCTTTGGAGAATTTAGCTGTTCAACTCTAACAGGTTGTGCAAACTCCAGTTTGTCCAAAGGCTCGTAACTTGGCCAGACTTGGACAGATTTTTACAGGAATTGCAAAAGGCAGATCCTTAATACCAGGGCAACCCCCCTGCCAATTTCCTGTCACTGCTCCAAAGCATATGGGCACTGGAATGCCTCTGTGATAAATAAAGGGGTGGGGGGTAGCTCCCTTTTATGGACACCCAGCCAGCCAGTAGCTACAAAATCCCTATCAGTAGCTGTTCTCTACTTGCTTTACCTGTAAAGGGTTACAAAAGCCCATAGGTAAAACGAAGGGAGTGGGCCATAAAAGGGACCCGACCATAAAAGCCAATGGGAGAGCTTTTTTAAAATTGGGAAAAAAACCTTCCCTTTGTCTGTCTGTTGTTGTTCTCCGGAGAAAGGGGACAGAGCAGAGACAGGGCTGGGACTATGCTGTAAGAAGCTTTAAGCCAGGTATGAAAAACCATCAAATCATACCTAGAAACTACTTATTTAAAACCCCAGATATGTAAGTAGATCAGGAAATGTCTAGGAAGACACGATTAGATTTATCTCTTTTATTTCTTTATGGCTTGTGGACTTCTCTGTGCTAACCCCCAAATGCTTTTGTTTTGCTTGTAACCATTAAGCTGGACCTCAAGAAAACCATTCTTGATGCTTAATTATTATATTTGATCTTTTAAAATCTAGCGATAGCCTAACTTACAGATGTATTTTCTTTCTTTTTGTTCTTAATAAAATTTACCTTTTTTAAGAACAGGATTGGATTTTTGTGTCCTCAGAGGTTTGTGCATATGTTGTTTAATTAGCTGGTGGCAACAGCTGAGAGTGTGTGTGTGTGTGTGTGCGCGTGTGTGCGCGCGCGCTTGAAGGTACCCCACAGGGAGGAATTCCCAAGTGCGCCTTCCTGGGTTCAAAGGGTTTTTTTGCATTTGGGTGGTGGCAGCATCCAAGGTCAGAGAGAAGCTGTAACCATTGGAGTTTATTACAAACCTGGAGTGGCCAGTATTAATTTTTAGAATCCTTGCAGGCTCCCACCTTCTGCACTCAAAGTGCCAGAGTGGGGAATCAGCCTTGACAGTCTCCAAAAAAAAAAAGTCTTTGTCCCTAATCTCCTGCATAGAAACATCTCAGTCATTTTTGTTGAAACGTTCCAAAAATATTCAGCCTCAGACGTGCGTGGCATGGACAATTTCAGCCGGAAGGCTTAAAGTTTGGCAAAAGTATCAGCAATTGAAAACAGGGGCTTACAATGGGAGGTGTCAGGCAACCTTAGCAATAGGTGGTACTACTAGCACCCCCTGTAGGAAACAAATCTACATCTTTGGAACATTAGGAAATGTTTTATGAAGATGAACATGGGGGTGCTGGGTGTTCCCTCGAGGTACAGAGCATCATACCGGGTGACTGCTGAAAAGCTGGTAAATGAGGTATTCGCTCTCTGGAGGTTCCCAAAGATGATTGACTCTGACCAAAGGGTCGCCTTTGGGTCAGACTTGATGGGGGTGGTCACAGCACTCACTGGGCTATCGCCTACCACCCGCAGTCTGTGGGGCAGGTGAAACACATGAACCGCACTATGAAAAGTGAACTGAAAAAGGGAGTAGAAATGGGAGGGAGAAACTGGCCACAACTCTTGCCCTTTGTCTTAATGAGGATCAGGGCCCAGGAATCAAAGGGAACAGGGTTCTCCCCCATGAAGCTCTTATGGGAAGACCCATGGAGCGATGGGAGAATTTACTCACTCCAATACCAGGGGAAGTCTCCACACATGGCCTAACACAGGAGTGGGTCTTAACGCTAATTGATCACATATGGCAGATACCACAGGCGGTGGTCTGGCAAGATGAACAGGGAGCAGCAAAGCTCAAAGCGTGGTATGACCTGCCTAGAGAGCACGATCTACCCATGGTGGGAGATCACGTGATGTACCAAATTCCAAGACATCATCATCCATTCCCAGCTCCTAAATGAAGGGGCCCTTACCTAGTCCTTGACCGATTAGGGCCCAGCCTGCTGCTATTGGGAACAGAGAATGGAGGGCGAGAATGGGCTCATTGCAGTCAGTTAAAAAGGTACAAAATGGGAGTTGGGTGTATGAAATTTGGGGTACAGTTGGGTACTAAGCAATTGATAAGCCAGAATGTAAAATTGCAGCAGCAAATCAATGAACTACTAGTACAGCAGCTGTTTGCAATTGCAACCGGGTGGAATGATTTAGTTGGGATTGGTCCTGCTTTGAGCAGGGGGTGGGACTAGATGACCTCCTGAGGTCCCTTCCAACCCTGATATTCTATGTCAGGGCTTCCTTTGAGAGATGTATTTCATTTGGTAACTAACATCCCCCTTCCTTCTTTGGGGCTGCTGGGGGAATTTGGTTCCTTCTCATCAAGACCCTGCTGTTGGCACAGGACCCAGATCTCCAAGTGCCCCTTGCTGAGCAAGGGCCGCATAAGGTGGGGAACCAGGATGGGGTGGGTAAGTGACATGCCCAAGGTCCCAGGCTCCGGATTGACATTAGGGTCAGGGGAGATTGGGCGCAGTGAATGGGTGACACCGCCAGGAATGAAATCTGGAGGCCTAATGCACCTGGCCAGGGAAGGGTTCAGTCCAGGAGGCTGAGAACCCTCCTCATGTCACAAGCAGTAGAGCGGACTGTGCCCCAAATACCCCCCCACCCCCACCCCGCACCTCTCCCTGAGGGCCCCCCAGGGCTGGGGCCTGTAGGTCCCCTGGGCCCCAGCAGCCTCCCAGCCAGCCGGGGTGTGTGATCATGAGTAGCCTTGCGAGCCGCAGACAGCAGGCTCGGGCTTGCGGTGTTGAGGGCAGAGACCGGGCCGGTTTGCACAAGCACCCAGCTCCGCAGGGCTGTGGGAGGAGGGGAGGGTGAAGCGCACCCAAGCTCAGCCTGCAGCAGGCCGGGGAAGGACGAGCCCCATTGCGCAGCTGGTGCCAGGGGCAGGGGGATCAGCCCCAGAGGGAAGCGGCCCCGCGGCTGCAGCGGGCAAGGCAGGGCAGGGAGCGGAGCTGGAGGGGGGGCAGGGACTGCAGTGCCGGGGCATCCGAGCCGACAGGCGCGCAGCGCGGGGGGCGGAGGCAGAGAAGCAACATGTGCCGCAGATCGCTGGGCTGCCAGTGAGCCGAGCGCGGCGCCAGCCTCGGGAGCCCGGCCGCGGAGCGATGCGGCGGGTGAGCCCCGCAGCCAAGCCTGCCCCCCGCGGGGCTCGCTAGTGCCGGCTGGGCAGAGCCCGCCGTGACCCTCTCTCCTGTTCGCGGAGACTGCGCTCGTCACACGCGCTCACTGCGGGAGCCGGCGAGCGGCGGCGCACGGACGCGGGGGGCTGCAGGTAGGTGCCTGCCCCAGCCGGGATGGGGCTGCCAGGCATGGGAGGGACCTCTCCGCCCTGGGGGCGCTCGGAGCTCCACCTGTCCTGGCCTGGGCGCGGCTCTTTGCATTGGTACATTCCCACCCCAGCGGGCAGGGGCCAGTCCATAAACCCAACCACCTGTTTGGGGCACGGGTGCCTCCTCCAGCTGGTGGGCCCCTGTCCGTGGCAGAGACAGCCCCAGCCTCCTCTTCTTGGGCTTCATCACCTGCCTCCTTGGCTGCTGGGGAAGAGAGGCTTTTCAGTGAGAATCTTCCCCCCCCCCCCCCCAGCAAACACAGTAGCTGGGGCAGGTGAGTGTAGGGGTGCATTTGGGGCTGACAGGTGGGGGATTTTCTGGGGGTCCCCCGAGGGTAGGACAGAGTGTTCTTGTTTACTGCCAACGGGTGAGATGCCCTGGCTGGGACTCCACCCAGCGAGCCCTGCAGGCAGCAGCATGAAAGAAAAAGCAGCCCGAGAAGGAAGCTGGGGCTTTGCACAATTGTTGTGATCAGAGGGTGAAAAAAGAGGAAGAGTTTGGAGGGGGAAAAAAAGTTTGACAGCAAAGCAGCTGGTTTGTATTTTGACATTGAGGGTGAATTTCAGAGGCGAGGAAGGGCCCACATTTAAAACTAGAACCTCCCCAGAGCATCCAGTTACAAACCTCCGTGTGCCCCTCCCTCCCCCCGTGATCTGAATGTCCCATGGGGACATGGAAGGGGGATCTTGTGGTGGGCAGGGGAGCTCTGCAAACTGGGGCAAATGTGCTGGGTCTCTCACAGAGCATGTCGCCTTGCCCTTTTTTGAAGGGTCGTAGGAAGTGGAAGAGCCCTGAGCCCATCTGGGATCTGCACCTCAGTCGCACGACTCAGTGAGACGCTCCGGAGATGGCAGAGAAACTGGCTCCCGGGGACTTGTTTTTCAGGAAGGCCAGGGAGTCGGTGTCTTCCCTGGACTCAGACAAGCTGGCCCCGGCCTCCCCTGAAGGAGCTGGCGAGGAGTCCTCTGACAGTGAGGGCGAGCAGGAGGGCAGCTCTCACAAGCTCATCAGGAAGGTGTCTACATCGGGGCAGATGAGGAGCAAGGTAAGGGAGCCGGGGCCCATTGGTGGGGGCTGTGTGTCTGTGCTGTGGTGGGACAATGACCAGAATGTATGTGGTGAGACCTCAGGGTGGGGGGAACCGCAGTGGCCAGGGCCTGAGGTGACGGCCAAGTTTATCAGCTCCTCGGCTGGGGGGAGTCGGGGCAACTCTCCTGCAATAAGCACAGCTGCCTGATGAACACGTTGTTTGTGTGAACAACAGCTCTTGTGTAACACAGGGCAGGAATGCTCTGCCGGGGCCGGACCCCGGGGAAGCAGTGAAGGGAGCTGCAGCTGGGCCCAGTCTGCACCCAGAGTCCAGATGGTGACAGGTGCCTCCCTGCGGATACAGGAGCAGAGTGATGCCAGAACAACACAAGGGCAGCCTGCTGCTGTGGAGCTGGACTGGGGTGGGACATTGCCCCCAGGAAGCCAGGCTAGAGATGGGGGCTGATTCCCTTCTCACAGCTGCGTGAATCAGGAGGCCAGTGGGCTTAGGCAGGTGTAAAACTGGTGTCAGGGTATTCAGGATCAGCCCTTCTACATCCATGTATTGGGAAAGGGTGAAATGGAACCCAGATCCCACCCCAGCTTTAGAGACCCAAGAGCTGTTCCCTTCAGAGGAAGGTGCGAGGTCCCCTGAAGCATCTGGTATTGGGCACTAAATTGTCTGTGGGTATTTGGCTCCCAGGTTTCGTTTCAACTCAGTGCAAAGATACAGACATTTGGAAAAATGAGATCTGGGTTTGGATTTCAACACCCACATGATTTGGGGGCGTGAAAATCTGGGGGTTTGATTGTCTCCCCACAGAGGTCTGTGATTCAATCAGGTCATTGCTCCTCCTAGCTAAAACTTTGAGTCCCCAAAGGAGAATTAGGTCCCTCACCTAGACAGAGAGATAGAGGGGTGCGCATATGGGGATGGATAGAGGGGTGCGCATATGGGGACAGATAAATAGATATACCTGGTGGCAGAAATTGTAAGCAAGGATATGTAAACGTGTTCTGTATTCTTATTATTTATTTGTGTTGTTGTGATGCCTGGAGATCCCAAACATACATACATAATCTAACCTCTTGTGGCTCTGGGGGCTCATAGTACATGGGCCATGTTGGATCCCCTATGCGCAGCCTCTCAGATACTTTAGCTCCTCAATTAAATTCCCCATAAACTTGTCCTGATCTCATCTGATGAGAAAAGCCTTCCAGATTTTACATACTGGCCTTTGGTTGTTGTTGCCTGGGATTCAATGAGAGCTTGGGGAACAGAATAGCAATAAATGCCTTTTTGGTAGGACCTACAACAAACAGTGTTGTGAGTTCCCCCTGCTGCCTTTGCAGCACAGTCAATGGTCTGGTGATGCTGCGGTATAAATAGCGAGGGTAGCAAGAAAAGTAGTTAGCTCTGTTTGGAACACAGGTGAGACCGAAAGAGTCTGTGTTGGACAAATGGCAAAAATAAACCAATTAGCGAGAGACGTTTTATTTTATTTTTTTTATGAAGATCTTAGAAACAATAGAGAAAAAAATCAATGATCAGCCATTTAAAAATTAGCTGATAAATGTTCTTTGAAATCCATCTCCAGGCAGCACCCAGAGCCAATGATTGTTACTGAAAAAGATTTAGATGTTTGTATGAGTCAAAACAGCATCTGCAATTAAACTGGGGAAGGGTAAAAATGACAAGAACTACCAAACTTCATGCTGCAGGGCATAAACCGATTACCAGCTAGGGGGTCAGGAAGGAATTGTCCCTAAGGAATAGCACTGCGCAGTGCGGTGTACTAGATTGTACTCTGTCCTCCGAAGCATTTGGCAGTGGAGACAGGAGCCTGGGCTCCATGGACCTTTGGTTTGCTCTGGAATGGTAGCTCCTCAATTCTTATTAAAATGTGTTATTGGCAGCACCGCTTATTGCTAATTGGCAGATGAGAAATGAAAGCCAAGCCATGCCCAGAAGTGCCGCAAAGGGGAAAACAAACATGGCGGATGTCAGGAAGGTGGGCCTGGAAAAGTGCTCAGGGAAGCAGCACATATTGTCTTGTTTATGTCTAATAGCATTTAAGATTTATCTTCTTTTCTTGCATGTGCATATAAGGTCAGATTCTGCTCTGATACATCAGTGTAAATCTGGAGTGACTCCATTTAAGTAAATAGAGAAACTCGTTTTACACCAAATTAACTAAAATCATAATGTGCAAGCCTCAGAAGAAAAATCAAAAAAAGGAAGGTTGCTTCATGCTAATGTGGCGCATCTACACTGGAGATTTGCATTGGTATAACTACATCTCTGCAAAAATCCCTCCTGGGGAGAAGTCCTGAAACTAGCTGGGTCAGTTTCCTATTTGTTTCTAGTCAGTTTCACTCTCTGGTTCCCTGTCCCTAGCACAGAGCCCTTGTGTTTGCAATTCCAGCATTGCGGGGAAAGGTTTCAATAATGCCTGTGTGAAAAAGATGACAGGTCCCCCCGTTTTTGGGACGTTAACATGAGCCGCACGGGGAAATACCTTGTCATATCTGGCCTTGGTATGTTTAAAAAAAAAACCAGAATCTAAATGTGGAGTTTAGAATGAGCTGTTAATAATGTTCCTGAGGGCTGCCATTCATCCTGAAGCTGACAGCACTGTCTCCATGCTACCCACATCCTGCAGTGTTGCCACCTGAAAATGTATTGAGAGCGAGCAAAATGCCCCCCCCCTCAAATCTTTCCTCCTAACTCATGGCATCACATGAGTAAGTGAGGTGGCCCCTCTCCTCTGTGCTATGGGGTGGGCAGTGTGGGCACTAAACCGTGAGGCAGGATTGTGCCGTTCAATGGGATTCTGTTGCCTGAGTGTGGGAGGAAACAGGGGTATCTAATGTACTGGATAAGATCAGAGCAGGCTCGTCTGGTGCTCTAACAGGCAGATGTTCTGGGCTACTGAGTCAGGAGCTGGGTTCTAGTAGCAGTGCTCTCTGCCCGAGTGAACACCATGTTGCTCATCTGCGCCACCTGCCTGCTCACCTGGAGTGGCATCAGCTGAGCTTTGAGGGTAGCTCAGTCCAGCTCTTTGGGCTAGAGGACAGGCCCAGGTCCATGGAGGGGAGGGCATCTCGATACTGTGGTATGGCAGCTCCAGTAATGCATTTAATCACAAAGAAGAAAATAAGACCTGTTGGCACAGCTTCACAGCTCTCTGGCCAGACTGCCTGGAGGGGCACCAGGCCCTGGAGAGGCCTGTGGCTGCTCTAAGTACCAGATGATTGCCGCTGAGGAGGGAACGTGCTGTGGGAAGAGTGGTGGAGGATAGCTGGGAGATAGTTGTGCATGGGCTACAAGGGCCAGGTTATGGCTGTGAGGAGACTATAGCTGGGACCAGGGGAGCTAAAATACAGCAGATCAAATGTTAAAATGTTCAGCAAGCGATTGAGAAGGGAGGGTTTTGTACAGGGTCTGTCCATTGTCCCCGGGCAGGGAAGCCATGTGCAATGGGTGTGTCTTTGGCTGTGTGTGTGTGTGGGGGGTCTTCCTAGGCCCTCCATTATGCAGTGTTTTTCAAAGGGACTGAGCCCTGATCAGCCTGAGTCTCACAAGCTCTGAGTGAGCCTCTCTGGGCTGTGGAATCAGTGACAGCAGCAGCGAGGCCTATTGTGTTACCATGCACGATTTCCTAGGATGAGTCACTGCTGCAGTCACCCACAATGAAACAAGCTCATCGCATGACGGTGTCGCTTGGCCGGGCTGGGATTCACACATGTCACTGATGCACTTGGTTCAGCGATAACCGAGTAACATGTGGAGGGCACTGCTGAACTAAGCGAGCCTTGAGCTGTGTNGAGCTGTGGGGGGGCCGCTTCCTTCCCCCCCCCCCCCCGCCCCAGCCTTGCACTGGAAGTGGTCGTTTGCTCCTATGCAAAGGAGATGGAGAGCTCTGATACTGGGGCATTTTGCCCCCACATGGCTTGGGAATAAATGATGTTGCACAGCTGGTTGAGGGGGAATCTGTCCCAGGACTTTTCCCTGTCCCAGTAAGTAAAGAAAAGAGCAGGCTCCCTGGAGACACAAGCATCTCCTGGCTCCTTCCCTCCAGGTAATGGGACGGTGCTGACACTAGTTAGAATAACACAAGCTGGTGATGGAAAACTGTATTCGTCTGCCCTGAGCCCGCCGGAACAGTGCAGGCGTGCTCCTCCAGACTCTCCTCCAGGGCTGTCCAGTCTAGTTATAACTGGGATGCTGTTCCTCAGCCCAGTAGCTAGGGGCTTTTCCTGATGCTCAGTCTAAATGCTGTGTTTAAGAACTGCATCCCCGTTGAACTGTCCTCCCCATGCTGCAGGTTGTGTGTGTCTCCTGCTGCACCACGCTGCACCTCTTTAGGTCTTCAAATCTTTCCTCCTAACTCAGTCAGTCCTGCTCTCGGGCTGTTTTGGTTGCTCCTTCTCCCCCCACTCCCTATAGTTCCTCAATATCCTCCTGGTGATGTGGGGCTTAGGACTGAACACTACTGTCCTGATTCCCCACTACCCTGCCCCTTGAGGCCCCCCCGATTCCCCGCTGGCCCACCCCTTGGAGATCACCCGATTCCCCGCTGCCCCGCCCCCTAGGGGCCCCCGCTATCCTGCTCCTGGTGCAGTCGTTTACCTCAGTGCAGAGAGCTGTGATGGCATTAATTCTGGAAATGTTCCATGGGTGAAAAAGCTAAATAACATCAATCAGGCTGGGAAAAAAAGGGTTTCATTTGCTGACAAGCAGGACAAACTCCCTACAGGGCATCCTAGTGAGACAGAGGGGCAGAGGGAAAGTTCCAGTTGGGCAGCCATGAATGGGATGGGAATGAGCAAGCGTCACTGTGGTGGTGAACCCATGACTCCCAATGCCCTGGCTGGGAAGGGAAGGGCAGGGGACTGGAGCTGGCATTGGCTGCTGTTCACTTGGAATTCCCATGCAGGGCAAGCACACTGGTGGGTTGGCCCTAACTTTGCCTGACGGCTGGTCTGATCATTTGATGTTTTCTGATGCCTGCACGAAGGAAGTGCCTGATGGATCTCCCTGGCATGCTGCCATGTGGCTAGCTCTGATGCTGCCAGGACAGGCTGGGAACCTCTGCTAATCTGGGTGGCATCCTTATGCAGGGAGAGACAGAGTCACCTGCCAGAAGCCCTAGAGAATCAGCGGAGTGTGGGGGTAACTCAGGGGCATCCGCCCCAGGCCTGCTCAAGGGCCACGTTGGTCACTTGCCGATTGCAGCTATTGACTGGGGCGACTGCAGATCCCAGCATGCATTGTTGCATGCCAGCAGGCGAAGCATTGCATGCTGGGCCCTGTGGCTCCGGGTGTATTAATGGAAGGGCACTGCTGCACTCTGGGAGCTGCAGATGGCATCCCGCAGTGATGCAGAGCAGGGATGGCTTGGCCTTTGCCCAAGTCAAGCTGTGGCTGGGGGCTGGAAGGGTCCCAGCAAGGAGAGCAGCCTGGTCCCAGGCCCCCCTGTGGCTCTCCTTGGGATTGAACGTACCTGTTTTCAGTAGGCGGCAGCGCTTTTCCCTCTGGCAGCTGCTTTCTCCTGCTCCCTGAGCCCGCTATGAAGTCTTGGGCCCGAATCCACTATCCCTAAGCTGGGCTCAGTGCAGGGAGTGGGGGCCTTTGCACCTCGCCTGTGTGCCGCTCCTGGGGGCTGGTTTGAGCCCTGGCGTGGGTCAGTGCAGTGTGATGGCTGCCGACAGCCCCAGCAGCCGGAGATCCAGGAAAGCCCCAACCATCCCCTCCCTCCTGTGATGTGCTCTCTGCAACATGGGCTCCTGTGGGAGGTGGCGATGGCTCTTCCCCTCTCAGGACTCCCCCTATGCCTGGGGCATTCCTGTATAACCCCTTTGTTGCAGCTGGAATGACAGTGCCATCAAAGCATGTGTCTGAGTTGGAGGGATGGACCAGAAGGCTGTTGGGCTAGTGGCTGCAGGGAGCAATCCTGCATCAGCAAGAGGAAGTAGGAAGTAGATCAAGGAGGCATTGTCTTGTGGTTAGAACATGGGCCAAGGGAGTCAAGGCGACCTGGGTTTTAGTCCCAGCTCTGGACGGAAGTGTTGTCTAGTGGTTGGAGCAGGTGACAGGGATTCAGGATTCCTGGGTTCTACCCCTGTCACTGACTTGCTGTGTGAAGTTGTGTAAATCATGCCTCAGTTTCCCCATCTATAAAACGATCATTATCTACCTGTTCCCTCTATAAATTCCATGGTTCTGTTGCAAAGGCAGATATTGTTGCTTATTAGCAGTGAAGGATGAACCTCAAAGAGTTTGAGGCTCAATTCAGAGGAGCAGCTAAAAGCTTGGATGCTAAATCTAAAGGCTCTTGGGTTTGCTGAGCTGGGATCTGAAAACAGGCTCTCCTGAGACTTCCAGTCCATCCTGCAGTGAGCACTGTGAGATCGGGGAGTTTTGGAGCTTCAGTTCCTGGTCCAACCCTTGCCAAGCTGGAGGAGTATGAGAAGTGAATGAAAGCAACACCGTGTAACACTGAATTGGAGACCTCAAGCCAGGCTGAGTGCATGGAGAGTTTCTAGTCCTCCCCTGGCACTTATTGAGCAGAAATGGGCTGGTGCGTCGGAGCTGGATGGCCGGCTGTGCACGAGGCACCCTGCCTAGAGTGATGCGTTCCTTGCTGTGAGGATAGGGGCTGGCGTCTGGCGGTGAGGGGAGCTCTCCAGCTGAGACCCAGGCAGAGGAAGCTGCTTGTTAATAACCTGAGCTGACCCTTGTGTCAATTCCAAGCTGCAAAGACTCCTGACAAGAAACAGCTCAGCTGAGGGAGGGAGTGTGTTCTAGTGGTTAGAGCAGGGTCCTAGGAAGCAGAACTCCTGGGCTCTGATAATGACTCACTGTGCTCGGCTTTGGACAAGTCACTTCCCTTCTCCATCCCCCATTGTAAATTGAGGATAACAAACTGGGAAGCTAAACGCCTTCCTGTCCCAAAGGAGCTGGGAGAGGCTTGGGGCAGCAGATGCCCCATGGAGCCTGCGTGGGACCTTTCCAGCCATTTGTCTTTCTGGAGAGCGGAAGAGGAGGCCAGGTGGGGTGGGAGTGGAGGAGCAGTCTTGCTCAGAGGCAGAAATGGGCCCAAGCCAGGACTCTCCCAGGTGACACCCCTAAAAGCCTATCCTAGGGAAGTCTGGGTCTGGACCATGTGAGCAGAGGACTCAGTTCCCAATGGCGTCCTGCAGGCCACATGGATTGGCTCTCTCTCCAGCATGGCTGAGCGGGGGAGGACAGGAGAAAACTGAGCACCACCCCCTGCCCCTCAGTGAGCGTGGGCACCAGCCGTGCCAGGGGCTGAAGACAGAATGTTCTGCTGCTGGCATAGGTGGGTGGGCAGGAGGATGCCCATTCGGTGTGTCTGTCTCTGGCAGGCGGCCCTGTGGAGCTGTTCACGGCACTCTCTCTGCATTTGCTCCCTTGATGAGCTGCCTTATTTATCTGGTGCCTGCTTGCGTCCCTCTTGTAAAGCAGATGTGCCACTGAACCCCCACCCTGTGGTCACGACCCCCCCTTGCCTTCAGTGCCACATCCTCAGGGGGCGTCGGCTCTTTCCTTCAGGCCAGCCCTGCTAATTGGGCGGCTGGAGTAGTTGGCATTGTCACCCCCAAGCAGAGGATATCTGGGATTTGCAGCAGCGTCAGGACTGGCAGCCTTGCCCCTGCCCTGCTCCTCACCGGGCTGGTGGAGCTCGGGGGGGAAGCAGTGCTGGTGGCAGCAGCCCCTGTTGGTGGGGTGGCCATGCCACTGAAAATGCCACATTCCTTGTTCTGAGGCCAGGGAGTCATGCTGTCCTAGGGACGGCTGAGGGGGACCACCCCACAGACCCTGCCTGGGCCGGGTGTGGGGGGGTTCCCCATGAGCAATCAGCAAGTGTTTAAGCTCTGCTGACAGGGTGGAGGGAGACTGCCAGAACTCAACTCACCCGCCCCTTACCTGGGACATCAGAGAATCAGATTCCTCATGGGGCCCTGCTGGCTTTACTGGGCTGGTGCATCCAGGGCACATTCACAGCCCCTGTGGCGGAGCGCTTGCAGTTCAGGAGGGCCCAGGGGAGTGGGAGGGAGGCACAGGTGGCAGGGGCGGATTAACCTTTTGTGGGCCCGGTGCCAAACATATTTGTGGACCCCAATGGAGCATGGCGCAGGGAGGTCAGTCCCCAGAGCGAGGGGCCAGCCAGGGGCAATGGGGCATGGCATAGCAGGGGTGGCCCTGCTCCGCCCAATGCGAGGGCACTATTTACATACCGGCAGTTGCCAGATGCACAGTGGCCTGCCCGGCCCTGTGCTGCCAGTGTGCCCCTTCCCCTTGGGGGCAGACCCCTGCCATGCCACACAGCCCCCCCACCCAACACTGGAATACCCCCCTGATTCCCTATGGCCAGAGCCCCCCTGGACCCACTATGCCCAGTGCCCCCCCCTCACAAATGCCCAGCGCCCTGCACAGCACCACCCTTGCCCAGCGCCCCCCTCCACCGCCCCACCACAACTGCCCAGCACCACACACAGAACCCCCACTCCCTAGTGCCGCAACACACACAACTTCCCTGCAACCTCACAGCCCAGCAGCCCCCCGGAGCCCCTCAGAGACCCACTCCTCACCCCCTGCCTCCTGGCCGCACTCACTGGCCCTGCTGGGAGGCGACTGTGTCTTCTGGGCTGAGCCAGCGCGCAGCCAGAGCTGGTCCCAGGTCCAGGAATCGCTCCAGCCCCTCGGGAGTGGCGCGATCCGCCAGGTCAGGGCCTGCCCCGGCTGGGCTCTCTCAAGACGCACTTGCCTGGAGGGGCCCAGGCAAGCCTCCCACACTGTCACCCCCCGCCGCCCCACCTGGCTGAGACTGGCCAGGCTTCTGCACCAGTCCCAGGCAGCTCAGCTCCGGGGAGACAGGCGGTGGGAAGCAGAAACTGCCCGGAGCTGGAGGTGCACTGGGGTCCAGCCAGGGGGCAGAGAGGAACAGGGGGATGGGACTAGGAGGCAGAGAGGAGCCCTCGGTCTGAGGAGCAAGTGATGGGCGTCAGGGAGCCAGCGGGCTGGCGGGCTCTCGGGACGCAGTGCAAGCGAAGCAGGCTGGGGCCCCTTCTGAGCATGGGCCTGGCTCCATGGAAAACCAGCACTGCAGGGAGGAATTAACCCGGCCCCACTTGTGCCCTCACTGCCCCTGCCCTGGGAGTTAACCTGACCTCACTCATCCCCGACCGGGAATTGAGGTATGTTCTCATCTAGACCTAGCCCATCCCCCAGTGCTGGGGCAGGATCAAGTAGCCCTTGGCCATCCCTGGCAGGTGTTGGTGTCCCTGGCCAGGGCTCTGGCCACGCAGACCCCAATCACTGCGTCGATGCCACAGCTGGTGGAAATTTCCGGATGGAAGAGTTTATGGCGGAAAATGCGGATTGCACAAAATCGAACCATTTTTGTGGGACTGGGTCAATTTCAGCTACATTTCTGTAGCAAAATTGTTGCCCTGTTTGGTTTGGATAAGGTCGAAGCACTGCGTGTGAACATCCCTGTGTTACAGCCCAGACGATAACATGGAGACGAAGCGCATCAACCACATTGAAGTGAAATGAGGCCATCAGGTCATTTCTGGAATTCCTTTCCCAGGAAATTTTGCGATTTTGACTTTTCGCTGGGATTTGGTCTGGAGGCAGATTTGGAAATTCCGGCATTTCCTGGGCAAAGGAAATCCCGAGTGTGGAGCAGCTCTAATAGAGTCAGAAATGTTATGGGCCATTTGACACCTAGCCTGACTGGCTGAACAACTGCCCTGGGAGGGGTTCGAGCTGGAGCAGAGCCTTTAGAAAGACACCAAGGTTTGATTTAAAGACTCCGATTCAAAGACTCTGAGGTGTGCCAGCACTCTCTTGGGGAGGGTAGGATTTTCAGGGGGGAGGAACTAAGAGCCAGCGAGAGGAAGGGACTCAGGGGTTTTGGGGTTGTGCATGAGTGGGAAGAAGTGCCATAGTACCTGGACGAACAGGGCAGTAAGTGGGTTATAGTGTCATTAAGGGTCAGTCCATTTTCCAGCAGACAGGTGTCAGTGTGACAGATCTAATCACTCCCCGACCAGGCCAAAGCACAATGCAGCATGGCAGGTTCTTAATTGGGAAAGGAGGCTAAGGAAGAAATCGCTCCTGTCTGTGGATAGCTGTGCCCGTCGCTGCCTCTCCAGTGCATGCACAGAGCTTGAAATGGGGAAGGGGAGGGAAAGGTGTTTAAAAGGAAAGGTTCCTTTGATCTGGTTTGTTTAATCATATCCCGTCTTTGTGGCAGTCTCATGGGAGCACCCAGTGCAGAGAGTGGGATCTCTCTCTGCCCCTCTGGAAAGGGGAGAGCTGTTGAACCTTTCACAAAGAGAGCTTCTGTCTCAACTGTTGTAGGGTGTTTGAGTTAAATTTGTGTGCATAAAAATAAACAGGGTGAATAAAACATAAAAATGACTTCCCCTGTCAACTAATCAGCTTTGTCACCGCTCTGTGAGTTCTCCCATTGACCCTTGAGTTCTCCAGCAAAAATAGGCCAGACAAGACCTGAATTTCTAAGGAGAAAACAAGCAGAAAAGCAACCTACTGTAATTTGCATTAAATTGTATCCGGTAAGGAGGAAACCAGTCCAGATCTCACCTTTAGTCACAGCATCTAGCACTAGGAACAACTCCCCACAAAGTGAGGAAAGGCAGTTGCTCCAAGATCCAGCACTTAGGTGATATGGGGAGCGTCAGTCTAATCGCAGGTTAGGTAGGAGATGGGAACCAACCAGACCTTTAACTCAAATCCTCAAGCAGCTTTCTCTTCCCCCTGGTCTATGTCTTGAGGACTAGAGATGCTGTTCCACTGCGGGGAATCAGAGGCCTCATCTACACACACATTTGACCTGGTGTATTAAGCCAGTTTACTTAAACCGGTGCCAGTCCCTGTGTGAGTGCTCTTGCTCTGGTTTAGCTTAAACCTGTTCCTAAATGACTTAACCTTACCTGTAATAAGCCTGGTTTAAACCAACGTGAGTGTCCACATGGCCTTTGGTGTTGGTTTAACTCAATCGGTTTGAAATCACCCGTTGAGGAGAACCAGTGCAGCTCTGCGTGCAGACAAGCCTGGAGGCTGAGTAATCAGATCTTCAGCCCACTCACCAGAAGGGCCTAGGACTTTGCTGCGACTCCAGGCCATGGTGCTACCCAGACTCCTTAAATGCACTCTCTTTACTCACAGGGAAACTTCTTGTCTGCCTGCCTGCCTGCCTAAGTACTTTTGTGTGCAGTGTTGTCTGTCTGCCTACATAGATTTGTGACCCCTTTATCACTGCAGACTCTGTGCCCCAGGGGGTGGCGTGTGCAGTCTCTATGCTCCTGGGGGTGATATGCTGCCAGCATATTGTCCCCTGGCACATGCCCATTAAATTTCATGGATCACAGCATGAGCCCATTGGGGCAGCCTGGGGGAAGCTTGCACTGCTGTTGTCCCAGCTATCCCTGGTTCTTTGGCCATGGAGAAGACACCAGCCTCCAGGGCTTTCAGTCTGGCACTAGCACCGAAAAGAAGACAAGAAGTGTGTGCGTGCGGGTGGGTGTGAGTATGTGAGCCTGTGAACGTGTGCGTGTGTGCCCAGGTGTGACTGTGCATGTGCAAATGTGTGCACAGCAAGAGTGTGAATGTACATGTGTGTGTGGGTGTGAATGTACATGTGTGCGTGCGTGTGTGCATGTTTGTAAAGCAGGTAAAGAAGTGCCATTTAGCATCAGCACCGTGTCAGTTCCCAGCTCTTCTGAATGCCCAACTGCCTCCAAACTGGGCTCATCCTCCGGCCGGATTCTCACATGCTCCTGTGGCTTGTAGTGTCACCACTGCCCTGCTAGTTGTAACCCAGCTTGTGTCATGTCTGTGCCCAGGTCTGCACTAGCTGGGCTTTATCAGAGTAGCTGTACCAGTGTACTACGCCAGCAAAGCATTTCTATTGTGGATGCAGCTTATACTGACATAGCTTATTCCGGTCCCCTGAGTGAAACAAGCTTCACCGGTGAAAGTACAGCTTTGCCTGTGTAACTGTGTCTGCATTAGGGGTGGTGTGGCACACCCCTGTCAGTCAGATCACACCTCTTCACATCCCTGCCTGACACTGCTAAGCTCTGTAGTGTAAACCTGGCCTGTTTCTGAACCTCCCAGGAGTCCCAGGTCAACAGGGGTGGTGCAGAGTGAACACCTGCCTCCTTTGTGGGGTATTTGTGAATCGTGAAATCAATAGCTCCAGCCCTGGCAGGATCCAAGTAGGATGGAAAACGACCCACGGAGCTGAAAGTGCTGGCTGAGAGTTCAGGTCCCGGTGTGTGAGCAGCACACATTTGCTTTCTCTCACTGCTAATGTCTTTCTACCTGCTCCCATCTGGTGCTTGGCAACCCAAGTCAGGAAACATGGAGCAAGCCGCTGAGAGAAACCTGCTCTAATCTGCTCTAATCTGCTTTCCTTAACCCCTTCCTTAGTCGCCCATTCGAGCAGCCTCACTGCTATCCCACGGCAGGCGGTGGACTGAAGCCCCTTCTGGGAGCGGTGGAGAGATGAAACTGACATAGATGAGCATGAAGGACCAGAACCTAGACGATGTCAAAGGGCTGCATTGACCTGGCCAATGGGGTCCTTTAAATCTGTTCACCATTCTTCTGCCAGGGCTGCTGAAGCAGAGGCTTGGGAGGAAGCAGGGACTTCCTTTGGCTTCCCTTTGCTAGCAGGGGCCTGACTCCCCATGATCAGGGGGAGTGGGAGCCAGCAGCATCAGTAAAAGCCCCGTGTGTCTGAAGTGGCGCGGAATGGATACTGCCTGCCTGGCTGGCAGCATCCCTCTGGCTGCCTGCCCGGCCTTAATAATCATTAGCCCAGGTGGAGCCATCCAGCATATTGCTGCTTGAAAGCTAATCTGTCACACTCTCCAAGATGATGCTCACCAGCTGCCAGGCCGGATGAAGGCCCCCAGCTACCAGCTTCCCTCCCCACTGCCTTAGGTCACTGCTCCCCACTCCGCTCCTGCAGGGGCTCCTCTCCGTAGCCCACCAAGTTCCTGGCGATCAGTGCTGCAGCGGGCGCTGTGCTTTCCTGAGGCAGTCCAAGGACGAGCGGCTGCATCGGAAAGGGCAGCTGGTAGGATCACCGGCGGGCGAGCAGAAAGGACTTGGGAGCTCACAGAAAGGGAAAGGGAGGGGGTGGGGGAGGAGAATAGTTGTCATCTCCCCGTCAGTAAGGCAGCAGGAGGGCTTGGAATAGCGCCTGGAACTGAGTGAATGAGGGGCGATTTGATAGCTGCTTTCAACTACCTGAAAGGGGGTTCCAAAGAGGATGGATCTAGACTGTTCTCAGTGATAGAAGATGACAGAACAAGGAGTAATGGTCTCAAGTTGCAGAGGGGGAGGTTTAGGTTGGACATTAGGAAAAACTTTTTCACTAGTAGGGTGGTGAAGAACTGGAATGGGTTACCTAGGGAGGTAGTGGAATCTCCTTCCTTAGAGGTTTTTAAGGTCAGGCTTGACAAAGCCCTGGCTGGGCTGATTTAGTTGGGTTTGGTCCTGCTTTGAGCAGGGGGTTGGACTAGATGACCTCCTGAGGTCCCTTCCAACCCTGAGATTCTATGATGATTCTATGAGTGGTGGGCTGGGGTTGTATGTGGGGCTGAGAAGGCAGGGGGCTGGGTTGTTACTGGGTCATCTGATCTCGAGCAGTGGCTGCTGCTTGTGCAAAGGGAGATCTCAGCCAGGGTGCTGGCAGGGAGGTGTATCGGGAGGGCTCTGGGCATGCTGTTGGTCTGTAATGTAGCTCAGCCCTGGTCTACACTACGAGTTTAGGTCGAATTTAGCAGCGTTAGATCAATTTAACCCTGCACCCATCCACACGACGAAGCCATTTTTGTCGACTTAAAGGGCTCTTAAAATAGATTTCTGTACTCCTCCCCGATGAGGGGATTAGCGCTGAAATCGACCCTGCTGGATCAAATTTGGGGTAGTGTGGACGCAATTCAACGGTATTGGCCTCCGGGAGCTATCCCAGAGTGCTCCATTGTGACCGCTCTGGACAGCACTCTCAACTCAGATGCACTGGCCAGGTAGACAGGAAAAGCCCCGCAAACTTTTGAATTTAATTTCCTGTTTGGCCAGCATGGCGAGCTGATCAGCACAGGTGACCATGTAGAGCTCAGAATTGCAAAAGAGCTCCAGCATGGACCAAACGGGAGGTACTGCATCTGATCGCTGTATGGGGAGACGAATCCGTGCTATCCGAACTCCGTTCCAAAAGATGAAATGCCGGAATATTTGAAAAAATCTCCAAGGGCATGAAGGACAGAGGTTATAACAGGGACCCGCAGCAGTGCCACGTGAAACTTAAGGAGCTCAGGCAAGCCTACCAAAGAACCAGAGAAGCAAATGGCCACTCTGGGTCAGAGCCCCAGACATGCTGCATGCCATTCTAGGGGGTGCCCCTACAACTACGCCACCCCTGTGCTTCCCTCCTCCCCTACCCCTCCCGGGCTACCTTGGCAGTTATCCCCCCATTTGTGTGATGAATTAATAAAGAATGCATGAATTTGAAACAACAATGACTTTATTGCCTCTGCAAGCGGAGATCAAAGTGGGGAGGGAAGGGCGGTTGGCTTACAGGGAAGTAGAGTGAACCAAGGGGGCGGGTTTTCATCAAGGAGAAACAAACAGAACTTTCACACCGTCTCTGATGCACAGCGCGCCCTGCTGTGCTCTTCTAACCGCCCTGGTGTCTGGCTGCGTGCAATCAGCAGCCAGGCGATTTGCCTCAACCTCCCACCCCGCCATAAATGTCTCCCTCTTACTCTCACAGATATTGTGGAGCACACAGCAAGCAGTAATAACGATGGGAATATTGGTTTCGCTGAGGTCTAACTGAGTCAGTAAACTGCGCCAGCGCGCTTTTAAACGTCCAAAGGCACATTCTACCCCCATTCTGCACTTGCTCAGCCTATAGTTGAACTGCTCCTTACTACTGTCCAGGCTTCGTGAGCCATGGGAGCAAGGGGTAGGCTGGGGTAGCTGCGGCCGCGCGGTGCTGCCGACTGGGAGAGCAGCCTGAGGCAGAAGCCTCCAGCTGGCATGATATTCCAGGCAGGACTGAATCTCCATTAGACGAAACTTAAAGAAGAGAATGACCTGGAGTCGTTCCTATTTTTGTCCAGGCGCCCCCGACCGACCTTACCGAGGCCAGCCAGGAGCACCCATGTCTGCCCAGGTGCCCCCGACCAACCTAACCGAGGTCGGCCAGGAGCACCCACAGGACGATGACGATGGTTAGCAGTTGTATTGCACCATCTGCCGTCCGCAAGGCAAGGGGATGCTGCTGTGTAGCACTGCAGTACCGCGTCTGCCAGCAGCACCCAGGAGACATACGGTGACAGTGAGCTGAGCGGGCTCCATGCTTGCTGTGGTATGTCGTCTGCATGGGTAACCCAGGAAAAAAGGCGAGAAACGATTTTTTGCTGTTGCTTTCACGGAGGTAGGGAGGCCTGACGACATATACCCAGAACCACCCACAACAATGTTTTTGCCCCATCAGGCATTGGGAGCTCAACCCAGAATTCCAATGGGCGGAGGAGACTGCGGGAATTGTGGGATAGCTACCACAGTGCAACGCTCCGAAAGTCGACGCTAGCCTTGGTACTGTGGACGCACACCGCCGACTTAATGCGCTTAGTGGGACACACACAATCGACTGTATCAAATCGATTTCTAAAAAATCGACTTCTATTAAATCGACCTAATTTCGTAGGGTAGACATACCCTCAGAATGTCTGGAGGGGGCAAGGGGGGCCTCTAGTGGTACTTCTAGGAATAATACTTCTTAGTACAGGAAGTACCTGTTGGACTACACTGCCTGGAATCTTGCACAGGAAGTTGTGTGTGTCCATGCTGGGAGAACGGATTTGCTAACCACACACCTGCTGGAAGGGTACGTCAGGCAGGAGCTGCCTTCCAGGCTCACCTTAGGCTTCTGCTAGGAAGGCAGATCGTGCTAGTCTGTGCTGCCCCTTCGTGTGGGCTCTCCAAATGCAGTTGTTTGTGCTTAATTTTGGCCTTGAATGTTTTGTTTGACCCTTAGTCACTGCCTTGGAAGGGTTCTTTGGAGATGTCTATTTAATACCTTCAGCCTCGTTAGCCTGAGGAACTCCCCGCTACAAGGTGATACTGAGTCAAACTGCTGATGTATCATAAAAGGATTAACTTCCATTGTTGTTTGCAGTGCTGTTGTAGCCTGGTTGGTCCCAGATAGTAGAGAGACAAGGAGGGTGAGGTAATATCTGTTATGGGACCAGCCTCTGTTGGTGAGAGAATAGCTCGAAAGCTTGTCTATTTCACCAAGAGAAGTTGGTCCACTCCTAGATATTCCCTCGCCCACCGTGTCTCTAGAGAAGGATTAGGCACAGATATGGGGAGAACCGCTCAGTGCCTGCAGGACACCTCTAGAACACAAGGACTTTCCTTGCTACAGGGCATGAGCAGGAAGAAATTTCCTCCCATGAGATACAAATAAACAATATGGTGTATCAAGGGAGTTTGACAACTTCTAGTGCTTGGCGCTGGCTATACCAGACTGAGGACGCTGCATCAGCTCATTGAGCTGTTCTGCCATGGCAGCTCCTGCCTTCCTAGAGACCCTTATCAAGGCAAATTGCTCTGGCTAGCATGTCAGCCATGTCAATGATGTTCATGTCATCTGCATTAGCACAGGAGCCTTTGTCGCCCCCTAGTGGCTGGTCACCTAAGAGGTTAATGAGTCAGCTGCAGGTGCTAGGTAGGTGGCTTGGGCCTTTTGCTCAAGCAGCAGCGGATTGTGCTCTTAATGCCTAAGTTCCCTAGTTCAAACCCCGGTGTCGGCCCAGGTGGGGTTGGTTATATTAGCTTGGGGAAAACATGTGCAACAGGGGGTTTGTTTTGTTCCCTTCCTTGGCCATAGGGACTCCGCGTTCTCTCCTGTGGAATTCCTCTGAATGCTGCGTCTCAGCCACTCTGTTCTGTGCCTCAGATTCTGTACTCTCCCTCCAGGGAGTGAGGAGGGTCTCGCCTGCCCTCCCAGCCCCTGAACGCATTAATTTGCAACCCTCTTGCATTCAGCCCAGCGGCATGCCAGAATCATGGTCCCCCGGGGTGGGGCAGGTTGTGGCTGCTGCACTGGTTTAGCACATTCCCTTTGCTCCTCTGCTGCCGGGGCTGATCTGGAGCAGCCAGGACAGCTTAGCACTGCTGCCACCCCTGGGTAGAGCTCCTCAGAGCATGCATTATCTGGCTCCATCCCAGGAGCCTGCCAGGACTAGGACCCCAGCGGGGTTTTGCCTGTCGGGTGGGCCTGGGCTCCTGCCTGAGACTGCTCCAGTTTCCTCTCTCGCTAAGATGAGGTGATCAGAGCTCCTGTGTCCCCTCTCCCTGCCTCCCCGTAAAGCATTGCTCAGTTGGGCACAGAGGCGGGAGCTCTGCTAAAGGGGAGCCAATGGGGGCTAGTGGATGGAGCACTGGACTGGGATTTAGGAGTTCCCAGCAGTTCCCAGCTCTCCTACTGGATGACCTTGGGCAAGTCAGATCACTTTTCTGTGCCTCACTTTCCCCATCTGTAAGATGGGCATCATGATGCTGCCCTGCGTTGTAAAGTGCATTGAGACCTGATGGGCAGTGCTGTACAAGAGCTAGGGATTATTAGCTCGTAGCAGGAGCAGAGGGTCTATGACATACAGTCGGGCAGTTCTGATTCAGTCCAGTACAGGGCTGTACTATGCACACACAAACTCATAACACTTTTAAAAGGCAGAGCTCTGACGTTCGCTCCCTCCACTGCACACAGTGGCCAGAGGAACGGAGCCTGGGAAAGGCTGTCATTTCCTTCGCGGGGAGCTAGCTGTTTCTGTTGTCTGCTCCCCTGGGCTTTCCGGGGGCATGGCTGTTGGCATCACTGGAGGGCCAGAGCCAAGGGGCAGCGCTAATGTGTTCCAGCCACTAGTGTGAGGCCTGGGCAGTGGCTGAAATGCTGCTCACTATCGCGCCTTTGGGATCTGGCCCTGCAGGTGCCGTGTCCGGGAGCTTCCACTGAGTGCCCAAGAATTCGGGGCCTGGAGAGGCTGCCAGAGCAGGGCCATTGTTTGCTTCCTTGTGCATGGACATTGTTGGTGATGGCAGCTGTCATGTGCTCTGGAGAAGGGTGGATTTTAGCTCCCTACTGCAGCTTAGAACAGAGGGGGCGCAAAGGGCCAGGAGAGAGTTTTTATGTAGGTCCCACCAAAACAGAGCTGTCACTGGGTGACTGGCACCAGTGCAACTGTGAGTGGCCAGCTGCCTCCCAATTGGGGGTTAAGAGGGCACCTGGGCCATATATATGGGCTGACTGAGAACAGATGGGGAGGCAGGAAAGTGCAGGTGAGAACTACATGTGAAACCTCTCAAGTTACAGGAGGGCTGGTGCAGAGGCCCCTAGAGGAGCAGAGACAGCTTGGTCAGGAGGCCCATGGCTGTGCTGCTGAGGCCAGCCTCACGCAGGCGCTGGTGATGAGGCTTTGTGACGCTAGCAGTGGGATGCCAAGTGCCATCCCAACAAGGAAGGCCAGCAGGCAGAACACTGGGGGGGCTACCTCCCACCCCGGAGCATGCTCTATGACAAGAACCTTTGTTAAAGTTCTCAAGGCAGCATGGCCAACTTCAAAACTCTGGAGATTCTTAATAAACTAACAACTTCAGGTTCTGATTCTTCGCTGGCTGGTATGTCAGCCTTTAGGCTCACTCAGGTGATGTTTTTAAGCTTTTCTGTGCTGGGGAGGCTGGGCACTTACTTTTTTTAATGACAGCTGAGATTCCAGTGTCATCCCATGACTCCAGGAGCTGGGTCTTTAAGAAAAATAGCAACTATCATGAGATGCAGGATAACATCATGAGAGTCGGTGATGCTGTATAACAGACGGTTGTCTTTGAATTGAATGTGTCTGTCTGCTTTCTGACTTCCCTGGAGAACATTCCCAGGCTAGACTATAACCGTTTAATTTGGGGCCTGTATTCCAAAGGATGGCCGAGGTGACCTGTCAAGGATTTGTTTTTAAATGGGCCATGTGCCCCTTTGCTGCTTCCTTATGTTGAATAAAAAGGGCCTGCCAGAAGAGGGGGGGAGGAAGGGGTTGTCTTGTTTTTTACTTTTAGAAATATCAAGAATGGTCTGGCCTTTCCTGGTTTTGCTATCAGACCTCTGGATCTGAGTCTTCACAGCTGAAATGAAGGGTCTTTGCACTGGCTGCCTGCCAGTCACTTCCCTGCTCAGCTACCATATTACTCAGTCTGCCTTTATCTGTGACCACTCTAATCACCTCCAGCTCCGCTCCTGGTTGAGATGGGGGCCAGGTGATAACCACAGTGTGCTCCTACCCAGGGTTAGCTGACATTGGGATGACACCACTGGCAGCTGGTCTCCAGTCCCTGCCGTGGGAGCTGCTGCACTAGGGCAATGGGAGACTTTTTGACCGGTGCCAGGGTGGCTGAGACCATAGAGCATTCCAGGGCAGACAAGACTGGAATTTTTAACGTAAAAACCCAAGAAGATCCTTTTTTAAAAAAACAAGCAAAGCAAACCCCTTTTTGGCCTATTTTTCTCCATCATAAAGGAGCTTCAAAGGGCATGAGCTCCAATCCCTGCATGATGCAGCACGTGGCAGGATTTGGAGGGAAGAAGGACAAAGCAGGGTCTGAGGCTGGGGAAGAACTGGACATCATCCTCCTGAACTGGGGGGGGGGGAAGGGGGGGGAGAGGTGGGGAATGGGAGGCTGGCTAATAATAGCTAATAGTGCAGTGCGGTGACTAGAGATTTCCTCTGCTTAATGAGCCCATTCCTGACCAATTGTGGCCTGGCCCTGGTGGGGCTGCTGCACCTCCCTCATCTGTGCCTTGCAGGAGGAGAGGTGACCCAATTAGCTGTCCTTTAATCAGAAATCCTCAGGGTGAGGTGGGGGGCCCAATTAAGTGCTCTCCAATCAGCAGCTGCCGGTGCTCCCCCAAGGCTGGAGTGGATAGCTAATTAACAGACATTTAATAGGAGAAGCCAGAAAAGGGAGCTGCACACCTGCCTTTCTCCAGTTGACCGTGCTCCAGGCAGTGAGCTGCTTTGCAAGCCAGAGCCTCCCTGCTCGAGTGCTGGGAGGTTAATTGGCTTAACAGGAGGGGAGGAGCAGAGCCCAGAGTGGCCTATTTCCCAGCCCCCATTTATCACTTAGTGTGTCTGCCCTCATGGCAGAGAGCCATCCAATGCCCTGGCTTTGAGAACCGTTGTGTCTGATGGCAGGGCTGTTCTGGGCCCAGGTGGGTGCTGCAGGAGATGGTGATTGCTGGGCACAGGTGGTATGCCTGCTGCAGGGTATGGGCCAGTTCATATCTGTGTAGCTAACTGAATGCTGGGGGTTAGACCAGCGGAGAACATGGCCCATGGGGCTGAGCTGGGTCTTGACTCAGGCTGAAGTCCGTGGGGCTTGCCTATGGCTTTCTGCATTCTTCACCTTTCCAGGCAGAATTTTTGTGATTCCTGGAGTGTGATGGGGCTGCCGTGGGGTCTGACGGGACAGTGCTTGTCCTCTACCTGTTCTTCCATTCAGGAGTCATGTGATCACTTAAAAGGGATGGGGAGCTGGGAGCCTCATGGGCGAGGGTGGAGTTCAGTCTCTCTGTCATTTCTTTTGCCTGTGATTGGCTGACAGCCCTTCCCATTGAGGCAGAACACGTCTGCTAGACTGCGCCTTTGACAGCTCCATGTGGCGCTCATCTCGTGGTGATGTCAGTGGTCTCAGGGCTCTAGTGGCTGAGGCATTTTGCCCCCACTCCTTTCCCAATGGGTCAGCCCTCCACAGCTCTTCAGTACGTTTGCTAGGACAGCACTAAACAATATTGTGAATAATTAAAACTCAACTGCAGTAGCTAAAACAAGCGAACAAGGCTCATCCCAGGTCACATTAACCTGGCTTTATTTTTGAGCTAAAAGCCTGGATCCATTAGCCCAGCCCTTGGGGAGGTTCTGATCCAGATCTGAACTTAGCAGCTCTGACCCAGCTCTCTTTAATTTATTGTTGGGTCTGTGACACACTTGTGAAATTCAAGGGGTCTGCTGGGCATTAGTGCAAAAGAGGGAGGTTCTGTTGTGTAGACAAGGAACGGGTCAGCGACTCCAGCCTGCAACTCAGCACCTGAGAGATGGTCCCAGATTGGTGGGGGTGTATCGGGTGACAAGTCCTAGGTGAGTGGGCCTAGATGGACAGTGCTCACTGACTGAATGTGACCAGGCTGGCCTAGGGAAGTGAGGCTCTGCTCTTGATTACACAGATGCAATTTCCCCTGGAGGCAGGCCTGGCTGGTCGCTGGAGTAGTTCCCCTGCCAACAGTTCTGCTGGCACTTCCATCCTCCAGGGACTTTGCCCATCCTCAACCCTCCCAACTTCAGTTTGTCCAAACTTTGGTGACTTTGCCCCATCTCTCATCCCCACCAAAACACATACCCCCGGCCCAATCTCCCCGGTGGGGGGAGGGTGAGAGAGCGACTGAGCCACAGACATTGGTCCTGTCACTTACTGCACACTAGAAGGTGCTCAGATCCTGTGGTAATTGCGAGGGGAATAGACTAGACCTTCCCTGGCTTCTTAGCCATTCCTGGCTCTCTCCAGAAGCCTCCAGGTCCTGCACCCTGTGCTCTATAAACATCAGGCTTCTCTCTGCCCCCCCATCCCCCACACCTTCAGATTGCTTCTACCTTCCAGAATAGCCTCCCTGCTTCTTTGATGTGACCCACTTCTTTTGTGACCTCCTGTGCAAGACCTAGCTCTGCTCCCTGGTACCTTGATTCCTACTCTTCCTCCAGCTGCAGAACCATCAAATCCGCTTTCCCGAGTCTCTGTCAATCCCTGCAGCTAATCATTCTCTCTGGCCGGTGCGTACCCGCCCCCTGCATCGCCCCCCTCCCGCTGCCACACTACATCTACAGATGCTACTTGTAACCTACATAATTTCTTTTTCTTTGCCTCTATGGCCTGTAACAGGTCGTGAACATCGTGCTGTGCTGCTTTTGTCCGGGTGGTGCTTTAGAAAATGAAATGGCATTGTGCTAAGTGACAATGCCAGCTGCCATGTTCAGGTGCCTTTGGCTGGAATGAATGGATCGCTAATGGCTTGAAAACTGCGTCCCAGCCCCACCTACTTATTGCTGCCTTTCATATTATTTACCAAATGCTCATGCACTCCAGGGCCCTGCAATTTCCCTGCTCCAGGAGGCCCATTGTTTGTGAGTCTCTTCTTAACAATCACTCCCAAATTAGCTTCAGGAAAAAAAAGATAAAATTGTACTTTAGTGCTTTTTAAACTAAAAGTAGAAAAATCTCAATTAAAAGCTCCTTGTTATTTGGAGCCCTCATGAACCAGTTAATCCAGGTTTATGTCTACACACGACTTGCTGGGATGTTTTGCTTTTGTTGCTGCACTGACCAAACGTTTGTGAAGTCTCTCGTCTACCAGCCAGGGCTTGGAAGATTTCATTAATTGATTTCTTATGTGGCCTGGCCAGTTAAACGACGCTCCCTTCCTGTTGGGTCAGTTTCATATTGACACGCCTCTGGGACGTGCTGTCTTTCCCCTGCAAGGCCTCAGTTTGCCAAATTTTGTGCATATTGTAGAGCTTGGCAAAAGGAGTTGTACAGAGAGAGTTGGTATTGCATTAGCAGGGATGTTACAACCCAGGGTGCCTGTGTAGTCACCCTATTCACGGGGAGCTGAATACCCGATGGGAAATATTGGTCAGTTAGTCTGATCCCACAGGCAGCACCTGCCTGCATGGGAAACGGACAAGCCTGAGATTTCCCTAGGCCGACTCCTACTCGCTTCTCGGTGCCATTGTGACTTGTGAGCTTGGACTCCCCTGTCTCTGGGGACCCAGCTCGAGACACCTGATTTTCAGATCCTGCTGAGCACTTGCCCTCTGAAAATCTGGCCACTTTAGTTGGGCACCTGAACTCAACAGTCACTTGTTTTTCAAAAATCGAAGCCGCATTTTCATTCCTAAAGGAGACACTACCTCTTCCTTAGACTACAGCTTTGCTGCCTGCGTGTGATCAGACTCAGGTCTGCTAATGTGTGTGACAAAAATCAGGCAGTGCTCCTGAGCCCTACAGAGCCAGCCCATCTACAGGGAGGGAGCTGAATTCAATACATTCTTGGGCATCAGTCCAATCAGGGGCACCTGTGCAGTCCGGCGGGCATCAGGGGGGCAGCACAGCTGTCACTGAGGTCAGGATATGGGCTGCGTAGTTTTGTTACTGGTGATAATTCGTGAGATGGAAAGAAGCCAGCTTGGGTCTTGTGTCGCAGAGTGAGTTTGCAGGCCCAGGTTTCAGGTGCCGTGAGAGCCTGGCAGGAGATATGGGGGGATATGATAGAGGTATATAAAATCATGAGTGATGTGGAGAAAGTGGATAAGGAAAAGTTATTTACTTATTCCCATAATACAAGAACTAGGGGTCACCAAATGAAATTAATAGGCAGCAGGTTTAAAACAAATAAAAGGAAGTTCTTCTTCACGCAGCGCACAGTCAACTTGTGGAACTCCTTACCTGAGGAGGTTGTGAAGGCTAGGACTATAACAATGTTTAAAAGGGGACTGGATAAATTCATGGTGGCTAAGTCCATAAATGGCTATTAGCCAGGATGGGTAAGAATGGTGTCCCTAGCCTCTGTTCGTCAGAGGATGGAGATGGATGGCAGGAAAGAGATCACTTGATCATTGCCTGTTAGGTTCACTCCCTCTGGGGCACCTGGCATTGGCCACTGTCGGTAGACAGGATACTGGGCTAGATGGACCTTTGGTCTGACCCGGTACGGCCGTTCTTATGTTCTTATGAGTGCAGTATGAGAACCTAGGCAGACACACAGCGAGAAAACAGCTTCCAAACGTTCTGAAGAACTAGCTTGTAACCTGAGCCCATGGACTGTGGAGTCAGTGCAACCTAATGAACATGGGGTCCCACAGAACCTTATCGGGTCCCTTTTCAGAGCAGTGCCGCATTGTAAATCAGGAGCCGGGAAGGCAGCTTTCGATCCCTGCTGTGATCCATGCTCATGACAGTGGGGCTCCAGAACTGACTTCACGTCCTTCCCCATTCACCCTCCTCGGTAGCCAGCACCACGCCCAGGTGTTCATGCCCCCAGCGAGGGTGGATGGTCTGAGGCAGTGGATGGAGACTGGGATCTGGGTGCGACTTCTGGCTGTGCCGCTGGCTGCCCGTGTGCCCATGGGGCACGTCTGCACTGGGATAGGGCATGGGCTTTCAATGAACATGGTTTTAAATGCCACTGAGCATCTAGAGTTGCCAGAGACAGTCATGTTCGATGCCTGGGGTTAACCGGCTCACAGGATTTTAAACACCGCAGGGTGCTATGGGGTGGTTAAAAACCAGGGCTCATCTGCCCAGTCTAGACAAACCTTTAACCTCTCTGGGCCTCTGTTCCACACTGTCCCTGCCAGCAGGTATATGGGATCTTGGGGAGCAATTACCACACAGGTGGGGTGCAAAATAAACTTTATTAAGAAAATGCAAAAACAGGGAAAATTCAATAGTGAGGGGTATGGGGTTTGTTAAGGTAGACAATTGGGGAGGGGTTTCTTTTAGTAAATAGGATAGGGAGTTTCAATAGTAGGGTACAATACAGTGGGGCACAATACAGTTGGTAACCAATTAACACTGAAGTATAAATGTAACAGGAAGCTAACAATTTCTATGTAAAGGGTGTGTCACAGCAGCATATAACCAACTAACAGTTATGGGTAAAATGTGTTAAATAACTAACAACTCTAGGTAAAAATGTGTCACAGTGGTGTAAATGTAAAATGTGAGGTGTGTTAGAGAGAAAAAGGGTAACCAATGGGGTTTTATGCTAGACTTCAGTAATACAATTGAGGTTTGGCAGCAGTAGGAGCGGGG
>QXTE01000531.1:211585-236754 GCA_003942145.1 Platysternon megacephalum | reverse complement strand
ACTCTGAATGTCCCCTTAATAAAAGCACCCTATTTCAACCAGGTGACCATGAATGATATCACTCTCCTGAGGATAACACAGAGAGATAAGGAATGGATGTTGTCTGAATGCCAGCAAACACCGGGACCATACGCTGCCATGCTTTGCTATGCAATGATTCCAGACTACGTGCTACTGGCCTGGCGTGGTAAAGTGTCCTACCATGGCGGACGGAATAAGGCAGCCCTCCCCAGAAACCTTTTGCAAAGGCTTTGGGAGTACATCCAGGAGAGCTTTCTGGAGATGTCCCTGGAGGATTTCCGCTCCATCCCCATACACGTTAACAGACTTTTCCAGTAGCTGTCCTGGCCGTGAATGCCAGGGCAAATTAATCATTAAACACGCTTGCTTTTAAACCATGTGTAATATTTACAAAGGTACACTCACCAGAGGTCCCTTCTCCGGGGTCTGCGAGCACGCTTTGGGATTCGGTGGGTTCGGGGTTTACTGGCTCCAGGTCCAGGGTGATAAACAGATCCTGGCTGTTGGGGAAAACGGTTTCTCTGCCTCCTTGCTGTGAGCCATCTCCCGTCTGTTCATCATCATCGTCTTCCTCGTCCCCAGAACCCGCTTCTGTGTTGCGTGAGTCTCCATTGACGGAGTCATAGCACAGGGTTGGGATAGTGGTGGCTGCACCCCCTAGCATGGCATGCAGCTCGGCGTAGAAGCGGCATGTCTGCGGCTGTGCCCCGGACCTTCCGTTTGCCTCTCTGGTTTTCTGGTAGGCTTGCCTTAGCTCCTTAATTTTCACGCGGCACTGCTGTGCATCCCTGTTATGGCCTCTGTCCTTCATGCCCTTTGAGACTTTTTCAAATGTTTTTGCATTTCTTTTACTGCTACGGAGTTCCGCTAGCACGGATTCGTCTCCCCATATGGCGATCAGATCCCGTACCTCCCGTTCGGTCCATGCTGGAGCTCTTCTGCGATCCTGGGACTCCATCATGGTTACCTGTGCTGATGAGCTCTGCGTGGTCACCTGTGCTCTCCACGCTGGGCAAACAGGAAATGAAATTCAAACGTTCGCGGGGCTTTTCCTGTCTACCTGGCCAGTGCATCCGAGTTCAGATTGATGTCCAGAGCGGTCACAATGGTGCACTGTGGGATAGTTCCCGGAGGCCAATACCATCGAATTGCGGCCACACTAACCCTAATTCGAAATGGCAAAACCGATTTCAGCGCTAATCCCGTCGTCGGAGGTGGTGTAAAGAAATCGATTTAAAGAGCCCTTTAAGTCGAATAAAAGGGCTTAATTGTGTGGACGAGTCCAGGCTTAAATCGAGGTAACGCTACTAAATTCGACCTAAAGTCGTAGTGTAGACCAGCCCTAACTTAACCAATACTGCACAAATTAGCAAGTAACAAAACACAATGCAACAATTCTTTAAGTCTAACTTACAGAGTACAATGCAAGCAATTTTCTAAACCTAACTTAACCACAGCTATGCAAAATGAAATTACAATTTATCTAGACTAAAGGCTAAACTTAACCTAATGGGTGCACCTTATACTAGTAGTTCCAGAGGGCAGAGTGGTGTGTGCCCAGGATGCAGCTCCAAGGGGGCGGGGGTTAACTAGTGGTGGCTGCAAGCAGGCTTATTTCTAGCAGCAAAGACGCTGCAGAGCTAGAAGCAGATTACAGATACAGACCAAGAAGTTAGCTTGGGTCTGCCTGCTGGGAAAAGAAAAGCCAACAGTTAGTACAAGGGAAGTGTGCAAGAGGTTTTTCCTTACCAATCCCCAAAGCAGCAACAGGAACAGCAGTTTCAGCATCAGAGGACGCAGAGAAGACTCAATTCGCTTACAATAATGAGGAGATCTCCAGGCACAAATTCGTTGTTCGTGGGAGGGGAGTTCAAAAATGGGGGTACGCTAAAAAACAAACGAGAGCGGGAAGAGGGCCCCCCAAAGACCCCTAGCTGATCAGACCAGGTGGCAAAGCAAGGACCTTCTTCAGGGGTTTGATCAGAAAATGTCTGGTTTTAAAGGCAAACTTAGGCAGTTTCCCACCAGTACTTTTGATTGGCTCCTCTTGATACAGGGGAGGAGAGAATGCAGGGAAAGGCTGCAGGTAAGCATAGGCATGCCTGGGCATGTTCTGAGTCACAGGTATGACTCATATGCTCAGCTATGTGGCCACTTTAGGTCTTGCATACCTGGGCAGCGCCCCCTACACCGAGCCGGGTCCGAACAAAGAAGCTAGACAAAGGAGCGAAAAGCCCCCCTCCCTGAGCAGAGCAATGTCTCCAGTCAGTCTGCTGCACAAGCCATTTCCATGAGCAGGGCCAGGCTGTGACTTTGGTCAGTTCCATGGCCAGGGGGGCGGCCACTCAGCACAAACAGAAAGGAAGGGGGAAAAAGGAATTCAGCAGGGGGACAGCTGTAACAGACACACACCTGTTAAAGGGGGACAGTGACCCTTCCTTTCTCCCAGCCTGTGTCGGTCTTTTGCCTGTGTAGATGGTGAGCTCCATGGGGCAGAGGCTGTCTCCCCCAGGCCCAGCCCAGTGAGGCCTGGCCAGCTACTTGAATGCCAGCAAATGCCTGTAGATATCTGGGGTGAGCAGAGTGGGCAGAGAAGACCCCCCCCCCCCGAGCCTGCATTCAGGCAGGTCTACTTTGAGCCCTGCTAGGCAAAGCGCCCCCATGTAGTGCAGGATAGGGTAAGGCCAGGTGTCTGTGTCACCCAGGGCCGGCGCAACCCATTAGGCGACCTAGGCGGTCGCCTAGGGCGCTACTATTTGGGGTGCGCCGGCGCCCCGGCCGTCTGCGGCATTTTGGGGGCGGGACCTTCCGCCGCCGCTGTCGGGGGCGGCAGTTTGGGGGCGGGACCTTCCGCCGCCTAGGGTGCCGAAAAAGCTGGCGGCGCTCCTGGTGTCACCACTCGCATGCCGTGTGGTGCTCTGTCAGTGGCTGGGCCATGTACCGGGTTGAGGAGCCTCTTGCAGCCTGGGCTGTCGGAGCTGGTCTTCTAGCTCTGGCAATGGAAGGGTGTGGCTTTAGATCCCCAGGTTTGAACCCCTCTGACAACTCCCCCAGGGTGCATGTGGTGTTACAAGTGAGTGGGTGTGGGTGGGGCATGGTGGGGTGAGGGGATTTGGTGTCCAGAGCGCTGGCAATTCGGGGCTGCCTTGAGTCACAGTGTTGGGGGAGGGGCCTTGGCTGTCATCAGGTTCCTCAGCATGTGACTCAAGTCTTCTACCTGCTCTCTGTGACGTTGTGCAGTCTATATGGTTTTATAAAAACATGATAATAAGTGAATATAATGTAACTGGAATATGCTTCATGCAAAAGGTCTCTTGTAAGGTATCATTACAAAGCTTATAATCTACTGAGTGTGATCATCCTATTTGTATAAATGTACCACTCTTGTATCTAAAACTAGAAATATGAAATATAACTCTGAGGGCCTATTGTAATTATGCAAAGTGTGGGCCATTAATGGTGGTTTGGAATCTTGATGACTCCCATTAACCAGGACCATTGTCTGCAGATGGCTGTATTTACCTGTGAGTCTTCCTGTATATGTGTGTGCTGGCAAGTGGGTAATGAAGTCTTACAGTGACATGTGATCATGTCACCTGAACTGGAATCCATCTTTAACCTGGTGCTTTTCCAGTGAGGGGGGGTGGAAACCCAGAGGGACAAAGGATTCCCGCCTTATGCAAAAGATATATAAAGGGGTGGAAGAGAACAGAGGGAGAGAGGAGCCATCATGAAGAATCCCCTAGCTACCACCTGAGCTGAAACAAGAGCTGTACCAGGGGAAAGAATTGTGCCCAGGCCTGGAAGGTGTCCAGTCTGAGAAAAACTTACTGAAGCATCTCTGAGGGTGAGATTATCTGTATTCAGTGTTTGATTAGACATAGATTTGCGCATTTTATTTAATTTTGCTGGGTAACTTACTTTGTTCTGTCTGTTACTACTTGGAATCACTTAAATCCTACTTTCTGTATTTAATAAAGTCACTTTCTACTTATTAATTAACTCAGAGTATGTATTAATACCTGGGGGAGCAAACAACTGTGCATATCTCTCTATCAGTGTTATAGAGGGCGAACAATTTATGAGTTTACCCTGTATAAGCTTTATACAGGGTAAAAGGGATGTATTTGGGTTTAGACCCCATTGGGAGTTGGGCATCTGAGTGCTAAAGACAAGCACACTTCTGTGAGCTGTTTTCAGGTAAACCTGCAGCTTTGGGGCAGGTAATTCAGACCCTGGGTCTGTGTTGGAGCAGACGGGTGTGTCTGGCTTCAGGAAGACAGGGTGCTGAAGCCACTGAGCTGGCAGGGAAAACAGGAACAGAGGTAGCCTTTGCACATCGGGCGGCAGCTCCCAAGCGGGTTTCTGTGATCCAACCCGTCACACTCTCATCTCTGAATGTGAACAAAGCTAGATCTTAGCGAGCCACGGGCTGCCCACCCACTGCTGGAACTGGATCACACCCGTCCCTGCATGCTGAGGAGCTGAGCCGCTAGGGCACAGGGGACCCAAGAACCTTTGGCTGGAGTGCTTCCATCTCATGCTAGCAGGCAACTGCCAGGAAATGCTGTGGGGCCTGATCCTGCTGCCATCAAAGTCTGAGGCACAGCTCTCATGGAGCTCAGCAGCAGCAGGATGGGCCCGGCATGTGGGCACACAGCTTAGCTCGCAGTGGCCCAGGTTGGTTTGCAGTAATGAGGTCTAAGAGGCGGGTCTGGTGGTCCCAAGGTTTGTTATAATCTCAGGACATTGCAATTAGAAGGCAGACGCAGGGCTTATCCTACGGTAATGGGGCTTATTGTACTGCTGGAAGGTTTGCTGGGCTGCAGTTTATTACGCAGTGGGAAGGTGAAGACTGAAGGAACAAGGCTGGTAATAAATAAGGTTTATTAGGCAGTAGGAGCTTGACTGATTTGTGTGGGAGTGGTAATCTTGCTTCTTGGAGCTAAGGGTTTCTCTGCAGGAGGAAATTGACCTGCATAGTTATAGAGGAAGAACTATTTAGCTATAGATATGCCAGCATAACTCCTCAGGTGGGCACCCTGTTCTGGACTAGCAGTGACTTTGGAAGCGGAGTAACCGTTCCAGAATAAAGTCACTTTTATTCCAGCATAGCATGTCCTGATGGTGAGTTATCCTGGAATAGCCAGAGCAGGATAGATATGGTCAATTTTCCCCATTCTGACAAGCCCTTAGTTTTTTCTGTATTCCTGCAGTGCCTAGAGGTCCCAGCTGATATCCAAGCCGTGTTGGGCTGGGTGCTGTGCAAATGCTTAGTGAGGCAGTCCCAAGAGACAAAGGGAAGGATGATGCTCATGCCTGGTCCGTAGCCTAATACAGTCAAACCTCTCGACCTGCCTCTCGGACGCAGTGTGTGACAAAGCCCCGGAATAAAGGACACACAATAACCTTTCATGTAGCAAACATAATGTAAGGGTCTTTCTGGGACTCAGGAGCTGCTGTTCTGGCCAGGAATCATTTTGACAGTCGAAGTGAGGCGACCACAGCCATGTGTGGAATGTAGGTAATTCTGGGAGGATCGGGAGTGACACCCGCCCGTCACAGTGACAGATGTTCCAGTGGGTTGAATGCAGCCCTGACTCCAGGGGGCAGAAAGCTGCTTTCTCGGGGGTAACTCTGGAGGAGACCAAAAATAAAGTGTTTCTTGGCCTCCTGGCAGAAAAGAGAGCCTGCTAACAACTGTCAGCTCTTTGGGTCAGGAACTGGTTCTGTTCCGTGTGTACAGCATCCAGCACAATGGGGCCTAGTTTGTGCCGGGGGCTCCCAAGGGCTACAGCAATACAGAGCATCAAGGATTGTTAGTAATTAGTAATAACGTGAACAGCTGCAGCGATTGACTTATCAGTCCCACCCAGGCAATCGGGCCACTTCCAGTCCCTGTGCAAAGACTTGATGTATTTTTACCTGCGAAACGATCACATTTCTATTGACTAGATGTAAATCCTGACTTTGGTGGTAAACCTTAAAAGCCCCATGCATTATTAACGGCTTATTGAGTTAACACGAGTCTCCTCCATGCTCTCACCTCTGAACTTGAACAAAGCTGGATTTTAGTGAGCCACGGGCTGCCCACCCGCTATCAAATCCAGATCCCAGCTCTCCCTGATGGGGAGCCGAGCCATATCCCAGAATCCTGGATATGGAGTCTTGGCAGAAAACAAAAGGCGGTACTGGGTGGAAGAGGGGATAGTTATGGGTCACGGGAGGGACTAAACAGTGACCTATACGGAACAACCCTGCCAGGACGGTGAGAGTAGGTCTGTGCCCCTCTTACTCCTCTGATTTTATGGGGAAAAGTGGGTGGTTTTGGAATTTCAGGTGGAAAAAAAAATTGTTTTTGAGATCTAGTTCCTTGATGGAATATATGGTATCACCAAGGGGCTAGACCTCACACATGGGAGGTCATCCCAGTGAGTGGTACATAAACCCTTGAATGTCACTTCACCAGTAGGACTGTATATTGCAACTAAGCTAAAGCAGCTGCATACGGATTGGCCAAAGTGCTTCTGATGTCACCATCTCACCACTGAACAATAACTGCACAATGAAAGTGTACTGTGAAAAATAACTAAAATCGGTCAAACAAAGAACATTCCCACATCCGCGAGGCTCCAACCTGGAAGGTAATTGTATAAGAAAGTTGAGAGGCTCTGCAAATGAAGGGCTTGCAGTGAAAGCGCCATTTCAAGAACAAGTGTAATAAGAGTGGCCAATGAATAAGTGCATAATGGCAAGAATGCCTGAGCGTCTGGAAGCACAGTGTGGGCAGGGCAGGGGTCCCACTGCGCAAACCTCAAATGAAGGATTATCTCCATTCCAGTAAGAAATTGCATTAGGGGTCTCTGCATTCAGCAGCAATACGGCAATCAACCATGCTAAAGGGGAGCTGGCTTCAATGGGAGCATTGCTGGAACCCTCTAAAGGGAGACCCTGGCCCCAGCAGATACAGTGTCCCTGTGCTATAGAAAATAACGCAGCTCCTCAGCTGGCCAATCGGCGGTGCACTGTTGAAGTCAATGGGCCAGATCCACAGCTGGTGCAAAATCTATATGACTCTCTTCTCAATCAGCCACATCCCGTATTCCCTGCTCTGCCATAGACTTCCTGTGTGACCCTGGGCAAGTCACATAGCCTCCCTGGGCCTCAGTTTCCCACCTGTAATGGGCTGTGACAGGGCGTGCCAGGCCCACATGGGCCAAAAGGGTTAATGAGAGCCCCGCCCCACTACACCTGCAGTAGGTGTTAAGTGGGAAGAAGCAGGGCCGGCTCTAGGCACCAGCAAACCAAGCAGCTGCTTGGGGCAGCACATTTGCAGGGGGCGGCATTCGGGCCATCCTTGTTTGTTTGTTTTTTTAACTCACTTCTTCCCCTCTCACAACCCTGCAGAAGCGGAGCCAGGGAGCAGCTGGGGATCCAGCATGGGAGCTGAGAACCCACGGGACCCTGGGAGCTGTAGTTCCTTGGCTAGCTCCCTGCCTAGAGAGCCAGCCCTGGAGCAGGGAAAGAACTACATTTCCCAGCAATCCCTTGGCCGCTATCAACAGGAAAGGGAGGGGGAAGGAGTGACGTAGCTGAGCCATGCTGTAGCTTGCTGTGAGTTGAAAGGGGTGGCCCTGTGAATGGGGAACAAGTGTGCCCAGCCCAAGGGGTAGGCGGCTTTGGTGCAGAGATCCCCTTCAGAAGACTTCCCCAGACTGGATTAGGGATACTGGTGTAACCTCACCTTGCAGCCCCCAAAGAAGGAACTGGGTGGACTAAATGGACAATGTACCTCTGTATCTGAAGCCTAGCAAGGGAGGTACGTGGATCCCACTAGAATTTAAAATGAAAACTGAAAGAGGGGAAGCTCTACTAGAGGACTTGGGCAGCTTTAGATACAGTACCAGGCACGTAGGAGGATTTCCACTTCTGAACCATGGAAGCAGAAATTGGCTTTTCCTTTCTAGATTTAGCTAATATTCAGAAAGGGAATCTAGCACCTGCCCTCCAGATTTGAACACCCTCAAAATTCAGGAGTGCTCACGCTCAATTTGGGCAGCTGTTACTTCATTTCTCCCAAATCAAATATACTGATCCACTGTAACTTGCTGTAGATAAAGTAGGATAAAATTGAGCAAGAAACGCTTCCCAGTGGTTATTAGGACTGGAATTGCTATTTTCAACAGCCATTGCTTTTTTTTTTTTTAGTTTTATTTGTTTAAAAGGAAGACAGTGATATTGCATTGGCAAATTCCCCATAGAAACAAAGAGTGGAGCAAAAGAATAATAAAGGCACCTCAACTGTTCCTCATTTATGTAGGACTGTCTTATAATATGCATCCAGATATCCTCCAATCACACAAGCTGAAAATTGTTTCACTTTACTGCAGTTCTGTAACTATATGGGAACCAATCCTGTCTGTGTTCTGTGCACATCCAAAATTCCTGCTGAATGACCCGCCCTGGGAGCGAGTTACCAGTGACCCAGGGCTGGGACAGCAGGAGGGTGCAGGTTGCGGGGGAGAGCCCAGGGCTGGGGCAGCAGGGGGGTGGGTGGGTAGGTGAGGGGGGAGCCCAGCGCTGGGGCGGCAGGGGGTGTGGGTGGGTAGGTGAGGGGGGAGCCCAGCGCTGGGGCGGCAGGGGGTGTGGGTGGGAGCCCAGGGCTGGGGTGGGGGGCAGCCAAAAATGTTTTTGCTTGGGGCAGCAAAAAACCTAGAGCCGGCCCTGGGAAGAAGAGTGGGGCTCAGGTGGTGGCTGGCCAGGACGGAGAGCAGATCTCTGGCTCTCACTCAGCGGGAGCAGCCTAGCTATTGCCAGGAGTGGAGCTGGACTGCTGGCAGGCAGAGCCTCCCTGAAAGAAGGCAGAGAGCCCAAGGAAGGTGGGCAGGAAAGCTGGAGAAGGGTGGCCAGCTGCATGGAGTAGGAGGCTGCTGCTGGCTCAGGGTCTGCCCTGCCAGGGGAGCAGAGTGCTCTCCTCCTGCAGCAGGACCAGCAAGGGGCAGGAAGTGCTGCGAAGCTCTGCAGTGAGCTTGGAGAAGAGGCAGAGAGAGGTGCTGATGCCCTGAGACTGGAAAAAGGAGTGTGGGAAAGGCCCAAGGTAGGATGCGGTCCAGGGAGGCATTCAGGAGTCTCTATAGGCAGGTCCTGGACAGGAACCAGTGTGGGAGAGAGCGAGCCTGGTTTCCCCTGCCAGCCCACTGGGGAAGGTGGAGTGTAAGCCCAGGTGGTAAGGACGAGTGAGCCTGGAGCTGGGTGAAGGCCCAGTGGGAGGGGGATGGGCTGTTGGGTCACCCTGGAAGCGATGGCACTGCATGTGGCCTGGCTGGAGCGCCAGGGTGCAAGGAGAAGCAGATCGCAGCAGGGGCAAGCTGAGCCTGCTATGCTGTGCACTGACACCAGGGGGCGCGGTGGTCAGGGTGGCACACTGACGGGGGGTGGCAGCACTGCCCTAACTCCCAGGGCCGTTACGAGGAGGAACACACTGAAGACTGTGATGTGCTTTGAGATCTGCTGAGGACAAGTGCAGGGCTTGTTGTTGGCGTTAGTGGAACGAGGCTGATCTACCCGGGCTGGGAGATTCTGCATGCCCCTTTCCCCCCTCTCCCTGGAGGGCTCATTTGGGTACGTTGGTACCAACCCAGTCTCCAAGTATCTAGCGACTGCCTCTCCAGTGGCAGCTGTCCACGCCCCCTAGCACCAGGGCATGCCTCTAGGGAAGGGAATGCTTTGCCACAGCGGGGCAGGGAGAGCGCCGCAGGGCAATGCTGGGCTTGTTCTGGTCAGCAGCGACAGCCACAGGGTGATCTGAGTAGGGTTTGCTCAGTTCTGTTCGTCTCCTTGGCTCGGGAGGCTGCTCTGCAGTCCTAGTGCTCGCTGTGGTCAGCGCGCTGCCAGCCATTCCAGCAACGCCCCAGAGAGGTAGGGGTGGAGAGAGGGCTGAATCCTGCAGGCCTTGCCCAGCTTCTGCTTCACCTGAGTAGAAAGTCAGTCCTGGCCCGGAATAATTCTCCCCAGTTTTAAATAAGAAAACTCCGACCTGTGCCTGCGGAGCTATTGGCCCCAATCACAGAGGCCAATTGGTATCCAAGCTGGGAACAGAGCGTAGCAGGCTCTGACTGCCAGCCTGGCTCCGTGTGCAGGCATCTTGCCAGATCCAGTGCTCCCTGGGCTGCTGTGGGGCACTTCTGGGGCCCCATCGCTGTAGTAGCTGAGTTCATCCCCCACACCCTGGGGGCGGGGCAGAGCAATTATCTTAACTGACAGCTGGGGCAGCTGACACTCCAAGAGACTAAAGGACTTGCCCTAGGTCATCCAGGCAGTCTGGGGTGGAGCCCAAGGCCCAGGCTGGTGCCCTAACTGCTGGGCAATGCTTCCTCTCATGCCCTTCTGAACCAGCCTAGCCCATGCTGCACTGTTGCATATTCACTGGGAGAACCTGGCCCATACCCACCTCTGAGTTCTTTGACCTGTGAAATGCAGGGGATTCAATGCTGTTGCCTGCACCCCTCACTAGCTGGTGTGTGGGGAATTTCTCTTCTCCTTCCTTTAGCTCTGGACTGGTTTGCAAACAGTATCAGCTCTTCCCCAGCTCTTATCAGCTGCCTCCATTCCTGCCTAGCTAACCCCACAGCCATTTCCGGCAGGGCTTTCACCACAGCTGGTGCTTCCTCCACCGAGGGCTGCTGCCCAGCCTTCACCCCCCATTTCTGCAGTTCTGCTTGCTTCCCTGGTGGGCTGCAGGGATGGTCTACGGGGCTGCTGCTCCCCTCTTTTCCATGGCTGCCTGCCTCTGGGACCACTGTAGCTTACCCAGAGCCTTTGTTAGTATTTGCCGTGGGCCAGGGGCTGTCTTCTTGCTGTCTGTGTGTACAGAGCCTAGTGTGATGGGGCCCTGATTCAGGGTCTCAGGCAGGGACCAAAGCCCCAGCATGCTGGGTGACTATACACACACAGCAAGAAGACAGAGTCCATTCAAGGAGCTCACAGTCTGCATAGAGAAGAACTGACATGTGGAAACAGGCAGAGCGGATGATTCTGAACAGGTAACAAGCAGTGGCCTCGGCACACCAGTGGCTTAGTGTCATAGCTGAATCCAATGAGGAGTGGGGGGCGCTAGTGCACCCAGTTCTGGAGTTTTGACCATTGTACCGACTAGACCCCTCTGCACAGGGGTTAACCTGCAGGGGGGCTGTCTACACTAGTGCTTCCACCGATGCAATAGTGAGAAATGGAGAGGGGAGAACATCTCGCAGAGCCAGGCTGGGAGGGAGGAGCCTTGTTGCTTCAGCTGAGGTGCTGCTACCCACAAGCAGAGACTTCCTGCTGCACAGTGCCTGGCAGCCTCAACAATGCAGGGAGCCCGCTCTCCGTGCACCCGCCCAGGAGGTGTGGGCGGGGGGCTGAGGTTTTGGTGACCTGAAAACGGAAGAGTCATTGCCTGAAAGGAAAGTAATAAATGCTCTTATTCTGGTTTCTCCACCTGGCAGCAGAGCCCTGCCTGCCACGTCTCACAGGCTGCAGGGAGGCAGCAGGGAGCATTCACCTTGCTAGGATCCCTTTTATCCCAGACATCTGGGGGAGCAGGCTTCTGTGCGCTGGGGACTTGTCTACACTAGAGCAATCAGTGAACTCGAGGTGGTTCACATGTTTTTAAAGACTAGTGTGGACATTCCCCACACGATGTTCCAAGGTACAAGTGTCTGTGGTTTTGTCCTAAGCTGATCCTAAGGGGATGTCTACACTCCAGTGGCACAGCTTCAACACTGTATATGTTTTCCAGGGATGTAGTTAATGCACCTCCAGGAGATGGTAGCGGGTCGATGGAGTTAATACCTTGAGTTAACTGGCAATCGCTCTTGCTCTGATAGAGCTAAAAATGGGGCTAGCCACGCTGAATAGGATCCCGTCAAGACCATAGGCATGGACTCCGGGCTGCTTGTGCCAGCACAGCTACACTGCTATCTGTAGTGCACTAGCTGGATCAGTGCCAGCGTAGGCATGTCTCCTTTTGCTGGAACTTCTACCTCCAGCTTGAAGCGTGGATGTGCCCTCCAAGTGAAAATCCCTGGGAGGTCTGTGCTAATCAGCGTTTGATGAAAGCAGAAGTATTGCAGACACTGCTCCCACATCGGCTCTCAGGCCTGGCCATTGATTAAAGCTCCCTTTATCGTTTGCACAGCAGATTTGTTGGACAATTGCAGATGGTCATGGGTCGTTTGCAAACAGGAAACGTGTCTCCCCCAGGAATAAAGCTTCCAGGGCGCCCAGGCAGGGAATAGAAGCAAGGTGTGATCAAACACGCAGAGCCCACAGCAGACTAGTGGATGCTCCCAGCAAACCACAGGCCAAAATTTGTTTGCTGAAATAAGTTGCTAAACAATTGCAATAACACCCTGCTTCAGTGAAGGCAGCATTGTCTAGTGGTTAGAGTATTGGACTGGGAGTCAGGAGGCCTGGATTCCGTTCTCTGCACTGGGTCCTTGGGGAAATCCCAGCCCTTCATCTGTCTTGTCGATTTAAATCAACAGCTCTTCCGGGCAGGGGTGGTCTCTCACTGTGTCTGTACAACGGTGCCCTGCTCTCAGCTGCGGCCTCGAGATGCTACTGCAGTGGAAATAACAGCAAATGAGTAAAAATCCTGACCTGTGTGTAATACTTTGCCAAAGGAGACAGGGCTGCGCTCACTGGGTGTGTTATTTGCACAGAACAATGGAACCCCTTCTGCTCCCTGCTGAAGTGATTATGGTCTGATTCTAGGGTGAAACATGACTTGATTGAGGAGAGGTGAGCTGCCGTGCACGTCTTCACAGGTGCTTTGGGGCTGGGGCATGAGAGTCATGTGCTTCGTCCACAACACTCCTGAGTCTGCCAGCTCCCTGGAGTGCACGCTGTGGGGTACTGCCGCAGAGGTGGATTTTCATTAGGAGTGGCAACAGGAAAGAGTTGAATTTTAAGCAGAGATTTGGGGTGTGGGATGAGGCTGGGATGGGGGCAGGGCTCCATGCAGAGCAGGCTGTATGGAAGAAGACACTGAGGCCTGGTGTACATTACAAAGCCAGCACAGGGTATCTACAGCGTTCGGGGCTGTGAAAAATATCACGCCCTGTGTGATCTAGTTAAGCCGACCGAAGCCATGGTGTAGATACTGCTAGGGGGGAGGGATAGCTCAGTGGTTTGAGCATTGGCCTGCTAAACCCAGGATTGTGAGTTCAATCCTTGAGGGGGCCACTTAGGGATCTGGGGCAAAATCAGTACTTGGTCCTGCTAGTGAAGGCAGGCGGCTGGACTCTATGACCTTTCGGGGTCCCTTCCAGTTCTATGAGATAGGTATATCTCCATATTTTAGGTCAGCACAAGAATTCTTCTGCCAACCTCGCTACTGCCGTAGCGACACTGCTGGGTCAGTGCAGTCAGTGTCTACGTAACGGCAGTGCAGCTGCACGCATTTCTAGTGCAGACACCCCGAGATGAGAGACGTGTCATGTGAGATACCCGTAAACTCCTATAGCGCCTTTATCCCCGAGGGTGGGGTGGGAGGGGAGGGGTTGCAGCATGACAGCAGCATGGCACGGTAGTGTACTCTGAATACTTTTCAGATGGGCATAAAATCCAGCCTGGGGTTGGTGGTGTCTGAGACTGCCCCAGGCAGTGAGGGTCTGCACTAGCCGGTGCCTGGTGAGCTGTGGAGAGGGTGGACAGGCACCAGATTTCCATGCCTGCTATGACTCAATAGTGGGAGTCATTGCAACCTGGTGGCTGAGCTAGCAGCTTGGCAACGGGGCACGCTGTCCTGTACCCTGCCAGCTCCTCGTCAGCTCACCCGGCACAAGCTCAGTCAGACCAACTCAGACTCGGATGTCAGGGCCGTTCTGTTCCCTTCATCACCTCCCAACTGGAAGTAAAACCCAGCTGGGCCGTTGGCGTCAGTTGGTGTCAAGGCTGAATCCCCACTCTGTCACTCCAAGTACAGAAAGTGGGGGTCCGCAAGGATTTTAAAAATTAATACTGGCCACTCCAGGCTTGTATTAAACTCCCAAGGAGCTTCTCTCTGACCTTGGCTTAGTAAACACTGCCACCACCCAAGTGCAAAAAACCCCACCCTTTGAACCCAGGAAGGAGCACTTGGGAATTCCTCCCTGTGGGGTACCCTCAAGCCCTTTCACTCCCCCCCTCCGGGAAAGAGCTGAGAAAGAAAACAAAGGAAATTAGCTGTGGCTACCAGCTAATTAAACAACATGCACAAACCTCTTAGGACACCAAAAATCTGATCCTGTTCTTAAAAAAGGTAAATTTTATTAAAAGCAAAAAGAAAGAAAATACATCTGTAACTTAGGCCTTTGCTAGATTTTAAAAGAGCAATTCCAAAAATCAAGCACCCAAAATAGCTTTCTTGGGGGGTCAGCTTAAAGGTTACAAGCAAACAATAGCATCTGGGGTTAGCAAAGAGGAGTCCACAAGCCAATAAGAAAAGTTTCTTTCCCAATTTTAAAAAGTTCTACCTTCCCATTGGCTCTTTTGGTCAGGTGCCCACTTTTTTCCCCTTTACCTGGGGGACTTTTTAACCCTTTACAGGTAAGCAAGTAAAGAACCGCTACCAAGAGGGATTTTATAGCTAATTGGCTGGCTGGGTGTCCATCAAAGGGAGCTACCCCCACACACACTTCATTTATCACACGACCCCCCAAATCACAGATGGTGCTGGCCAGCCTGGTTCAGGTCGGGTCCACACTGGCTGGGATTTCTTCCTGGAGGTTTAGGAAACAGAGTTAATAAGATACATGCACCTCTAATTTTACTAATAATTACATGAAGAACTAACTGCTACTTTTTACATTTCAAGGACTACAATGACGTAGAATACTGGGACATTTTTACCCGGCTGATTCTGGGAAACCTTCCCGGGAGAGTGCATCAGCCACTTTGTTAGCAACTCCTGAAATGTGTTGTATTTTAAAATCAAAGTCTTGTAGAGCTAAACTCCACCAAAGAAGTTTTTTGTTAGTCTCTTTGACTGTGTGAAGCCACTTCAGTGCAGCATGGTCAGTCTGCAGGTGGAACCGCCGTCCCCAAATGTATGGGTGTAGGTTCTCCAGAGCATACACAATAGCGTAACATTGTTTTTCTGAGACTGACCAGTGGCTTTCCCTCTCAGAAAGTTTTTTGCTGAGAAACACGACAGGATGGAATTGTTGATTTGGTCCTTGCTGCATTAAAACTGCTCCCACACCAGGCTCGGACGCATCTGTGGTTACGACAAATGGCTGGTTGAAGTCCGGGGCCCTCAGTACAGGGTCAGATGTAAGGGCTGCCTTAAGCTGGTTAAAGGCTTTCTGACACTTCTCAGTCCACTGAACTGCATTTGGTTGTTTTTTCCTGGTTAGGTTTGTCAGTGGGGTGGCAATTTGGCTGTAGTTTGGTACAAATTGTTGTTAATACCCGGCCAAGCCCAAGAAGTATTGGACCTGCTTCTTTGACTTAGGGACAGGCCAATTTTGGATAGCATTTACCTTAGCCTATAGGGGGTTGATAGTACCTTGACCCACCTGGTGTCCAAGGTACGTTACCCTGTTTAGGCCTGTGACGTTGTGCAGTCTATATGGTTTTATAAAATCATGATAATAAGTGAATATAATGTAACTGGAATAGTTTTATAAAAACATAAGTGAATATAATGTAACTGGAATATGCTTCATGCAAAAGGTCTCTTGTAAGGTATCATTACAAAGCTTATAATCTACTGAGTGATCATCCTATTTGTATAAATGTACCACTCTTGTATCTAAAACTAGAAATATAAAATATAACTCTGAGGGCCTATTGTAATTATGCAAAGTGTGGGCCATTAATGGTGGTTTGGAATCTTGATGACTCCCATTAACCAGGACCATTGTCTGCAGATGGCTGTATTTACCTGTGAGTCTTCCTGTATATGTGTGTGCTGGCAAGTGAGTAATGAAGTCTTGCAGTGACATGTGATCATGTCACCTGAACTGGAATCCATCTTTAACCTGGTGCTTTTCCAGTGAGGGGTGGGGGAACCCAGAGGGACAAAGGATTCCCGCCTTATGCAAAAGATATATAAAGGGGTGGAAGAGAACAGAGAGGGAGAGGAGCCATCATGAAGAATCCCCTAGCTATCACCTGAGCTGGAACAAGAGCTGTACCAGGGGAAAGAATTGTGCCCAGGCCTGGAAGGTGTCCAGTCTGAGAAAAAACTTACTGAAGCATCTCTGAGGGTGAGATTATCTGTATTCAGTTTGATTAGACATAGATTTGCGCATTTTATTTTATTTTGCTGGGTAACTTACTTTGTTCTGTCTGTTACTACTTGGAATCACTTAAATCCTACTTTCTGTATTTAATAAAATCACTTTCTACTTATTAATTAACTCAGAGTATGTATTAATACCTGGGGGAGCAAACAACTGTGCATATCTCTCTATCAGTGTTATAGAGGGCGAACAATTTATGAGTTTACCCTGTATAAGCTTTATACAGGGTAAAACGGATTTATCTGGGTTTAGACCCCATTGGGAGTTGGGCATCTGAGTGCTAAAGACAAGCACACTTCTGTGAGCTGTTTTCAGGTAAACCTGCAGCTTTGGGGCAGGTAATTCAGACCCTGGGTCTGTGTTGGAGCAGACGGGTGTGTCTGGCTTCAGGAAGACAGGGTGCTGAAGCCACTGAGCTGGCAGGGAAAACAGGAATAGAAGTAGTCTTGGTACATCGGGCGGCAGCTCCCAAGGGGGTTTCTGTGATCCAACCCGTCACAAGGCCTATTTGACACTTTTTGGCCTTAACAGTTAATCCTGCCTCCCTTATGCGCTGGAAGACAGCTTGGAGGTGTTCCAGGTGTTCTGCCCATGAATCTGAGAATATAGCCACATTGTCGAGGTGACTGCAAATTTCCCAAATCTAGCCAGAAGGTTTTCTACCAGCCTCTGGAAGGTGGTGGGTGCATTTTGCAGTTCGAAAGGGAGCACATTAAATGAATACAACCCTATCTGGGTGATGAAGGCTGACCTTTCCTTGGCTGGGTCATCTAGCGGCACTTCCCAGTACCCCTTAGTTAAGTCTAAGGTGGAGATGAACTGGGCACGTCCCAGTTTCTCCAATAGCTCATCTGTGTGTGGCATTGGATAGTTTTGTGGGCGAGTTACAGCATTTAGCTTACGATAGTCCACACAAAAGCAGATTTCCCCATCTGGTTTGGGAACCAGAACCACTGGAGAGGCCCATGCACTCTCAGAGGGGTGGATTATACCCATCTGTAACATGTCCTTGATCTCCCTTTCTATTGCGGTTTTGGCTTGAGGAGCCATTCTAATTGGGCGAGCATCACCTGTGTCAATGGAGTGGTACGCCTGTTCTGTCCGTCCTGGGGTGGCTGAAAACATTGGTGCGAAGCTGGTGCACAGCTTCTGGATTTGCTGTCGCTGCTTATGCCCAAGCGTCATGGAAAGGCTCACCTCTTCCACGCCACCGTTGCTTTTTCTGTCATAGTAGACTCCTTCAGGCCATTCAGCGTCATCTCTCTCCTGGGCTGTAAATTGGAGAACCTTGATTTCTCGGGAATAAAAGGGATTTAGAGAATTAACATGGTATACTTTAGGGTAGGGTTTGGGAACGCTATGAGGTAATTAACAGCTTCCAGGTGCTCTTGGACCATAAATGGCCCCTCCCACGACACTTCCATCTTATTGGCCTGGAACACTTTTAGGACCATGACTTGGTCACCTACTCTGAAGGAACGCTCTCTGGCATGTTTAAAAGAAAGAAAATACATCAGGAAATTAGGCTTTTGCTAGATTTTAAAAGAGCAATTCCAAAAATCATGCACCCAAAATAGCTTTTTTGGGGGTTCAGCTTAAAGCAGAGGTGGGCAAACTACAGCCCGGGGGCCACATCCGGCCCTTGAGCTCCTGGCCAGGGAGGCTAGTACCAGGCCCCTCCCCTGCTGTCCTCCCTCCCCCTCAGCTCGCTGTGGCACCAGCGCTCTGGGCAGCGGGGCTGCGAGAGCCGCCTGCCTGCGTGGCTGGCTCCAGCCAGGCGGCGCGGCTGCCAGTCCTGGTGCTCTGAGCAGCATGGTAAGAGAGTGGGGGCGGTTGGATAGGTGTGGGAGTCCCAGGGGGCCTGTCAGGGGGCGGGGGTGTGGATAGGGGTCGGGGCAGTCAGGGGACAGGGAGTAGGGGGGGTTGGATAGGGGGTGGGGTTCCAGGGGGGGCGGTCAGGGGTCAAGGAGCAGGGGGAGGGGTTGGATGGGTCAGGAGTTCTGAGGGGGGGCAGTCAGGGGGCAGAAAGTGGGAGGGGGCGGATAGGGGGCAGGGGCCAGGCTGTTTGGGGAGGCTCAGCCTTCCCTACCCGGCCCTCCATACAGTTTCGGAACCCCGATGTGGCCCTCAGGCCAAAAAGTTTGCCCACCCCTGGCTTAAAGGTTACAAGCAAACAAAAGCATGTGGGGTTAGCACAGAGGAGTCCACAAGCCAATAAGAAATAAAAGAAATAACCCTAATCGTGTCTAGCTAAACATTCTGATCTACTTACACATTTGGAGTTCAGATAGGTAGTTCTAGGCATGATCTGATGATTTATAATCATACCTGGCTTAGCATGGCTGCTCTGTCCCTCCAGCCCAGAGAACAACAGACGAAGGCAAAGTTTCTTTCCCAATTTTAAATAGTTCTACCTTCCCATGGGTTCTTTTGGTCAGGTGCCCACTTTTTTTTCTTTACCTGGGGGACTTTTTAACCCTTTACAGGTAAAGCAAGTAAATAACAGCTACCAAGAGGGATTTTACAACTAATTGGCTGGCTGGGTGTCCATCAAAGGGAGCTACACCCCCACTCTATTTATCACAGTTGGCCTGTGGGGGTCACCCATCCATCCGCCTTTGGGTGCTGTCTCCAGAGAAAGCTCTCATCCCCGTGGCTATTTGGGGGAAGTCAGTCCGTCGTGCTCCTTCCAGTCTAGCTTTCTGGTTACTCAGGGTTTGCAGGCTTGTGTGTGGGGGATAAAGATAGCCCCATTTCTACCAGCCGGATGTGTGTGAGGTTTGCAAACGCACTGCCCTCTCCACTCACATTTTCCATTATGCAAGCACAGCTCTCTCTCTGGCTGTAAATAGCTGGGCAGTTTACCAGCACTGCATGCGTGCGTCCGCGTAGACCTGTGTTGCTGGGTGTATAAAACACATGTGAAGAACTGCCAGGCTAGATCAGAACAATGAGCTAGCTTGTCCAGTGTCTTGTCTTTGGTGGTTAGTGGCCAGGTTCAGCTGTTGCAGAGGAAGATGCAAAATGCCTTGCAGGAGGCAGTTATGGGAGAACTTCCACTAGAGGCTGGGGCTTGTGCTCTGAGACATGGGCGATTATGTCCTTCCAAAGCACTCGTTTTTTAAATCCTTATTACTCTAACTCTGGATGCTTTTGGTATCCCTATAATTATCGAAGCCTCTTTTGAACCCATTCTAAGCTCTTGAGCTCAATTACATCTTGTGGATGTGAGTTCCACAAGCTAATTCTGCATTGTAGGAAAACTTATTTCCTTAGACCAGTTTAAAAAAACATTGTTTGGAAATAGCTTTGATTGCAAATGCCTGGGTCCCCTTGAAGCCCAGATAATGGATTCTCTATGCTTTTGCCATAATTCCTCCCTCAAAAAGACTCCGAAATCTGAGAGTGTGAAAATGATCAGTAAGAGGATGCAGCTGCTTCATTCACACACCATATATCACTGCTTCACTTACTCACTCCCTATGCAACTAACGACCTGCACCCACTCTAAACTCTTTCCATTCCTGTCTCCTGAAAGAGTAGAGTAGTGCTGGAGACATACGCTAGAAATAACCCTCCATTTGTTTAATTAGAACTAAAGATTTCAACACCAGTTTATTCCCGGGCTCCGTTGGCACATGCTACAGCCTTGTGTGTCTTCTGCTATGTTGATTGAGTAGTAAGATGTTTCTTTTATGGTAAAAAGGGAAAATCTTGTCTTTTGGCCCGTCTAGAATTGTTGAATAAAGGAGGTGGATTCTCACCTTCATAACCTTGATGTAAAGCTGGAGTAACTCCAATGGTTTCAACAGGATGACTCTGGATTTACATCAGTGTAACCGAGTGGAAGTTGCGATGGGTGTGTTACATTTATGCAAAGCAGACCTTGCTGGTTGATGCACTGAGCTGTACTGTTCAATTGACAGTCATGTGCTCTGGGTTCGGGCTGGAGTGCACTGGAAGCAGACCTCTCATGTATGTTTACAAGTATGTTGCAGCAGTGCCTAGGGGGCCCGTGGTGCTGGGTGCTGTGTAAATAGAAAGTAAATGGCTACCCCTGCCCCAAAGAGCTTGCTGTCTAGCAGATGGGACAGACCAGGTGGCTGAGGCACACAAGTGGGTTGGGCTGCGGATTGGCCAGGGCTCACTTCTTACCCAGTCAGGAGCAGTGCTCAGATCTGGTGCCTGCCTCGCAGCCATCTGGGGGCAAACGTCTGTGTGCAGAGGTGAGTTCTGAGGGTGACCTGGAGGAGGCCAAGGTGGAGGCATTACGAGTCTAGAAGCTCCCACCATGTGCCAGGGGCAGTGAGGGGAGAGCGCAAAGGGCTTTTAGAGACGTGGATGTCTGAGGCTGGCATTGCTGATGAAGTGAAGGTGAGAGCTGACCTGATGACAGGATACTCCATAGCTCATACTGCAATCTGTTGGTAATCTGTTATACTTCTATTTACATGTATTTATGCCAATCATGGGCCTGATCCAAAGGTCACTGAAGTCGCTGGGAGTCTCTCTCTTGATTGTGATGAGTTTTGGGTCAGATTCTACAAAGGGACCTAGGCACAGCTGTGTGGGGAGGTGTAACTCACATAGAAAAAGTAAAGCAAGATTGTATGGCTGCATCCCTTGATTGTAATCAATTTCCTGGGTGATCGCAGACTCCAGTGATTGACATTTGCAGCCTGAACCACTTCCTAATGATGTTTTTTGTTGACTGATTCCCTGGGATTTTTTTGGGGGTGGGGGAAGGAGAGAGGGATGGCGTTGTACTGATATATCTTTATATGCACAATTAATGAGGGAAGAGTAACTCTGAATTATAACTTAAATACAACTAATATTTTGACTGTCAGTTGCCAGTAAGGAATTAGAAAATACAGAGGATCTCTTGACTGGAAGAGGGACACAGATATTTCTGAAGTTATATTGATTAACTAATATCACAATTCAGAAGGTGAGTCACACTGAGATTAGTGCTGTCAACAAAGTAAGTGTGTGGCTAAGGAAGGCAAAATCCCCTTGAAGGATCAACAAGAAAAAGCATACTTCTGTGGAAAAACTCGACTTGGCGTGCAGAGGAGGATGGGTTTGCGGTGAAGACCCTGGCTGGTACTCAGCAGTTTCAGTAATCAGCTCTACCACAGACTTCCTTCATGACCTTGGGCAAGTCATTTAATCTCTCTGTGCCACTTATATGACCCTACTTTACTGTGGTAGCTGTGTGCCTCATAATCTTGAATGTTTATGTCCTCCACCCACCCCTCTGAGGGAGGGCAGTGCTATTATCACGATTTCACAGAGGGGAAATTGAAGCACAGAGAGCCCACATGATTTGTACCTGTCATCCAGGGAGTCTGGGGGTGGAGCAGGGAATTGAATGCCAGTCTCCCAAGTCCCATGCTAGTTCCCTGACCACTGAACTACCTCCCTCTCTATAGGACTCACTCTTCCTTCTCCGAGGAGTTCCTGTCTATAAAATGGAGATGGTAATTCTTCCTTTCTCCCCGCTCTGTCTGTTTAAACTGTAAGCTCTTCCGAGCAGGGGCTGTCTGTCCTGATGTGAATGTGCAGTGCCCGGCGCAAAGGGGCTGCTGGGTGCTCCCACAAATGACAATTGGCAGTTTTTCTTCCTGGCTCTGTGGTGGCTGCCACAGGTTTGTGCTAGGAGTCCACACTGATAACTGCCTGCATTTGGGATGTGATACTGATGCTATTACGTTGTTCCAGGACCCCACATCCACTTCCCAAAGCGAGTGCCAGTCAGAAAGACATCTTTGCCCAGGTTGGGTGGCTGGGCCTGAGGGGGGTGGAGGCCAGGAGTAAAGGGTGGCGCTACAGACCAGTGCGCCAAGGCCATTCAGAAAGAAGGGCTAGGCGGCACCATTGTTAGAGGAAGCTAAGAGGATACGTTTGGTGCTATGCCCTCAGGACAGCCCTGTGCTGGGGGGGTGGGAGCGGGGACGGAATGGGGGTGAGGCTCGGGCAGGGGACATTGTTCCATCTCACAGAGGATGTCACTATATTGACCTGTGGTTTTGTTCAGATGTGGAACGGAGCCCTGGCCCAGGGCCGTCCAGCTGGTGCGCTGCCCTGGGGCTGCAGATCCTGTGAGCCTGGGCCCCAAGGAGCTGTGAACCCGCAGCAAGGGCTGCCTGCCAGCGGGCTGCCAAGGAGCTGGGCGGGTGTGGCTGGAAGCCAGGCAGGGCTCTGTGAAATGTTTCCATCAACGAATCGGCAAATTTGACCCCCCCACCCCCCAGAATGCTGGCATTTGTGTTAGCCAGGCCCTCGCTTTGACATCTCATCCGAGAGATGGCAGCTCCAGGAGCCAGCACCATGCTGGGGCACGTGGGAATCACCCGCCACACGGCCTGCAAACACCTGGGCCCAATCCTGGGGACTGGGAGAGTTCTGACCCAGCAAGGTCCTGTTTGGCTCATGAAATCTGCCCCCATTGCAGCCTGGGCAGGGGATAGCAGCCCTAGGAACGGGCTCTGTGGCGAACACCCAGTGCTAACCCCATGGTTTGGCTGGGAGCCCATCCTGCAGAGCCCTGGGCCTGGNCCCCCCCCCCCCCCCCCCCCCCCCCCCCCGGTGCCCTGCAGAGCACAGCCACATGAGGCTAGGCAGTGCCGTGCTGAAAGGCCGAGCGCCCGAGGCTATTTTTAGCTATTCCCCTCTGATCATATCACAATCTCTGTGTTGTTGACTGACTGTTATGAATGACTTGAAGGTGGTGGCTTGTGATCGGCCACCAGATAGTTTCGTTCTGAGGTTCACACGCTGTCCTACTTTATTGCTGGCTGGAAGCTGGAGGGCTCTCACATGCGCGCTGTGGAGCACAAAAGAGAAGCTTGGAAAGGTGACCCCTCATGGCTATTGAGCCTGCTCCTCCTCTGGGGGTGAACCGGGTCACTCTGGAAAAGTGTGGGGTCAGCTCAGGGGAAAGTCCTGGGAGTGAAAGGAGAGCCAGACCTGGTCCTCAGGGTGCTGAGGGGGGAGGAGCAGAGGGCTAGCTGGGCTTCAGGAGCAGCAAGGCTACAGTGGCAAATCTGATGTCCAAGTTCCCCCTCCTTCTCCCGCAGTCTCTTCACCTCAGCTTCACTGCACACCTGCCTGGTCCTGTGCCCCTCTCTCCTTCCCTTCCCATGGAACTGCTCCCCTCCTGACTAAACACACCCAAACCCTCTGGCACGGGTCACTTGGCTGGGGTGTTTTCCCCTCCCATAGCCTGGGTCTGCCTGCGCTGTTTGGATCCGCAGCGCCTAGCATGCTGGGGCCCCACTCTTGACTGACCCGTAGGCTCTGCCGTAATATAATAAACAGGCCTAATAATCACAACCCCCCAACCCCGTAGCTGCTGTTTGAACATTTTAGGGTCTATTTTGGGGCCCCATTATTGTCCCTTCATACATGGAGTCTGATTCTCAGCTGGGGTAAATCAGAGCCATCCCACTGAAGTCAGCAGAGATCTGCAGATTCCCACCAGTGGGGCCTCTGCTTCCCACTGAGTCTCGGTCCTGGTCTACACTACAATTTTAGGTCGAATTTAGCAGCGTTACCTCGATTTAAGCCTGGACCCGTCCACACGACGAAGCCCTTTTTTTCGACTTAAAGGGCTCTTTAAATCGATTTCTTTACACCACCTCCGATGAGGGGATTAGCACTGAAATCGGCTTTGCCGGGTCGAATTTTGGGGTATTGTGGACGCAATTCAACGGTATTGGCCTCCGGGAGCTATCCCAGAGTGCTCCATTGTGACCGCTCTGGACATCAATCTGAACTCAGATGCACTGGCCAGGTAGACAGGAAAAGCCCCGTGAACTTTTGAATTTCATTTCCTGTTTGCCCAGCGTGCACAGGTAACCACGCAGAGCTCATAAGCACAGGTAACCATGATGGAGTCCCAGGATCGCAAAAGAGCTCCAGCATGGACCGAACAGGAGGTACGGGATCTGCTCGCCATATGGGGAGACGAATCCGTGCTAGCGGAACTCCATTGCAGTAAACGAAATGCCAAAACATTAGAAAAAGTCTCAAAGGGCATGAAGGACAGAGGCCATAACAGGGATGTACAGCAGTGCCACGTGAAAATTAAGGAGCTAAGGCAAGCCTACCACAAAACCAGAGAGGCAAACGGAAGGTCCGGGGTAGAGCCACAGACATGCCGCTTCTACGCCGAACTGCATGCCATGCTAGGGGGTGCAGCCACCACTAGCCCAACCCTGTGCTTTGACTCTGTCAATGGAGACTCACGCAACACAGAAGCGGGTTCTGGGGACGAGGAAGATGATGATGAAGAGATTGAAGATAGATCACAGCAAGGAAGCGGAGAAACCGGTTTCCCCAACAGCCAGGATCTGTTTATCACCCTGGACCTGGAGCCAGTAAACCCCGAACCCACCCAAACCCAAAGCGTGCTCGCAGACCCTGAGGGCGGAGAAGGGACCTCTGGTGAGTGTACCTTTGTAAATATTACAAATGGTTTAAAAGCAAGTGTGTTTAATGATTAATTTGCCCTGGCATTCGCGGCCAGGACAGCTACTGGAAAAGTCTGTTAACGTGTATGGGGATGGAGCGGAAATCCTCCAGGGACATCTCCAGAAAGCTCTCCTGGATGTACTCCCAAAGCCTTTGCAAAAGGTTTCTGGGGAGGGCTGCCTTATTCCGTCCGCCATGGTAGGACACTTTACCACGCCAGGCCAGTAGCACGTAGTCTGGAATCATTGCATAGCAAAGCATGGCAGCGTATGGTCCCGGTGTTTGCTGGCATTCAGACAACATCCATTCCTTATCTCTCTGTGTTATCCTCAGGAGAGTGATATCATTCATGGTCACCTGGTTGAAATAGGGTGCTTTTATTAAGGGGACATTCAGAGT
>QXTE01000531.1:161296-210639 GCA_003942145.1 Platysternon megacephalum | reverse complement strand
CCCCCCCCCCCCCCCCCCCCCGGTGCCCTGCAGAGCACAGCCACATGAGGCTAGGCAGTGCCGTGCTGAAAGGCCGAGCGCCCGAGGCTATTTTTAGCTATTCCCCTCTGATCATATCACAATCTCTGTGTTGTTGACTGACTGTTATGAATGACTTGAAGGTGGTGGCTTGTGATCGGCCACCAGATAGTTTCGTTCTGAGGTTCACACGCTGTCCTACTTTATTGCTGGCTGGAAGCTGGAGGGCTCTCACATGCGCGCTGTGGAGCACAAAAGAGAAGCTTGGAAAGGTGACCCCTCATGGCTATTGAGCCTGCTCCTCCTCTGGGGGTGAACCGGGTCACTCTGGAAAAGTGTGGGGTCAGCTCAGGGGAAAGTCCTGGGAGTGAAAGGAGAGCCAGACCTGGTCCTCAGGGTGCTGAGGGGGGAGGAGCAGAGGGCTAGCTGGGCTTCAGGAGCAGCAAGGCTACAGTGGCAAATCTGATGTCCAAGTTCCCCCTCCTTCTCCCGCAGTCTCTTCACCTCAGCTTCACTGCACACCTGCCTGGTCCTGTGCCCCTCTCTCCTTCCCTTCCCATGGAACTGCTCCCCTCCTGACTAAACACACCCAAACCCTCTGGCACGGGTCACTTGGCTGGGGTGTTTTCCCCTCCCATAGCCTGGGTCTGCCTGCGCTGTTTGGATCCGCAGCGCCTAGCATGCTGGGGCCCCACTCTTGACTGACCCGTAGGCTCTGCCGTAATATAATAAACAGGCCTAATAATCACAACCCCCCAACCCCGTAGCTGCTGTTTGAACATTTTAGGGTCTATTTTGGGGCCCCATTATTGTCCCTTCATACATGGAGTCTGATTCTCAGCTGGGGTAAATCAGAGCCATCCCACTGAAGTCAGCAGAGATCTGCAGATTCCCACCAGTGGGGCCTCTGCTTCCCACTGAGTCTCGGTCCTGGTCTACACTACAATTTTAGGTCGAATTTAGCAGCGTTACCTCGATTTAAGCCTGGACCCGTCCACACGACGAAGCCCTTTTTTTCGACTTAAAGGGCTCTTTAAATCGATTTCTTTACACCACCTCCGATGAGGGGATTAGCACTGAAATCGGCTTTGCCGGGTCGAATTTTGGGGTATTGTGGACGCAATTCAACGGTATTGGCCTCCGGGAGCTATCCCAGAGTGCTCCATTGTGACCGCTCTGGACATCAATCTGAACTCAGATGCACTGGCCAGGTAGACAGGAAAAGCCCCGTGAACTTTTGAATTTCATTTCCTGTTTGCCCAGCGTGCACAGGTAACCACGCAGAGCTCATAAGCACAGGTAACCATGATGGAGTCCCAGGATCGCAAAAGAGCTCCAGCATGGACCGAACAGGAGGTACGGGATCTGCTCGCCATATGGGGAGACGAATCCGTGCTAGCGGAACTCCATTGCAGTAAACGAAATGCCAAAACATTAGAAAAAGTCTCAAAGGGCATGAAGGACAGAGGCCATAACAGGGATGTACAGCAGTGCCACGTGAAAATTAAGGAGCTAAGGCAAGCCTACCACAAAACCAGAGAGGCAAACGGAAGGTCCGGGGCAGAGCCACAGACATGCCGCTTCTACGCCGAACTGCATGCCATGCTAGGGGGTGCAGCCACCACTAGCCCAACCCTGTGCTTTGACTCTGTCAATGGAGACTCACGCAACACAGAAGCGGGTTCTGGGGACGAGGAAGATGATGATGAAGAGATTGAAGATAGATCACAGCAAGGAAGCGGAGAAACCGGTTTCCCCAACAGCCAGGATCTGTTTATCACCCTGGACCTGGAGCCAGTAAACCCCGAACCCACCCAAACCCAAAGCGTGCTCGCAGACCCTGAGGGCGGAGAAGGGACCTCTGGTGAGTGTACCTTTGTAAATATTACAAATGGTCTAAAAGCAAGTGTGTTTAATGATTAATTTGCCCTGGCATTCGCGGCCAGGACAGCTACTGGAAAAGTCTGTTAACGTGTATGGGGATGGAGCGGAAATCCTCCAGGGACCTCTCCAGAAAGCTCTCCTGGATGTACTCCCAAAGCCTTTGCAAAAGGTTTCTGGGGAGGGCTGCCTCCCTCCGTCCGCCATGGTAGCACACTTTACCACGCCAGGCCAGTAGCACGTAGTCTGGAATCATTGCATAACAAAGCATGGCAGCGTATGGTCCCGGTGTTTGCTGGCATTCAGACAACATCCATTCCTTATCTCTCTGTGTTATCCTCAGGAGAGTGATATCATTCATGGTCACCTGGTTGAACTCGGGTTCTTTTATTAAGGGGACATTCAGAGGTGCCCGTTCCTGCTCTGCTGAACAGAAATGTTCCCCGCTGTTAGCCACGTCATGGGGGGAGGGGTGAAGTGATCATCCCAGGGAATTGGGTATGTGTGTGGGGGGGTTAGTTGGGTTTGTGCTGCACGTTAACCCGGAAACCGCATCCCCCTCCTTTTCAATTGCCAACCCATTTTAAATGGCCAACCCAACGGCCGCTTGGTATGGGAAATGAGGGCACTGCTGTTTGAAACCATTCCCACATGTTATGAAGGTTAAAGAAGCCAAAAGACTGTGGCTTACCATGGCTGCCTGCAAGCCGAATTCTGTTGCCTGGCACTGCGTGAGTGATCTCTCACACCAAACCGGCAGGCCCTCAATATAAATAGAGGCAAAATGCGACCTTGTAACGAAAGCATATGTGCTGTGTAATGTGAACAGCAAGGTTTAATGGGAAAGAGTGATCCTATTGTTCTCTAAAATGTGTCTTTTTAACTACCAATCTCCCTTTTCCCCCACCAGCTGCAAATGTTTCTCCTTCGCAGAGGCTAGCGAAGATTAGAAGGAGAAAAAAGCACACTCGGGATGAGATGTTCTCGGAGCTCCAGACATCCTCCCACGCTGACAGAGCACAGCAGAATGCTTGGAGGCAGACAATGTCCGAGTGCAGAAAAGCACAATATGAACGTGAGGAGAGATGGTGGGCTGAAGAGGAGAGGTGGCGTCAGATTGAACACAGAAGGCAAGAGTCGATGCTCCGACTGCTGGAGCATCAAGCTGATATGCTCCAGCGTATGGTTGAGCTGCAGGAAAGGCAGCAGGAGCACAGACCGCCGCTACAGCCCCTGTGTAACCAACAGCCCTCCTCCCCAAGTTCCATAGCCTCCTCACCCAGACGCCCAAGAACGCGGTGGGGGGGCCTTCGGCCACCCAGCCACTCCACCCAAGAGGATTGCCCAAGCAACAGAAGGCTGGCCATCAATAAGTTTTAAAGTTTTTAATTTTTAAAGTTTTAAAGTGCGGTGTGTCCTTGTTTTTCCCTCCTCCCCCACCCCACCCGGCGCTTCCCTCCTCCCCCACCCCTCCTGGGCTACCTTGGCAGTTATCCCCCTATTTGTGTGATGAATTAATAAAGAATGCATGAATGTGAAGTAACAATGACTTTATTGCCTCTGCAAGCGGTGATTGAAGGCGGGAGGGGAGGGTGGCTAGCTTACAGGGAAGTAGAGTGAACCGGGGAGGGGAGGGGGTTCATCAAGGAGAAACAAACAGAACTTTCACACCATAGCCTGGCCAGTTATGAAACTGGTTTTCAAAGCTTCTCTGATGCGCACCACGCCCTGTTGTGCTCTTCTAACCGCCCTGGTGTCTGGCTGCACGTAATCAGCGGCCAGGCGATTTGCCTCAACCTCCCACCCTGCCATAAATGTCTCCCCCTTACTCTCACAGATATTGTGGAGCGCACAGCAAGCAGTAATAACAATGGGAATATTGTTTTCGCTGAGGTCTAACCGAGTCAGTAAACTGCGCCAGCGCGCTTTTAAACGTCCAAATGCACATTCTACCACCATTCTGCACTTGCTCAGCCTGTAGTTGAACAGGTCCTGACTACTGTCCAGGTTGCCTGTGTAAGGCTTCATGAGCCATGGCATTAAGGTGTAGGCTGGGTCCTCAAGGATAACTATAGGCATTTCAACATCCCCAACGGTTATTTTCTGGTCTGGGAAGAAAGTCCCTTCCTGCAGCTTTTGAAACAGACCAGAGTTCCTGAAGACGCGAGCGTCATGTACCTTTCCCGGCCATCCCACGTTGATGTTGGTGAAATGTCCCTTGTGATCCACCAGTGCTTGCAGCAGCATTGAAAAGTACCCCTTTCGGTTTATGTACTCGCTGGCTTGGTGCTCCGGTGCCAAAATAGGGATATGGGTTCCGTCTATCGCCCCACCACAGCTAGGGAATCCCATTGCAGCAAAGCCATCCACTATGACCTGCACATTTCCCAGAGTCACTACCCTTGATATCAGCAGGTACTTGGATCACAGCAGCCCCCACAGTAGATTTGCTNAATCTGCCCCATTACCACCATGATTTGCACATTGCTGGGGCCCGTACTTTGTGAGAAGTCTATGTCCATGTCTATTTCCTCATCACTCTCGTCACCGCGCTGCCGTCGCCTCCTCGCCTGGTTTTGCTTTGCCAGGTTCCGGCTCTGCATATACTCCAGGATAATGCGTGTGGTGGTTATAATGCTCATAATTGCCACGGTGATCTGAGCGGGCTCCATGATCCCAGTGCTATGGCGTCTGGGCTGAAAAAAGGCGCGAAACGATTGTCTGCCGTTGCTTTCACGGAGGGAGGGAGGGAGGGAGTGGGGGCCTGACGACATGTACCCAGAATCACCCGCGACACTGTTTTTGCCCCATCAGGCATTGGGATCTCAACCCAGAATTCCAATGGGCGGCGGACACTGTGGGAACTGTGGGATAGCTACCCACAGTGCAACGCTCCGGAAGTCGACGCTAGCCTCGGTACTGTGGACGAAGTCCGCCGACTTAATGCACTTAGAGCATTTTGTGTGGGGACATACACAATCGACTGTATAAAAACGATTTCTATAAAACCGACTTCTATAAATTCGACCTAATTTCATAGTGTAGACATACCCTCGGTCTCCGTTCACCCCCTCCCCTTCTCCCAGGGTAATGCAGGCCAGTCTCTGCCTGTGTCTTCTGCTTTTCTCCCAGCATGGCTCTTGCCTTTTGCTCCTCCTCGCTGTCCTCCCGGCCTGATGCATTGGGTGATCCCAGGTCTGCGGTGCAGAGTGCCCGCGGCGAGATTGCTTTTTTTCAAATCAATGGGTTCTGCGTTCCAGTGGAACGCAGAACCCATTGATTTGAAAAAAGGCGACTTATTATTTATTTTTCAGTACTCACTGTCCCAGTGAGAGACACCTGCAAAGCACAACACCCCTTGGAGCTAAGATCAAAGTGTAGTGTCTGTTCTTATCAGTTTAATATCTGATATGTCCTTTATTTGAGGACTGTATATTAAACTGATTTTTGAAACAGGGAGATGGAATAGGAGCTTGCTCTGTCCACCCCATGCATTGACCTGGTATTGCAGTGTCTCCAAGAATTGTAAAATCTCGCCGCAGGCACTCTGCACCGCAGACCTGGGATCACCCAATGCATCAAGCCGGGTCTATGAAAAGGGTCTATGAAAAATGCTTACATGCTATCTTGAACGTTCCCAGGAAGACTTCTTATGTGGATTGGAGTTTCCCAAGGTCCATTGTTAGTTAAATGTTTCTTGATTGGGCACTTAATTTGCAACTTCCTTTCTCAAGAAGCTGACCAAATGCTTCACTAATGCTATTTAGAATCAAACACATTGAGATACAAGTACATAGCCAATATTCATAACTTCAACTACAAAAATGGTACACACATACAGACAGCGTAATCATAACCAGCAAATCATAACCTTTTCATAGACACCACACACAACAACCTTTGTACAATATTTGCTGCAAATATATAACAGTGGTTGCAACAATGATCTATACGGTCATAGTCTATGTCAATAATGTCACACCTGGTTTGACAATGGCATTCTGAGTCCCTAGAGTCCTCCCTGCAGCTTGAATTGGGTACAGTGTTCCTCTTCACCTCCTGACGCTGCCTGCTATGCAGCGCTGCTATGTGCTGCTCCACAGCTGCTGCCTTCCACCCCAGAGGTGGCTGCATTCCAAAGGGTGATGGCATATAGTGCTTTGGGATCCGGTAGGATGAAAGCTGGAAATGAAGTGCTTGTTATTCTTATGTTACCCATAGCGATGGCAGGAATGCAGGCAGTTTGTGGGGTAGTGGGCTGAAGGGTCGGTGTGCAGGAATGAGGATGCTGGTAAGTAAGGTCATTCTTAGCACCTGCCCCTGCTGCTGCTGGAGACAATGGCAGGATCAGACCCTTAGCCTGGGTCTACACTTGCAAGTTGTACCAGCATAGCTATGTTGGTCGGGGTATGAAAACCCAGCCCCCGCCTGACTTAGTTGTGCTGACCTAACCCTCAGTGTAGATGCAGCTACATCGACGGGGTCAGGGAGGTCTAGTGCCGTTTTGGGGGGGTGGTTTCCTACACCGACCGAAAAGCCCCTTCTGTTGGATGGCCTGCATCTGCACTCAAGGGCTGCGCTGAGGTAGCTGTGCCAGCATAGGTGCTGTCGTGTAGACATACCATAGACAGGAGTGATTCAATCACATGTACCCCCTGGAACGCCCTCTGATTCGGGCCCCTGCCCTGACCTCAGTACACAGTCTCCCCCTGCCCTGCCATGCAGTGCTGGTGTGTGGGGGAAGGGAATGAAGCGGGAAAGGCTGTAGGGCTCCTCTCTAAGCCAAGCAGGAGGGGTCTTTGAGGGGGCCCAGCAGGGTGAAAGGGGAGACATCCTGAACCCTGGGGGGTTGTGCTGGTCTCCCGTGGCGCGCACACTTGAGCAGCACGCGTCCTGCAAGCATCGTGGCCTGTCCCTGCCCGCCTGGCATCTGCACTGCCAGGAGGAGGGGGAGATGTGTGTGAGGAGTGAAAGCTGCTGTGCAGGCGCAGGCAGGTAAACATTCCCTCCCCGAGGGATGTGGTGAGGCGGTGTGTACTCACCGCCCCCGTGTTCAGACAGCAGATCGAAGACACGATCCGGAAGAGAGAAATATTTATAGAAACCAGGGCAGGCGAACAAGCAGAGCCCTGAGCCAGTGCCAGTTCAGTGGCTGGTGGTGCCTCGTGCTTTCAGGGAAACCTGTTCTGGCATGTGCCAGCTGGGGCTGACTGAGAATCGGGCCGCTTCCTGTGCCCACTGCAGGTCCCCGCCAGGGTCGTGCAGGGGCCACGCCCTGCAAGTAGCACAGGTCAGAGGTTTTCAAGCAGAGTCCGAGAAGTGCTGTGCGCCCATGTCAGTTACAGTCGGTACCTGCAGCTCTCCCTAATCCCCCCAAGGATCAGGCCCTCGGGCTGGCACTGGGACTCTCCTTCGATCCCTCCCTTCCCTGACAAAGATTGTGGTTTGGGATGAAAAGTGCTGTGCAGAGCCCAAAGAGCTCTGCCAGTAAATGGGAGCTCAGACTCGCTTCAGGTCTGACGCTGGGGCGAGGATCCTGCCTGGGTTTTGAAGGCTGTTGAACTGTGTGCTAGCGCGCCAGTGGTAGGTGTGGCCTACGGGCAACACAATACCGAGCTGGAGATGACAGCAAGGATGTCAAGCAGGCATTTCTCTGAGAATAACAATGAGGCCTTGTCTACACCAACTGTACTGATTTAACCCTACCAGTATAGCTAACGTGTCCAACCCCTGGCGTGGATGCAGTTAGACTGGTATAAAGGTGCTTATACTGGTATTGCTGTTCCCCTAAGGGAAGGGGAGTTAGCTCTACTGGGTAAGGCACTGGGCCCACACTAGGGATTGTACTGGTATGTGTAGTTCGGTGAATAATCACCCCCTAACCAACGTGGTGTAGAGAGACCAGGCCCAGCCCACACTGCATGACCAGCTGCTCTCCCAGGGTTGGGGGGTCTGGATCTGGGGGTTTGGTTTGGCTGGCTGTGGAATTCAGCAGCAGATCTGGGTGCAGACTCTGACATTGCAGCGGGCACTCTGGGCTCATCACATTGCGTGGCCTGCGGGTGTTTGGTTACAGGCTGTGACCTCAGGATAGTCTCTAACAGCAGTCTGCACATATGCTGTGCACCACCTTGCTCTGCTAACATTGATTTTACCTGCGCCCCCTTGGGAAGTAGCTTGGTATTAGTAGCCCTGGTTTCCAGAGGGATAGATCAAGACCCAAAGAGATCCAAGTAAATTGCTGAAAGTTATGTGGTGAATCACAGCAGAACTGGGAATAAACCCAGGAGTCCTGATCTGCATCCCCCTTCTCTTGCAGTATTTTGCCGGGCTCTCTCCCTCAGCCTGCAGCGACTATTTTACTAGCCTAGGAGATGTGCAGCCCTAGTGCATTCACGGCGCAGGTCCAGCCCAAGGTGTGAGCAGGGCCAGTCTCCTCTCACTGCCCTTCTGACATGCCTCCCCTCAACCTGGAGGGACCCTCTGTGGGGCGAGAAGGAGAGAGCACTCTCTGCGATCTGTCCCACTCTGGGCCTCTCTGGCGCTGACCGCAAACCAGGTGGTGGTTAGGAGACGAAGAATTGGACCGAGATCCTCTTTACTCATGTTGCATTGGCCCCACACAGACTTCACAGGGAAAGGTGATTTCCAATCCCTGTGGCAAGTTATCTCATCATGCTGCTGCCTTGAAGCCCTGCTGGCATTTGGCCTGGAGCTCCCCCCTTCTGTCTGTGCACCTTTGTCCAGACTGTCAGGCATAGCCAGGCTGCTGGGGTTGGAACAATGTGGTAGTGTCGTGCTGGCAGCCCAGGCTGAGTCCTAACCCCCAGCTAGGCCCAGCTGTGGGTGCCAGTGCTAATGGGGAGGGAAGGGGGCGTGGCTGCTGTTGGATGTGGCTGGAGAATCCAAAGGGTTACAGCAAGAGCAGGGCACTGAATGGAGCAGGCTGTGCCTGGGGTGCTGTTAAGTGCATGTACATTTACTGTGCACAAAGGGACTTGTGTTGGAGACAGTGTGGTCTATTGGGTAGAGCACTGGACTCAGGTGACCTGGGTTCTACTCCTGGCTCTGCCACTGGCCTGCTGGGTATTTCCCCTGGCTGTGCCTCAGTTTCCCCAATGGTAAATGGGGCTACTGATCCTGACCTCCTTTGCAAAGTGCTCTGAGCTCTACTGATGGAAGTGCCACATGAGAGCTAGGGATTATTAAGATTTGCTTAACGTGAGCTCTCCTTGCATGAGTATTAGCCACACGCTCATTACCATTCCGTGTGTCCCTTCTGTACCAACCGCATGCACTCTCAGCACCTTCCCCCAGCCACGAGGCTGCCCTTGGACTAGGCCTGCCATGCGTCCAAGCAGGAGACACCCCTTCTGTCTTGCTGGCTGGCCAGGGAAGCTGCTGAGCAAATATGATCAGCTCCTTCCGGTGTGTGGGTTTGGTTTTGTTCTCTCACACATAAACTACTTGGGAGAAAAAGGATCTTAAAAACTCCAGGTGTTTTAAGGAAGTTAACAGGACCAATGGGACCCCACTCGCTTTTCCTAAGGAGGAATCGCAGAAGCTAGGGAGGGATGATATCTCCATCTCCCAGGGATTGATCCCTCCAGGAGATTTACAGAAGAGCAGGGAGTCCTGACTCCCCAGTCTGCTGCCAAGGGTACTAGGCACGTCTTACACCCAGACCTTTTGAAAGCAGTGTCAGTTACATCCAGAAAGATGCTGCCTTGTATTCCTGTCAGGGGCAGCATGGAGCTTGCTTGCTTTTCAATTGCACTGGAGAAAAAGTGGGCATGGCTTTCAGTGAAAGGAGGGGGTGTGGTCAGGACCAAATCCCGCCCTCTATAGGTTGCCTTCCAACAGCCGCAGGGTGGGGAAAACAGTCAACTGAGAAGGAGCAAGTTGGAAGCTGCCCAAAGCAGCTGTAAGGTGCCCATTGCCTACTGGGCACACAGGGGAGCAGAGCAGATGTGGATGCTGCTGCAAAACTGTGAGTGCCCATGGGAGCTACCCCTGTAGTACTGGAGGTGCTGGGTGGAGTTCTGTCTGGTGCTTGGGGGTAGGGAGCTGAGCAGAGGACTCTGTCCTGTACCGATGTCTTCATTTTATTGGGCTGCCTTGTCTCTGACGCGCAGAGATCGGTTTTGGAGCTGACGCTTGTGTATGTTCCTCTGTGGCTGGCCTGTCTGACCGATTGTGCAGTATCCCTACACTGCGTCTCCAAAGGTACGTGCATTGATAAGAAACTCACCCCAGAGTTTGCAGGCACACATGTCTGCAACAGCAATGACACTGCACGCACAGCCCTATGGTCAGCACCCATCCACACCCACGTCACTGGAATACTTTGCCTCATGCAACCGTGACTTACTAAAATGCTGGTGACTTATGATCTCTCCCCGGCTTCTAGATTACTTTCTCATTAGCCACACACCTTGTACTTCTGCACTGCCTATCTGCTTTTGCTGATACCATCAGCTGCCCATGCTCCTGTGTTAAGCGTAACAGAAATCTTTAACAGTCTAGCTCACTGCTGTAGCTACAGGGGCCTCTGGGTGGGAGAAGGAGCTTTTACAGCGTTTTAACATCTTTAAAAAAGTCCATTATGATCCGCCTGGGCTCTGGCTCTCGGTGTGAGATTTGTGCACACACTGTTCTTTATCTCCCATCCAAATGGTCATCATATTGCCCCCTGCCACGCACAAAGTGTAGACATCCCATTACACACGGAGATCAGTGAACACAACAGGCTGAGACAGAGAGATGTGTTACTAAGAAATCAGCTGAAGAATCCCCTAGCCTTGCAAATCTCCACAGGGCCTAAGCCCAGAAAATAGAACCTTGTCTACCTTGGGGTACATGATCTGTGTTGCAAGAGGCATCCAGGAATACAGACCTAGATGTGGCCTCCTCCTGCAGTCCCTTGAGCCAGCTGGTCTGAAATGAACAAGTGTTTATCATAGCCACAGTCCTTTGTGCTTCTCTAGCATCCTCCCTCTGAGGAGCTCCACCTACATTGCAAACTTTAACAAACTGGGCACAAGAGGCTTGTTTAAGGTCACACAAGTAGTTGGGGGCAGGGCTGGGCATTGAATCTTGGAGTCCTGGCCACCAGCCTCCTGCTCTAACCACAAGACCATTCTCCAGTGAGCCTGGGGGAGCTTTGAATGATTGCCCCCATGTTCATTGCTTGTAACTCCCTTTTAGGGCTTGCAAATGAAAACCAGTCCGCACCTGCTGCTCTGAGCGGCTAGAGGGTGCTAATGCTCCTCACGTAACCTTTTAACTTGGTGAATTGGCCGGTTCAGGCAGGACTTCCCCCTTTCCACTCCCAAAATACTCTGTAACAGAAATAGCTCTCTCTGAACGTGTGGTCAGGGCAGCTGGCTGTGAATTCTCTGTGGTGCTGGATCGCGGGCCCCTGGAACCTCGAGGAAAGCAGAAGTGGCCAGGGAGCATTCAGCGTGCAGAAGGAAGTTTCACTTCTGTTGAGTCCAAACAGAAAGTGAAGGAGGCGACTTGCTTTGTCACGATGCACGTTGATTTTCGGATCAGTCCCTTCGAATCTCCAGGGCGGGGCTGGGGGGCATGGACGGAGCAGTGTGCCATGGCAGATAGTACTGCCGCTGCATGGGCTCTACCCGCTCTGTGGGTGCATGGGGACACGGCCCCAAGCACCTAGTCAAGTCTGAATGCAGCCAGGAGGAGGCACTGATGACCAGTCGTGATGCTCTGGAGCAGTTCCTCTCCCTCTAGGAACCTTGTTCTTGTACTTGTTTTCTAGGCGTGCTTTGCACGGCTCCCAATTATGGGACATGGAATTGGATCGCCTTGCAGAGCCCTCCGAGATCTGAGTGCCAGCATGGGGCAAGGAGCACGCTGCTGCTACCTAGGAGGGATACTGGCACTGATGTGCATGTCCACAGACTGTCCCTCTGGGTGGGAGCAGCTTTACGACTGGCAGCGGACTCAGACAGGGCTGCCTCCGGGAATGGGAGATGGCTGGTCACCTAGGCAGTTAGTGGATTGGATCCCATTCACTCAGGGAATGGGGGCGTTATCAAACTCATCCGTCCCATTGGTCTGTCTGCACAGAATGGACCAGCCCCTCCCAAATCTCCCATCCCAGCAAGTGCTGAGTCTGGTGTCAGACCTGGGACTGGTTCTTTGGGGCTTGCTCCAAAGACCTGGCCTGCAGATGCCGCGGGAGATCCCTCCAGGGCAGTGCAGCGGCATCCTTGCCAAACCTTTGATGCAGTGTGGAAATTAAGCCAGCTGGAGAATCAAGCAAGTGTGCAGACTTCCCATAGACAGTGACGGCAAAGCCCACACCAGGGCTGCTGCACTAGGGCATGGTGACTGCGGAAGCTGCATCCAGCCTAGTGGGGTTTAGCCGCATGTAGCGATTCCTCAGCTGCCTGCAAGGCGCCACATGGTTGCAGACAGGCAGCATTGTTAGGTAGCCACCTGATGGTGACAACGTGCCCTTCTTGGCTTGGCTGGGCTAGCAGCTGTGCCACTGCAGCCACACTGCTATTTTTAGCCATGCTACACGCCTCAGATTGCAGTGACACACCCTGGGTATCAGGGACCAAATAAAATTGGAATGAATCTGTAGGCTCAGACAGCAGAGTCACCAGTAATGCTCTGCACATGCAGCAATGAGGAGAGTTCTCAAGGCCTCCCACACCAAAACCTCAGGCCCCCGTTGCTTGAGTTAAACAACCTCTGTTTGCTGCTAGTGGTCTAGAGTTTAGAACTACTCCAGCCTTGTCTGCATAAGAATGTCTTTTCGGTATAAACCAGGGGTCTCAAACCCAAGTGACCACGAGGGCCACATGAGGACTAGTACATTGGCCCGAGGGCCGCATTACTGACACCTCCCCACTCTGCCCTCGGACCTGCCCCCACTCCACCCCTTCCATGAGGCCCCGCCCCTGCCCCGCCTCTTCCCACCCCTTCCCTGCCCCCATTCCAACCCTTTCCCTGAAATCCCCACCCCATCTCCGTCCCCTCCCTGCCCCCAGGGGGTGCAGGAGGGGTGTGGGGTGTGGCAGGGGCTCAGGGCAGGGAGTTGGCGTGTGGGGTGCAGGAGGGGTGTGGCAGGGGGTCAAGGCAGGGGATCGGGGTGCAGGAGGGGTGTGGCAGGGGGCTCAGGGCAGTGGGTTGTGGTGTGGGGTGCAGGAGGGGTGAGGGGTGTGGCAGGGGGTCAAGGCAGGGGATCGGGGTGCAGGAGGGGTGCGGCAGGGGGCTCAGGGGAGTGGGTTGTGGTGTGGGGTGCAGGAGGGGTGAGGGGTGTGGCAGGGGGTCAGGGCAGGGGATTGGGGTGCAGGAGGGGTGCGGCAGGGGGCTCAGGGCAGTGGGTTGGGGTGCAGGGTGCGGCAAGGGGCTCAGGGCAGGGGTTTCGACTGCAGGACGGGTTCGGGGGGCGGGATCTGGCCTGGCGCGCACCGGGGGCAGGGCAGGCTCCCTTCCTGTCTGCCCTGCCCTGCCCTGCCCCCGTGCCGCTCCGGGAAGCGGCTGGAACCTGGGGGAGGTGGGGCACCGGGGTCTGTGTGTTGCTGTTGCTTTAGGCACCGCCCCCAGCATCTCCCATTGGCCAGGAACGGGGAACCACGGCCAATGGGAGCTGCTGGGGGTGGTGCCTGAAGCAACATCAACACACACACCCCTGTGCCCCTCCTCCCCCAGGTTCCGGCTGCTTCCTGGAGCGGCGCGGGGGCAGGCAGGCAGGGAGCCTGCCCTGCCCCCGGTGCACATTGGGCCGGAGCCGCTCTAGGTAAACGCTGGGGGAGGGCAGGGGGGCCGCGAGGCGCTCGCGGGCCGCAGAAAATAAGGGCCGCATGTTTGAGACCCCTGGTATAAACCATGGTATGAATTTAAACCAATGTAGTTCTACCAGTATATCACCTCTAGGGACACTTGTTCCGGTATCGGCGTGGCCTGTTTTTGGCTTAGCTTGTATCACTTGGGAAGGGGTTTTAACTAGGGCTTTCGATTAATAGCAGTTAACTCATGCGATTAACTAAAAAAAATTAATCGTGATTTAAAAAATTAATCGCAATTAATAGCACTGTTAAACAATAGAATACCAATTGAAATGTATTAAATATTTTTGGATGTTTTTCTTCATTTTCAAATATATCAATTTCAATTACAACACAGAATACAAAGTGTACAGTGCTCACTTTATATTATTTTTTATTACAAATATTTGCGCTGTAAAATGATAAAAAGAAATGGTATTTTTCAATTCAACTCATACAAGTACTGTAGTGCAATCTCTTTATCATGAAAGTGCAACTTACAAATGTAAGGTTTTTTGTTACATAACTGCACTCAAACAAAACAATGTAAAACTTCAGAGTCTACAAGTCCACTCAGTCCTACTTCTTGTTCAGCCAATCGCTAAGAGAAACACGTTTTTTTTACATTTACGGGAGATAATGCTGCCCACTTCTTAATTACAATGTCACCTGAAAGTGAGAACAGGCTTTTGCATGGCACTGTTGTAGCTGGCGTTGCAAGATATTTACGTGCCAGATGCGCTAAAGATTCATATGCCTCTTCATGCTTTGGCCATCGTTCCAGAGGACATGCTTCCATGCAGATGATGCTCGTTAAAAAAATAATGCATTAATTAAATTAGTGAGTGAACTCCTTGGGAGAAAATTATATGTCTCCTGGTCTGTTTTACCCGCATTCTGCCATATATTTCATGTTACGGCAGTCTCAGATGATGACCCAACACATGTTGTTGTTCATTTTAAGACTACTTTCACAGCAGATTTGACAAAACGCAAAGAAGGTACCAATGTGAGATTTATAAAGATAGCTATAGCACTTGACCCAAGATTTAAGACTCTGAAGTGCCTTCCAAAATCTGAGAGGGATGAGGCATGGAGCATGCTTTCAGAAGTCTTAAAAGTGCAACACTCTGATGCAGAAACTACAGAATCCGAACCACCAAAAAAGAAAATCAACCTTCTGCTGGTGGCATCTGACTGAGATGATGAAAATGAACATGCGTCGGTCCGTACCGCTTTGGATTGTTATCGAGCAGAACCTGTCATCAGCACGGATGGATGTTCTCTGGAATACTGTCCTGAATCATGCTGAAAAGCCAAAAATCCTGATTTCTTTTGGCAGGAACTAAATTCTCAAGAAACTCTATTTCAAAAGCCCCCAAATGTAATGTTTTGGCTTGCTCCTGGGGCAGTTGGCTATATGAGCAAGTAGCTGCCCAGGTTGTTGGGTAGTCTAGCGGTTAAGCTGCCTGGAGTGCCTGGACCCCGAGGAGCCAGCTGGTTTGGTGGTCGAGCAGCCTGGGGAGCTGGACACCAGGAGATTGAGGACATTGGGCGCTTGCTGGCCAGCTGCCTGGCATCATATAGCTAGGGGAACTGGGGAGTGGGAAGCAGGGGAACCAGCCAGCTGGCTACCTGGCACCCTGGGGAGCTGAGGACTTGGGGAGCGAGATGAGTGGGTGTGTTTGCAGGAAACCAGGCAGGTTTCCCTCAAACACTTTGATGGAACGCTTCAATTTAACCAAATTGGAATTTTCTGGTGTTAAAACTGTTCCCTTGGAGAAGTTCTGAGCAGCTCTGTTTAGAAGTCATGGGAGGGTGCTCTTTCCTCGGCGTCAGTAGTGACGGATGCCTCCACCTGGGGTGCTGGGCTGCTCGGGGTGCCTACTTTGAAATGAACCATAAAACAAAGCAGGCCTGGCCACTCCTGTAAGGAAAGATCCATGGGCCCTGTTAGCAGAGAGGTTGTAGATGATATATTCTGGCCACCTTCCAACTCACCTTACCATATTTTCTCTGAAGTTTCAATTAGGTACATTATCCGCCTTCACTTCCAGTCTGAAACTGTGATGTAGCGTTGCTGTTAAACGGTTGCTGTGTTCCACCCCAGAGGTGGCTGTGTCCAGTTACAAAGGAAGTGACCCTGGCAGATCTCTGACCTTTCTCACAGGGGGGGGTTATGAGTCTTTTGATGCGATTCTGCTCTGAAGGAAGGAAGGACTGTGTAGAACGGGCACACAGCAGAGTCCTGCGCGTGTGCGTCAGGGTTTTTACTCTTCTGAGCCCCACAGAGACCAATCAGCTGTAGGACAGGGAGCTGAGGTCACCTTGAGAATTGGTTACTAAATTCCAGTTGCTAGGCCAGCTCAGGAGATGAATAGCAGCAGATCTTTCGGAGCTGTTGTTTCGGACTGTCTGCAGACTCAGCCAGGTAGCACTACATCTGAAGATTATCTTTGCAACCATAGGGGCTGGAGATCTAGCGCTTTTTTGCTCTCAGCGACAGCAGTGCAGCCCCATGGATTGCAGTGGATTACTCCTGATTTACACAGGTGTAATGGAGAGCAGAAGATTTTTAGACAAAGAGCTTAGATTCTGCGACAATCGGAAAATAAACTGTGAGTTTGTGGTTGCGAAATTGCGTTAATACAGAGGACCCTGCCCCCAATCTGAATTTTATAGATTCCGAGTAAAACTAACCTTTAATTTGATGCAGTTGATACAGGACTTGCTTATCCTTGGATCAAAATGGTTTCAAAGTGCCAAGTATTGTTCATTAATACAGACGGGCCTTTAGTTGGTTGCTGGCTGTGTTTTTCTGGCACTGCTGAGGTGAAGGGAGGGTTTCACACCTAGACTAAGATGCATCAGGCCAGTGAATCTGCATGGTGTAAGGAGTGGTTGGCTTGGATTCTCTGCCCACTCTTATTGGAGCAGCGGCTGCCTGGCCTGTCTCACCCCCCAGCTTGTGTTCCCTTTCCTCCCATGATCTATTTTTATCTCTGCTAAGCACACAAACCAAGTCCACCTGCAGCTTCCCTGACTCACTTCCTCATTCACCTGCATGACAGGAAAGGCAGGAGCTGCTCATTTGCATGCAGCTATGCCGTTGGTCCATTGATACTTTGGTTTGAGCTGGCGGCTTCCCTGGGCTGGGATAGTAAGCGCAGCTTCCCTGGGCTCCAGCTTGCAACTCCTCCTGCCTTTGACTCACTTGCTCAGAAACCATGAATTGTGAGGCAGACCCAGTCCCGGGAGCGTAGCTGCGTGCAGGAGGAGAGCAGCGTTGGTTGACGGCGCCAGAGAGCAAGGTTTGGATACTGGTATAATGTCACCATCTGACATGGATGGATTAGGGAGGTGAATATTTATTTCTGTCTCTCTTATACACACACACACACAGCTCCCAGGTACACATATACACTCACTCTTTCTCATTCATTTTCACACTCACAGTTCCCCATTCCAGGTACAACACACACACACAGAGCTCTCCGGGTATGTATGTGTACACACACACACACACACACACACACACACACACACGACTCCCAGATACCCCATCTTCCTTTCCTACATCTCCATGCATCATTCCCACAGATCCACACTAACACAGGCACCCCGATGTATGCTAGACCCCAGACATACAGGCTCACCACACATAGGGGCAGGTACTCACAAATACACTCCTACGGCTGCACAGGAGCACGGAGGTCTCTTCTTTCTGTTTCTCACCTACATGTCCGCAGGCATGCGGAGACTATATTTAGCTCCTTCTCTGGGCTGAAATGTGTATTCCTCCGGAGGGTATCTGTGCAGAAGGGCTGAGAGAAATCTCTTCCACTGCCAGCCAGACCGGGGCAGGGGAAGGGGAAGTCTGTGCCTTCTGCATATTCTGCATGTCCCTCAGACTTCCCTGGGGGAGCCAATCCAGGGCATGTGCCTTTGGGGCCAATGAGTGGCCATTAGTTTCTCAAGCATTAGCACAGACCTTTGGAATGGCCATGGTGGAGCTGAGCAATGGGCCAGGTGTCTCCAACCATGACCAATGCAGAAGCCAGGTGTAAAACCCTGTATTGCACATTATATGCATTGCTCTCTGCCTCCTGCTGGCAATCGGCTCACCATTTCAGGCAGGAGTGCTAGCCCTTGAAATGTTGTGTAGCTTATAGACTAGAGCCTGACCCCACTGACCTGCCTTGCATAGACTAGGAGGGTGTTGAGAAAAGGCCTTTCTTCCTGCCAGCGTGAGATCTGTGAGCTGGGGGATTGCCTCCCAAGGAAAGTGGTGGAAGCCTCAGTCTCAGAGAGTAGCTTGTAGCAGGGCCGGCTCCAGGCACCAGCTTAACAAGCAGGTGCTTGGGGCAGCCACTCCGGAGAGGGGCGGCATGTCCAGGTATTCGGCGGCAATTCGGCGGAGGGTCCCTCACTCCCGCTCGGAGCGAAGGACCTCCCGCTGAATTGCCGCCACAGATCGCGATCGCGGCTTTTTTTTTTGCTTTTTTTTTGGGGCTGCCTGGGGCGTCAAAAACCCTGGAGCCGGCGCTGGCTTGTAGGGACAGTCCAGGCCTGGTCCTTGAGTGAATCAGATGGTGATAATAGCATTTACATTGTGGTTTTAATTTTCGATGGTGTAATCCTCACAGCAGTTCTGTGGGCAAGTGAAGTATCTTTGACTGGGTGCCCCATGAGGCTGCTTCCATCTCTAACATCTGTGATGCTGGGACAGTAAATGGAGCAGTTGCCAGTCTGATATGGTGATCCGCATCTTTTCCCCCCTCTGCTAACATTTAAGGGTAGGGGAATGGATTGTCCAAAAAAGTCAAATTCCCATGAAAATGTTGACAGATACATAGCCAAATAAGCCTGCTTAGTGTACATATGTGGCCATGCGTCTTTGTGCAGGAAGCAGTGGGTGTGTGAATGCACATATGTGGTCATGCGTGTGTGGGTGGAGAGGTGGTGTGTGTGTGAATGCACATATGTGGGCATGCATGTCCGGATGGGGAGGCGTTGGGTGTGTGAATGCACATATGTGGGCATGTGTATTTGTGCAGGAGGTAGTGGGTGTGTGAATGCACATATGTGGCACGTGTGTCTTGGCAGGGAGGCAATGGCTGTGAATGCATGTATGTGGCATGTGTGTCTGGGCAGGGAAGTGGTGTGTGTGAGAATGCACATATGTGGCACGGGGGTCTGGGTGGGAGATGATGGGTGTATACCCAGAGCCAGGCTTAGGGGCATGTGTGCTAACAATAACACCTGCTGCTTTCTTGCCCAGGTCCCTCTCAAGGGCTGAGGAGCTGAGCTGGGAGCTGGCAGTAACAGATGCCCAGCTGCTCTTACGAGGGTGTTAGAGGAAGTTCAAGCCATGCCCTGGAGTAGCCATTTCTTCCATTCTCATTGCCCACTGGGGCACTAACCTTCCCCCCCATTCATAAAAGGGAAACAACTGATTTGTTTGTTCCCCCTGAGTTTGCAGAGCGACTTCCCATTGTTGACTCAGTCCTCAGCTGCGGCTTTGCAGAGCTCCCCACAGCTGAGCATGGCAGCAGGCGATTGCTGCAAGCCGCCTCTCTGACACCGGCCCTGGCCAGGGGCTGAACCAGTGCCTGGCGCAGCCTAGGAGCTACTCTAACTTGTGCAGTCTGTAGTGCTCCACAAGTGGGTAGGACTGCGTGGGAGCACAGCCTATACCATGGGGGAGGAGCCGGCCGAGGAGTACTGATATGGAGCTGACTCTGCGTTTAGGGCAGTTTTACCGTCACTGGCCCCATCCTGTTTCCACAAAGGGAGGTGACTGCAGGGCAGGAGCTATTTTAAACACCAGGTTTGGATTTGAATTTTTAAAAATATCAGGTTTTTCACCTTGCAGAGAGGCCTCAAGGGGCGGGGGGCGGGTATTCCAGCCAGCAGAATTTCACTATTCCCAGTGTTCCCTGGCTGAATCAGCTCCCATTCTCCAAGCCATAACAGTGCCGACTAAGGGGTCAAAAGTCAGTGCCATGCTCTCATTGCCGGTTTGTGCGAGGAGGCAAATTGAGCTGCAGTCACTTCCTGGAAGGGACTTTTTGGCCAAAGGGCATTTTTCTGACTGGGAAGCTGTTTGGATGGGACTCAGGCTGCACCGTCTGTGCCGCAAATTGAATGCATCTTGAGCCATCTCTCCATGAAGACCTGCCAACCAAAGTAAGGATCTGAGACTGTCATTGCTACATTAGTGCTGATATGACTCAAGGAGTGCAGCTGACTCACTACAGGAGTGTTGGAAATACACCTACACACACTGGTAACTGAATGACTAGCGAATCTGAAGGACTATATGGTATTTGCAAGGCTCTGTTGCTAAGATGATTAGCTGCTTGATTTGTAGATTGCATGTCAAAGCAAAGGGAGACCGGGGAAGTGGTGGGTCTCTAGGATGCTGAACAAGATAACAATATAAATAATAGCTAAGGCTTTGCACTTCTAGTGTCTCCCATTGATGGGTTCAAAGCACTTCCCAAAGGGGTGAGGACTCCAGCTGGGGGTGCGAGCTCCAGGGTGGGGTGAGAAATTAGGGGTGCAGGGTGTGGGAGGGGGCCACCGACTGGACTTTTAACGGTCTGGTCTTGGAGTTGATTGTGTGTGTATGTGTGTGTGAGAAGTTGCTGTGTTAGGGCCCTGCTGCATCAGTAGGGACTGTTCCCTCCAGCACAGCACAGTTGCCAGAGTATTTGTCCAGCCAGGTGTTTTAAACTCCGAGCAATGGGGTTTCCGCAGCCCAGAGCTGCCAACAATCCCCCTAGCTGCAGGGACTCCCAGCATGCGCCCAGGTGTCATGGGCCAGTGCTGGAGGTCAGCGTAGTGTCGCTCATGCTGTGCTTATAGCACTGGAGAAATTCTCCCCCAGCTATCGGCTAGCTGTTCACAGCCCTTGTATGCTGCCGCATACAGTTGCGCATAGGTATTGGGGTGGAGGGAGAATTTTACCCTTTGAATCTCTGGATCTTGCTCACCATTTGGAAATTTTTCCTGCTGTTCAGCATATATTTACTTTGGTTGGTTTCATCCCAAGAGTAGCCCTGAGCAACCACTGAAGTGAAGCATTTATGCTGACTGAGCTTGTTTCCCTAGGTGGGAATCTCCTCTAGTGAAATCTGGTGTTCCTAGCCTCTGTTCGTCAGAGGATGGAGATGGATGGCAGGAGAGAGATCACTTGATCATTGCCTGTTAGGTTCACTCCCTCTGGGGCACCTGGCATTGGCCACTGTCGGTAGACAGATACTGGGCTAGATGGACCTTTGGTCTGACCCGGTACGGCCTTTCTTATGTTCTTATGTTCTTATGTAAATCAATCTCTTGGCTCTAGGAAACCCGATTTCTTGGGTATTGCAGCTGATCCATCAATAGGCGTCTGAATTGCCAGGTTGGGCTAGGCTTTTAATTTCTCCCTCCCTTCTGCTGCCTCAAGTTGCTTTGGGGAGGGGGGTAGGGATAGCTCAGTGGTTTGAGCATTCCCCTGCTAAACCCAGTGTTGTGAATTCAATCCTTGAGAGAGCCACTTAGGGATCTGGGGCAAAATCAGTACTTGGTCCTGCTAGTGAAGGCAGGGGGCTGGACTCAATGACCTTTCAGGGTCCCTTCCAGTTCTATGAGATAGGTATATCTCCATATATTTGCTTCCTAGTCTGGAATACTGCTGTTTTGAATTTGATCTCTGGTGTGACTCCACTGCAGTTAATGGCAATGCACCAGGTGTGAGGATGGATGGTCCAGTTTGTTAGTGGTGTCTGCCACGCTTTCGCCCTTGGGACTGTGATGGGTCACAGTAAGATGCATGACCTTGTCACATGTCTGTGTAATGTCACCGTGGAGCACTGGGCAAGGTGCCAGAAATCAGGGTGGATCACTTGGTTTCACTGCTGCTCTCCAGGGAGAGAACTGCGGTCAAATGGCTGCAGCTGCCCTTCAAGAGGCACTGCCTGTTTTATACGACACTTAAAGAATAAACAAGGAAGAAACCAGCTAGAAATTCAGTGTTTGCTTCCTTGTGTTTGAGGCTGTTTGAGATTGGATTTAGTGCCAGACAGACAGCTCTGGAGACAGAAGGCCACAAAGCAGGAAGAGCAGGGGCATCATCAGGACCAATACCTTGCCAAAATGGCAAAATGCCAAAACCCTGACCCAGAGGGGAGATTTGTACCTGATGCACCTGATGTCCTGAGTTGCTGAGCACCTGCTGCTGCATAGGCGTGGGTTAGAGCCACGAGTACTCAGAACCTCTGAGACTCAGTGCACTGCTGACTCTTTGCCTCTCTCCTGAGGCTGTCAACACATTATTGCCATAGCAACTCCCATGATGCACCACTTTGGTTCATCCCAGAGGAGATGGTGGTGCATCATGGGAGATGTAGTCCTGCCAAAGATGCCAGCCCATAGAGGAGAACGGGGACATGAGGTGGATGCAGTTTAAAGTTGATCTGACTCCAAACAAAACGGATTGATTTGGTTCCCCAAAACAGAAATGTTTCACTTTTGATCGACCCGACCCCACATAAAACCTTCTGTTTAGATTTTCCTGAGGGAAAACCAAGATTTTTTGGCAAAATTGGCATTTTCCTAAGGAAGATCTTGATTTTTGTGGAAATTGCATTTTCTATCAGAAAAGGACATTGTAACGGAAAAGTCCCAACTAGCTGTGCCAGTGACGCTGCTCCACTGAGGAAATGGACCAAGATTCCATCCCCACCCCACCTCATTTCACATTGGCCACTAACAAGCCAATAGTCGGCTATGACATTTGATCATTCCAGGGACAGATTTTCAAAAGAGCTCCGTTCTGAAGGTGACACTCATTGCCAGATTTTTAGAAGGGCTCAATCCGAGAGGCCCTCCATCTGCGAGGAGGTTGTGTCCCTTGGGGATTAGCTTTGATGATGATGAGCACATTGAGTGCATGTTGGGTGCTGAGTAGTTCTGAAAATGTGGTCCCGATTGTGGGTGCGGATGCTGCAAACTCTGCCCTTGATGACATGGGCTGGAGGGTGACCCTCTCCTGCCCCTTCCACTCATTGCCCCACATGGCCGGAGGAGCCCCGAGCCCCTCCTTCCCACTGGAGAAGTCCTGGCCCACCCACCCCATCTGCTCTGAGCCACCGGCCGGCTGGCCCCAGCTACAATGGCCAGTCCCAGTGCTGAGCCGGGCTGCTGGCCCGAACCCTAGTCCAGCCCGAGCCACCCAGGGCTGCCCCAGCCCCTGGCCTCTGACGGGCCCGAACTCCAGGCCGCTGGCTGGAGCTGAGCCTCCGCCGGCTTCAGGGGAGAGGGGGAGGGAGCAGGGCCTCGGAGTGGAGCATGGGCAGGGCCACGGCCTGGGTTAGGGAAGGCTTAGCCTGCTCTGGCCTTTGATACTTGCTGCCCATGCTCATTGACTGGACAGGATACACCCAGCAGCCGGTAGAGGCGAAGGGCTTCTGATCCTATTCTCACATGAGCTGTCTAGTGGAAGAGTCTTTAGCAGTTATACCACTGTAGTGCCATGGTGTAGACCAGGGGTCTCCAATCTTTTAACGCCCAAGATCACTTTTTGAATTTAAGGGGTTTAAAAACCCCAACTATACCCCAATATGATGGGGGCTAATTTAGCTACAACTAATCAGGAAAGAGATCTTGGAGTCATCGTGGATAGTTCTCTGAAGATGTCCACGCAGTGTGCAGCGGCGGTCAAAAAAGCAAACAGCATGTTAGGAATCATTAAAAAAGGGATAGAGAATAAGACGGAGAATATCTAATTGCCCTTATATAAATCCATGGTATGCCCACATCTTGAATACTGCGTACAGATGTGGTCTCCTCATCTCAAAAAAGATATACTGGCATTAGAAAAAGTTCAGAAAAGGGCAACTAAAATGATTAGGGGTTTGGAACAGGATCTATATGAGGAGAGATTAAAGAGGCTAGGACTTTTCAGCTTGGAAAAGAGGACACTAAGGGGGATATGATAGAGGTATATAAAATCATGAGTGGTGTGGAGAAAGTGAATAAGGAAAAGTTATGTACTTGTTCCCATAATATAAGAACTAGGGTCCACCAAATGAAATTAATGGGCAGCAGGTTTAAAACAAATAAAAGGAAGTTCTTCTTCACACAGCGCATAGTCAACCTGTGGAACTCCTTGTTGAGGAGATTGTGAAGGCTAGGACTATAACAGGGTTTAAAAGAGAACTAGATAAATTAATGGAGGTTAAGTCCATTAATGGCTATTAGCCAGGATGGGTAAGGATTGGTGTCCCTAGCCTCTGTTTGTCAGAGGGTGGAGATGGATGGTAGGAGAGAGATCACTTGATCATTACCTGTTAGGTTCACTCCCTCTGGGGCACCTGGCAGTGGCCACTGTCGGTAGACAGGATACTGGGCTGGATGGACCTTTGGTCTGACCCAGTATGGCCGTTCTTATGTTCTTATGTAAGGGTAACCCAGGATCTACCCCGCCCCTTCCCCGAGGAACCACCCCTTCCCCAAAACCCCGCCCCACTCACTCCATCTTCCCCTCTCTCCGTCGCTCTCTCTCCCACACCCTCACTCACATTCACTGGGCTGGGGTAGGGGTTTGGGAGGGGGTACAGGCTCTAGGCTGGGGCTGAGGGGTTCGCAGTGTGGGAGGGGGCTCTGGGCTGAGCCTGGGGCAAGGGGCTGGGGTGCAGGAGGGGGTGAAGTGTGCAAGTTCTGGGAGGGAGTTTGGGTGGAGGAGGGGGCTCTGGGTTGGGGCAGAGTGTTGGGGTGCAGAAGGGGGTACAAGGTGCTGGCCCTGGGAGGGGAGTCAAGGCTGGGGCAGGGGGTTGGGGTGCAGGAGGGGTTTCAGGGTGCTGGCTCTGGGAGGGGAGTTAGGGCTGGGGCAGAGTGTTGGGATGCAGGAGGGGGTACAGGGTGCTGGCTCTGGGAGGGGGGTCAGGGCTGGGGTTTGGGGTTCAGGAGGGGGTTTGGGGTGCTGGCTCTATGAGGGGGCTCAAAGCTGGGGTTTGGGGTGCAGGAGAGGGTTCGGGGTGCCGGAGGGGGTATGGGGTGCTGGCTCCAGGAGGGGGCTCAGGGCTGGGGGTTGGGGTGCGGCCTCCCGCCGGGCAGCACTTACCTCCAGCGGCTCCCGGTCGGTGGTGAAGCGTGGCTGCCGCTAAGGCAGGCTCCCTGACTATCCTGGCCCCACGCTGCTCCCAGAAGGGGCCAACGTGCCCCTGTGGCGGGGGACATGTGGCTCCAAGCGCTGTCCCCCTTCGCAAGCACCACTCCCGCAGCTCCCATTGGCCACAGCTCTCCGTTCCTGGCCAATGGGAGCTACGGGGGCGGTGCTTGCAGGCAGGAGCAGTGCGCAGAGGGAGACCCCTGTCCCCCTGCCCCCGGAACTGCGTGGCCGCGCTGGCAGCTTCCGGGAGCAGCGTGAGGTCGGGGTAGGCAGGGAGCCTGCCTTAGCGGCAGCCACGCTCCACCACCAACCGGGAGACGCCGGAGCTCAGGATCGACTGGTTGGTGACCACTGGTGTAGACACTTCCTACAGCGGTGGAAGGGATTTTTCCGTTGTAGGTAATATGCCTCCCTTAGTGACAGTAGCTAGATCACTGGAAGCATTCTTCCATTGACGTACAATCTACATTTTAAGTGTAGATCAGGCCTGTGACAGACTTGCAATATCTTGGACAAACTTTATGGAATTAAGTTAAACCTTATTGAATTAGGTTTAATACCTTTGGGGCCCATTCTATTAAAAATGCAACCGTGTATGTTATTGTGGAATTGTGTGAAACTTCTCTAGGAGGAGGGGGCTGCTAATATCATTCCTCCGGTCATCAGCTCCCTGGAGAGGTTCGCATCTGCTGGTTCAAACTGGATTCTCCAGAGACCAACAGACAAAGAAAGGATTTTTGGATAAATACCCTGGTTTTAAATTGGCTCTGGGCCTTTTCCAAGTCCAGGAAACGGACAGGATCCTTGCTCCATGGATGGTCCGAATCCTTAGGGGAGGATTAGAAGGACTTAGGGGCCCCATAAGACTGGGTGCTTGTTCTGAGCTGAAGTTGTGCTGATGTTGAAACCATAAGGAAGCCCTTTGGGTGCGGTGCTGGACTGCTCCTCCCAGAGCCCATGTTAGGGTGGGGTGATTTTTGGCAAGCTTCGTAGTAGGCATGTAGGTTCTTTCATTGTCTTTAATTTGTTTTCTCTGTAGTGCTTTTACCTTAAGAATAAAGCAGGCTTACATAGGAAGAGCTGTGTGGTGTCTATAACTGTGGGCATTCAGGCTGGTAACTGCCTCTGAGAAGAAAGCAAGGCTGTCTCTGCTGGGGAGAACACAGTGAAGGCAGGGGACGGTGCAGCCTGGAAATATGTCGGTCAGAAGGGAGTGAGACGAGGGTCTCTACCCAAGAGAGGGGATGGCCCGGGAGCCTGAAGCGGAGGTGCTTTCTGGATCATAAGGGGGAATATGGGTGCGGTTGCCCTGCCCTGTGACAAGGCCTTTGTGACAAGGTCTAGGTAACAAAATGGAGGAATTGGAGCTCCTGGTCCGAGAATTGAAACCGGATATCGTGGGAATAACTGAAACGTGGTGGAACGGTAGTCACGACTGGAGTACAGGTATGGAAGGGTATGTTCTGTTTAGGAAAGACCGGAAGAAAGGTAAAGGGTGGGGGGGTAGCCGTGTATGTCAATAATGAGATAAACTGTAATGAAATAACTAGTAATGGAATAGATAATACGGAGTCTGTTTGGGCAATGGTCACGTTGGGGAAGAAAAATACTAGAGCCTCCCCTGGGATAGTGATCGGGGTGTGCTATAGACCACCAGGATCTAGCCTGGATATGGATAGAGAACTCTTTAATGTTTTTAAGGAGGTCAATACTAGTAGGAACTGTATGATCATGGGAGACTTTAACTTCCCAGATATAGATTGGGGAATAAACGCTAGTAATAATCATAGGGCTCAGCTTTTCCTAGATGTGATAGCTGATGAATTCCTTCATCAAGTAGTGGCTGAACCGACGAGGGGGGATGCCATTTTAGATTTGGTTTTGGTGAGTAGTGACGACCTCGTTGAAGAAATGGTGATAGGGGACAACCTTGGCTTGAGTGATCATGAGCTAATTCGGTTCAAACTAAATGGAAGGATAAACAAAAATGCATCTGAGACTAAGGTTTATGATTTCAAGAGGGCTAACTTTACTAAATTAAGGCAGCTAGTTAAGAAAGTGGATTGGGCAAACGTATTTAGAGATCTAAAGGCGGAAGAGGCGTGGGATTATTTCAGGTTGAGGTTGCAGGAACTGTCGGAGGCCTGTATCCCGAGAAAGGGAAAAAGGGTTGTAGGTAGCAGTTTTAGACCGGACTGGATGAGCAAGCGTCTCAGAGGGGTGATTAAGAAAAAACAGAAGGCGTATAAGCAGTGGAAGATGGGAGGGATCAGCAAAGAAACCTACCTTATGGAGGTCAGAGGGTGTCGGGATGCGGTTAGAAAGGCCAAAAGCCGGGTGGAGATAGATCTTGCGAAGGGAATTAAAAACAATAGTAAAAGGTTTTTTAGCCATATAAATAGGAAGAAATCCAAGAAAGAAGAAGTGGGACCGCTTAAGAATGGAGACGGGGTGGAGATTAAGGATCATCTAGGCATGGCACAATATCTAAACGAATATTTTGCCTCGGTATTTAATGAGGCTACTGAAGGGCTTGGGAATAGTGGCGGCGTGACTGATGGGAATGAAGGGGGGGGGGTAGACATTACAGTATCCGAGGTACGAGCCAAACTTGAACAGCTTAACGGCAGTAAATCGGGCGGCCCGGATGACCTTCATCCTAGAATATTAAAAGAATTGGCGAGTGAAATTGCGAGCCCGTTAGCGATAATTTTTAATGAATCCCTAAACTCGGGTGTTGTACCGTTTGACTGGAGATTAGCTAATGTAGTTCCTATATTCAAGAAGGGGAAAAAAAGTGACCCGGGTAACTACAGGCCTGTTAGTTTAACATCTGTAGTGTGCAAAGTCATGGAAAAAATATTGAAGGAGAGAGTAGTTACGGACCTTGAGGTCAATGGCAATTGGGACAAATTACAACATGGTTTTACGAAAGGTAGATCGTGCCAAACCAACCTGATCTCCTTCTTTGAGAAAGTAACAGATTTTTTAGATAAGGGAAATGCGGTGGATCTGATATATCTTGATTTCAGTAAGGCGTTCGATACGGTACCGCATGAAGAATTACTGGGTAAATTGGAAAGGATGGGGATCGAAATGAAATTCCGGAGGTGGATAAAGAACTGGTTAAAGGGGAGACTGCAGCGGGTCGTACTGAAAGGGGAGCTGTCGGGTTGGAGGGAGGTTACCAGTGGAGTTCCTCAGGGTTCGGTTTTGGGTCCGATGTTATTCAATCTATTTATCGCTGACCTCGGAACCAAAAGTAGGAGTGGGCTGATAAAGTTTGCGGATGACACGAAGTTGGGAGGTATTGCCAATTCGGAGAAGGATAGGGATATCCTCCAGGGAGATTTGGATGACCTTGTAAACTGGAGTATTAGTAATAGGATGAAATTTAATAGTGAGAAGTGTAAGGTTATGCATCTAGGGATGACTAACAAGAATTATAGTTATAGGCTGGGGACGCACCAGTTGGAAGTAACGGACGAGGAGAAGGACCTCGGAGTCCTGGTTGATCGCAGGATGACTATGAGTCGGCAATGTGATGTGGCCGTTAAAAAGGCTAATGCGGTCTTGGGATGCATTAGGCGAGGTATTTCTAGTAGAGATAAGGAGGTGCTAGTCCCGTTATACAAGGCGCTGGTGAGACCTCATTTGGAGTACTGTGTGCAGTTCTGGTCTCCCATGTTTAAGAAGGATGAATTTAAACTGGAAAGGGTACAGAGAAGGGCCACTAGGATGATCCGAGGAATGGAAAGCCTGTCGTATGAAAGGAGACTTGAGGAGCTCGGTTTGTTTTCCTTAACCAAAAGAAGGTTGAGGGGAGATATGATTGCTCTCTTTAAATATATCAGAGGGATCAATATCAGGGAGGGAGAGGAATTATTTCGGCTCAGTGCTAATGTGGATACGAGAACAAATGGATATAAATTGGCAGTTGGGAAGTTTAGGCTTGAAATTAGGCCAGGGGTCGGCAACCTTTCAGAAGTGGTGTGCCGAGTCTTCATTTATTCACTCTAATTTAAGGTTTCGAGTGCCAGTAATACATTTTAACATTTTTAGAAGGTCTCTTTCTATAAGTCTATAATATATAACTAAACTATTGTTGTATGTAAAGTAAATAAGTTTTTTAAAATGTTTAAGAAGCTTCATTTAAAATTAAAATAAAATGCAGAGCCCCCGGACCGGTGAGTGCCGCTGAAAATCAGCTCGCGTGCCACCTTCGGCACCCGTGCCATAGGTTGCCTACCCCTGAATTAGGCGAAGGTTTTTAACCGTCAGAGGAGTGAAATACTGGAATCGCCTACCGAGGGAAATAGTGGGTGCGAAAGACCTCTCCGGCTTTAAGATTAAGCTTGATAAGTTTATGGAGGGAATGGTTTGATAGGATAACTTGATTTACACAATAGGTCAATAATGTGCCACCGCTGGTAGTTAGTACCGATGGTAAATGTTGGGATATTGAAAGTCTTTTTCCTGAGTGTCTGGATGGAGAATCTTGCCCGCATGCTCGGGGTTCAGCTGATCGCCATATTTGGGGTCGGGAAGGAATTTTCCTCCAGGGTAGATTGGCAGAGGCCCTGGAGGTTTTTCGCCTTCCTCCGCAGCATGGGGCAGGGGTCGCTTGCTAGAGGATTATCTGCTGCTTGAAGTCGTTAAATCATGATTTGGGGACTTCAACAGCTGAGTCAAGGGTGAGAGTTATTTCAGGAGTGGGTGGGTCAACTCTTGTGGCCTGCATCATGCAGGAGGTCAGACTAGATGATCATAATGGTCCCTTCTGATCTTAAGTTCTATGATTCTATGATTCTTTGTTCTGGTAAGGTAACAACCTTTCTACTGTGTTGTCCTCACTGGTCTCTGCTGACACATGTTGCTGTTAAGGACATTAGGCCAGACTTTCTACAGGGCAGAAGCCAGCGAAACCCCGCTGAGGTCATTGGCCTTGCAGTGGCTTCCATCGGGGTGAACTTGACAGAACCGGGTTTGAGGCTCCAGCCCGAATAATTCGGCAAAGAGGAGGTGAATTGTCGTGCTAAGAAATCCCTCTGTTGTGTGGGAATTGGTGGGATGGGGAGTTTGGGCTAGGTCTTGCAGGGATATTGTGGTGGGGATGTCATTCCCCTAAGAGACATTGGCTGTGCATTACTCCTCTGCTAACAACCCGGCTTCCAGTTCAGCTTCCAGAGCTCAGGGAAGGAGGCCCCTCCCCTCTCCCCACCCTGAGAGTCACTGAGGCAAACCCCTGTCAGCTCTTGATTTAGCAGCATCTGTTTTAGAGAGGGAACTTCTGCTTCCTGGTGCTAAAATAACTGTCCGCTGCTCCCTCCGACTTGGCCCTCCACGTTCTTCCTGCCAGTGTTCTCAGCATCAGCTGGGGTTTTAAGCTGCTGCATGCAGGATATTATGACACATCACAGACAGGGCAGTCTTCCAGCACCTCTCCCCCTCCCCCACGTCCCCCCACTGCATCCTGGGAAGTTTCAAGGAGGAGGTCAGGCTTGGCTAGGTTGTTCTTTCATCCCCAGTGTAGATGGAGAGTGAGGGTGCGAGGAGTGTGGGAAGACTGGAGGAGGTTCAGTCCCCCTGAGTACTTAGAACAGGGGTCGGCAACCTTTCAGAAGTGGTGTGCTGAGTCTTCATTTATTAACTCTAATTTAAGGTTTTGCGTGCCAGTAATACATTTTAACGTTTTTAGAAGGTCTCTTTCTATAAGTCTATAATATATAACTAAACTATTGTTGTATGTAAAGTAAATAAGGTTTTTAAAATGTTTAAGAAGCTTCATTTAAAATTAAATTAAAATGCAGAACCCCCGGGACCGGTTGCCAGGACCCGGGCAGTGTGCGTGCCACTGAAAATCAGCTCACGTGCCGTCTTCGGCATGCGTGCCATAGGTTGCCCACCCCTGACTTAGAACTAAATCAAATAAGGCTGGGAAATGTGTCTCTCAGCTGAATCACTGGCTTTGTGAGATGAACCTGACCCTCAGAGTAAGGGGAGTGGCATTAATGGCAGCACAAATGCAGTCTGCAGTAGCCCCCATCCTTAATAATGAGGTGTTGTCCATGTAGGGTGACCAGACAGCAAGTGTGAAAAATCGGGACAGGGGGTGGGGGGTAATAGGAGCCTATATAAGAAAAAGACCCCAAAATCGGGACTGTCCCTATAAAATCGGGACATCTGGTCACCCTATGTCCATGAAGCCTATGTGTCCCAGCATGCACTGCTTCATCTTGATCCGCACAGTATTGTACAGTGAGGCCTGCAGGCTCCACTGTGGTATCAAAGGGCACTTGCGATGCAGTCCGCTCCATTGTTTGTGTTGCGGTAGCACCTAGAAGCCTCGGTTCAGAGTTGGAGCCCTGTTATGAGAGGCACTCTGTGTTTTGCAGATTAGGGTCAGCCATTATGGTCTAGGCAAGCTGCCATTGCGGCCCTTGACTGGACTGGGAAAAATTTAGGCATTCCTAGTGCAAGAAAAAATGAAACCCGGGTGCAGTTCTGCAAGCTGGGGATTCTGAGATCAGACTCACTTTCATCTTGAAAGCTCTAAGTCTTGCTCACACTCTGATTGTCAGTTTGAAACAGAACATTAAGCTGCTGTACGCAGCACTGGGAAAGCATTCCATACCCTGACATGTAAAGGGGCACTCATGGCTCAGTCCTGGAGCCTGGAAAGGGTTCCCTAGTGGTGAAGATATCTCTTTGGGACACGGTAATCTTTGCATCACTACTTAGATTACTAGATTTCAGGCCAGGTGGGACCGTCTGTTCTTGGCTGACCTCTTGCAGAGCATGGACCAGAGAACCTGCTGATGTCATAATGCAAATGTCATCATGTCGGATTGCAGTAACTTTGTCCTGGAAGACAAAATGTTACAAGAGATGTCCCGTGTCATGTTAGTGTGTCGCTCTTCAGTGAGGTACCTGCAGCAGGAGTTCTCAAGAAAGAGCCTATTGTGAGGTTTCCGTTTGCCATAGCTGTGAAAATAGTGGTGTATGGCCCTTTAAAGTGCTCCCTCGAGTGCTGACATTCTCATCAATTAAGATCTTCTGTCAAACATCAGCATGAGCCGCAACCAGGCCGGCAAAATGCCATCACCCTGCTGCTCCTGTTAAAGCCATACACTGTGCACCACTTCTTGTACACCAGTCATTTATGCCGTAGTAATTAATCCTCATTAAATATGTATTTAATTATTTACTGCTATCTGACACAATTTACTGTCCTGGTTAATTGAAGGCAAGGAATTGCATAGGGTTGTTATTGCATTGATTAAATACCAATCAAATATCAGTGGGTGACAATAGCCATTCTGCACACTTCTGCAACCCCTTTAATCCGCCGAGTGCTTTGCAAACACTGATTAATGAAGCCTCACAAACACTGCTGTGCAGTAGGTAAATATTGTTAGACCATGACTCAGTGGATCTCAAACTGTGGGTCGGGACCCCAAAGTGGGTCGCGGTCCCATTTGAATGGGGTTGCCAGGGCTGGCTTAGGCTTCCTGGCACCCAGGGCTGAAGCCAAAGCCCGGGGCCAAGCTGAAGCCCAAACCCCACTGCCTGGGCCAAAGCCCACTGCCTGGGGCTGAAGCCCCTGGGCTCAGGCTTCAGTCCCCCTTCCTGGGGTCGTCTACTAATTTTTGTTGTTAGAAGGGGGTCGTGATGCAATGAAGTTTGAGAACCCCTGGACTACGTTGTTCTTGGAGGTCTAGTGGCCTGGGAACAAGTGTGGGTGCCAGGAACTCCTGATTTCCATCCGTGGTTCAGGCTTTTACTCCTCTCTGTGGGCTGATTACATTTCATCACACCATGCCTCCATTTTCTGATCTGGAAATGGAGATGATAATCCCAGCACTTTGAAGCTGGGATCGTGGGCCAGTATTTGCTTGATGTTTCCTTATGGCACCCTCTCCACCCCTCTACCCTGATCTGTTGCATCCAGTGCTTGTCGCTTGTCTTATACATAGGCTCTCTGGGGCAGGGACTATTTCTTTGTGTTATTTTGTGTGTTTGTCCAGCAGCTAGTGCAGTGGAGCCATAGGCATGACTGGGATACCAACATAAATAATATTCTCCCCATTTTAAAGGGCTGAATGCCCACCCAGCATCCAGGATGCATCGGCACTGAGTAGGAGTGAGTGGCTTGCTCTGGAAGAGGGTGATGTCTCTGGTAGAGAGCAAGCTCCCTGTCTTGGGAGAGGGCGCATGGGCATGTCTACGCTGCAATTAAACACCCGTGGCTGGCCCCTGACCCCTGAATCAGGCTCACGGGGCATGGGTTAATTGCGGTGGAGATGTTTGACCCTGGGCTGCAGCCCAACCCCTGAGACCCTCGTCCTTCTCGGGGTCCCATTGAGTGTTGTCGGAGCTAGATGCAGACTCTTTGCATCTACCTCTTCCAAAACAACCCAGGAGCATGGGAGTCACATGCCGCACACTCAGCTGTTCCAGTCAGCGAAAGGGCTAGTGGGTGGAATAATGTCCATAGATATCCAGGAAGGGAGCAGGAGAAAATTCCCTTTAGTTGCGTTCCCAAGACTCAACTAATAGGAACTTGAATGGCCGTACTGAACAGACCGGTCCATCTAGTTGGTTTCTTGTCTTTGACAATGGCCAACGTAGATGCTTCAGAGAAACCTTCATAATTTACCTCCTAGTGCATTATTGTGCTGTAGATGAAAATGCCTTTCTGACCTTACTAGATGATCAGCTGATGCCTTGAAGCATCAGGATCGAAAGCCCTGGTAATTGTCCCCAGAAAATTGTAATTGCAGCTGCTGTTCCTATTTATATAAGATGATTTTTTTTTTTTTTTTTTTGTCAGATAACTTCCTCCCAAACTACCTTTGGGATGGAAATTTCTCATGCTTGTTCTCACCCTAGGACTGAATTTATTTTTAAAGCTTGAAAAGAATCTCTTTATAAAAAAAATTGCCAAGCACACTTCAGTTACTAAAATTATGGCGTCTCCGGCAGCACAGTTCCTTTTAGCACTCGGCTGGATTATTTATCAGCTCTGGCTCAGAGTGAAGGCAGAATATAAGATGATAAAAAGGAGCCTGTAGACCTTTAATCAGATGATTGCCTCAACAATATCCTGCAGCAGTAAGTTCCACGGATTAATTACATGTCTAATTGAAGATTTGTTTCTAATCAGAGACAAATCATGCTGAACTAACCCCCCCGGTCCTCCAGCTGCTGGGACAAGACAGATCATGCTCCACATCAGTGAATTCCTTTTCTGAACTAAACGTATCTCAGCAAATTCATTTTAAAGGCTGTTGGAGCCTCCTAATTGACAGTGGAGCCAGGAGTTCTTATTTGTAAAGGGCCCTTGGAAAAGGTTGAAGCTTCTGATGAAAAGTGTTACCTCAGAAAATCCCTTTCTTAGCCCGCTTGAGGCTTCTGAATGTGGGGCCCTCTGAGGGGAGGGAAAGTCTCTAACATGCTAATTCACCAGCCACTCTACCTCATCTTCTGTATTGAATACCTGGCCCTGTATCCAAGGAGATGAGAATGTTGCCTCTGTCTGAAAGATACCCACACAGCGGGGTGGCGGCAACCATGGTAATATTTGCGGAACACTATACCACTAGAGATGGGCCCAAGTGGAAAGTTTAGATCCAGATCTGTATCTATATGTTCCCATTACGCGGATTCCTTGTTTTGATTTAAGCCTTATTGCTAAATTCAGTCTTGGTTTTTCTGAGATCCAGAACTTTGTTGCAGGCAGTTCCACAGACCGTAGGCAATGCGTTCTTCCCTGGCATGCTTGCCTGAAACATATTTGTCATTTGAGTCAGAGCCTGCCAGTGTCGTTCTCTTCCCCTCCCCCCCCCCCTCCAGCTGCTCCACATTGGTAAATTCCTTTTCTGAACTAAACGTACCTCAGCAAATTAATTTCAAAGGTTGTTGGAGCCTCCTAACTGACAATGGAGCCAGGAGTTCTTATCTATAAAGGGCTCTTGGAGAAGCTTGAAGCTTCTGATGAGAAGTGTTACCTCAGAATATCCCTTTTGTAGTTTGCTTGAGGCTTCTGCACGCGGGGCCCTCTGAGGGGAGGGAATCCCGAGGTGCCGTGGCAGAGGTGCTGGGAATCCCAAAGAGAAATCAGTTGGGGAAAAGAGGTGTGCTGCCACGCACTCCAGAATGCCCGGACCAAAGCAGCTTTCTGTGCACCTGTCTTCTGGGTCTGTCTGAGCCACTCATGACCAAGATGATTAACAGTCCCCAGAGGAGAGAAGTCCTTTGCAGGAAACTGCCCAGCAGGGGACATTTGTTCTGCTAGCTCAGGGGTGTGCAAACTTTTTGTCCTGAGGGCCACATCAGGGAATAGAAATTGTGTGGCGGGCCATGAATGCTCACAAAATTGGGGTTGGGGTGCGGGAGGGGGTAAGGGCTCTGGTTGGGGGTGTGGGCTCTGGGGTGGGGCTGGGGATGAGGAGTTTGGGGTGTAGCAGGGTGCTCTGGGCTGGGACCGAGGGGTTCAGAGGGTGGGAGGGGGATCAGGGCTGGGGTAGGGGTGTGGGAAGGGGTGCAGGTTCTGGCTGGGGGTGCGGGCTCTGGGGTGGGGCCGGGGATGAGAGGTTTGGGGTGTAGGAGGGTGCTCTGGGCTGGGATCGAGGGGTTTGGAGAGCGGGAGGCGGATCAGGGCTGGGGCAGGGGGTTGGGGTGTGGGGAGAGGCTCAGGGGTGCCGGCTCCTACACGGAGGTGCGGCCAGGCGGCTCTGCACACTGCCCCATCCGCAAGCACCCCCCTGCAGCTCCCATTTGAGCACTGGAGGGGGCCATTGGAGCACGTAGGAGCCGGAGCGGGGCCATGCCGCAGCTTCCGGGAGCCGTGTGGTGCGGCCCCGACCCTGCGCTCCGGCTGGAGCGCCGGAGCGGAGCCAAGCCATATGGTGTGGCCTGCGACCCAGCACCCTGGCCGGAGCGCCGGAGCAGGGTCGAGCCGCATGGTGCGGCCCCGACCCCGCTCCCCTGGGGGAGCTTGTGAGCCGGCTTAAAACGGCTTGCGGGCCATAGTTTGCCCACCCCTGTGCTAGCTCCTGAAGAGAGAGAGTGCCTTGGCTTCTGGTCAGGCCCTCGCTAGGAAGGGGTAGCGTTGGCCTCTCTTGCCAGTTCCCTCCACTCAGCCTGGCCATGGAGAATGAGGAGAGGCAACATCGCCAGGTGCCAGGCAAACAACAGCAGCATTCAAAGGGCAGCCAGGAGAAGCTGCCCCAGCTATGCCCAGGCTCCCACAGTATCAGGTGTTCTAAGAACCTCGCACTGGAGGAGGGTTTCCTTTCATCCAAACAGCTCGAGGATCCTCAGGGCGGCGTCTCTGCTGAGAGCACAGACAGCGGCCTTCTGGAGCTCTGCACCTGGAGCTCAACACCGTCACCACGCCTGCCTCAGAGCTGCTGCCGGGAGTCGGCTTCTTCTCCAGCAGGATGGTGTCGCTCAGCATTCCCTTGTCTGTTCAGCAAGGGTCAGGTTTCCAAAGCCCTCAGCCCCAGACACACCAATGGCACCCAGCCCCCCAGGGCAGAGCACCATTCCTGACAGCAGCCTCTTATATGCTCAAAAGTGACATTTCCCATCCCTCCACTTTTGCTCTTACCTGTTTTCAGAGATAATTCCCCCCTTCTATTCCTTAAAAGCAAGCTGCAGGGATAAAATGAAAACAGGATCAAGCCCATTCTGAATGGCTGATGACCCCTGGTTAATAAAGGCTCATAACAGAAAGAAATGCAAAGTGTGTGTGTGTTTCCTCTTCCCTCCTCCCCCCCAAAAAAATCTCAGATACTTCCCAGTTTGATTAAAACATCCCAGAGGCAGTGTTTCCCACTCTTTAAATGTTTGATGCTTTTTCCTAAAGTCCCCAGTCCTGGAATCCTGTGTGGATTTTTTTTTTTCAATTGAAAGTTTCTGGCCCTCCTGGTTACAGAGAAAAGCTTGAATACATGATCCAAGTGCTCCTTAAAGTCTCAAAAAGCAAATAAAAGAACACAATGTATATTATTTTACAAATTTCATGATTTTTACGGCAATCTCCTGATTTTGGGGCCTGACTCATTGTTTTGGAGCCTGTGCTGAGCCTGTTGGCAATACATGAAGGTGCATGGCTCTCCTCGTACTTGTGTTCTCACACAATGCTATATCCTGAGATGTCTTTAACCTGAAGGATTGCACAGAGCAGAAAACAATAATAATAAAACCACGTTAAAATTTATTTATGTGGTGAATAGCCTCATGCATAACCTGATTAATTGGAGCATTCAGCATCTAAACCAGGGCTTCACTGAGAGGCTTTGCAGCTTCCCTGTAGGAGAACATGATACAAATTGTGTGCTTATTTTATATCCCTGTTGTCATATGCATGGTACATACGGGCAGCACAGCTCTGGGGATATTTTTGAGTGTTATCTTGTGTTCCCTCTGCTGGCCAAATGGCAACTAGAGTCCCCTTGAAACAGGAGCGACTTGGGTATCAATTCCTTAGCGAACCAGCAGTGTGAATTTTCTGCAGTGTTTCGAATCCTGGGGAGGTTTGCCCCCCTTTTCACACCTGGCAGCACATTTTAGTACTGCCCCTTCACACAGGGTCCTCTTAAAACAGATTTAAACTCCAAGTTTCCTTGTTTGTGTTTTGGGAAAGGTAGCAGGGCTGGCACCTGCCCGAGAAAGGACAAAGGTGAGGTGTTATAGCAAACTCGGGGACAGCTGAGAGGCAAAGCATGACTGCAATGTTATCTGGAAAAACCTGATCCTCACTCTGCCTCTTTGCAAACCTGCTGTGTCGGGCTAAGTCCACAGCCCCAACCTGGGCATCTACTGTGCCTAGAGCTGAAGAAGGGGTTCCAGTCTCCTTGAGGCATTGCTGTGAAATCTAGGCACCAGAGGGTGAATCTTTTATTACTCAGAGGCAGCTCTTTGCAGTCAACATTATGGTCCTATGCTTGTCATGTGGAAAACTTTAATTTAGGAGCACCCAGCATTTGCCATGCAGAGAGCCAACTTCCTGGGAGCCTGTGGGCTGCATTTTATTTGGATAAAAGTTTACATAAATGTTTCACTAAAAAGAAAAATGTACTCAACTCTAATGAATGCTGGGATTCGACTATTTCTTGGCAGGCAGGTAGCAATCGCTTGTTTGCTTCGTTCTGCAATAATGAAAACTGGCAGTTGATGGGTTTTGTCCTCACCCCAAAGTCACCGGGGGGGGGGGGGGGGGGGGGGGGAATTGCAAATGGTTTTATGGAATAGGAAGATAAGTGACCTCCAAACCAGAGCACCACAGGCTGTGACCCTACATAAAGGACATGTGCCTGGCCTCAGATAGCGCTCGCTTCGTGTATGATGGAGGCCTCCCATGTGCGGTGCACTCAACCCATCCTGTGGTCCTCCTCCCACCTGTCTGGGGGGTTCTTTGCTCTCCGTTATACCCCCTATGTGGACCTAGGCAAGGAGGTGCAGCTGAAGTTTGGCGTTCCAAGTGGACTTTGCAGGGTTAGAGCAGCTAGTCCATCTTTGCTGTGGGCCATCAGCACTGGAGTCAGACGGGATCCTGGATGCTGTCAGGAATGGTGCTCTGCCCTGGGGGGCTGGGTGCCATTGGTGTGTCTGGGGCTGGGACCCTGGAACAGCAGGACACAGTGCTGCTCCATAGACTAAAGCCCATGATGCCATGTCAGCTGTGTGGTGCTGGTGCCACATCCGTTGGGTGTAGCTGAAGAATCTGTGTTGTGCAATGTCAGCCTGGTGTAGTTACAGAGGTGTACTGTGCCATGTTGATCCTGTGTACTTATGAAATCTGCATGAAACTAATTTGATCGTATCCAGAAAAAAAAGGCAGTATTAGTATTTTTGGTTTTGTTTGGTGGTGGTGAGGAGTTGGATGGGGGGAGGGTCATTTTTTCCCACTTTGTTGAATTTGTGTGTCATTCTGAGCTATTCACCTGACCATAATATGAAGATGTTTGGTACTCGGGACATTTGGCTCTCACTGCAATGTGTGAATGGAAATGTAGCATTCTAAAAAGCTACACGAGGAGCGAAGAGAGGGTAAAGGTCCAAGCTCTGCCTGTTAGGAAGCTATCCAGTTGTCCGGAGTTGTTGGTGACTGGGGAGTGGAAACAAGTCCGTGAATGTACTGAAGGAGTAAAAAATCGATCAGTCTTCAATCTAGATCAAATACAAACACTGTCAAGAATTGTTAAGCAGTGAGATAGAAAGGGGTTCGTGTGCATGGTAAAGAGTACAGAAAATTGGCTCCTTCAGCTTCTTGGAGATCAATTGTGTCACGGAATGAAATTGCCTATTGAGGCAGAGGAGAAGAACGCTGATGATCCTGTAAGTGACACATTTTCATTGCCGTTGTCCTCATCCAAATGTAGCCACGATGATAAACTGGAATCCCTGTGCTAGGCCTTCAACAGCATCTTCATTCAGGAGCTGGCTCTCTTGCCCTTGTTACGTAACAGGTTCAACCTAAACTCATGTAAGCCAGGTTAAGAGCGTCCACACATAGAGTCACATCAATTTAGCTAAATCAGTTCAACCTCCCACCTTCAGTGAAACCTGTGTAAGTCTGTATGCAGGCCAGTCCGTAGGCTTTGATACCCAAACCAGGGCCCAGATCACTTGGGCGGGGCAGTAGCTGTGCCATGCAGCTAGAGGAAGGGGTCTCCAGAGCATACCCAGAGCATTCTTGCCTAGTCATTGCTCCATGGTGACAGGCAGGGCTGGCTCCAGCGTTTTTGCCGCCCCAAGCAGTGAAAAAAAAAGAAAAAAAAGCCGCGATTAGTGGCGGCTCTACCCCGCCGCTTCATTCTTTGGCGGCAATTTGGTGGCGGGTCCTTCCCTCCGAGAGGGACTAAGGGACCCGCTGCCGAAGAGCCGAATGTGCCGCCCCTTTCCGTTGGCCGCCCCAGGCACCTGCTTGCTGTGCTGGTGCCTGGAGCCGGCCCTGGTGACAGGCAGCAAACTTTGCTTGGCCCCCATGCTCCACCCACTTTTAAGCCTGTCTGCACAGAAGGGAGAATAGCAGCAGCCCAGTGGAAGCAGGGTCCAGTGCTGTGGATAGCCCATACAAGGGAATGAACGTCTCCTTATGTTCCTCTTGTTCCCTTGCTCAGTGGTGATTGTACCACTAAAAAGATCAAGACAAAAACCTGAGCCTAAAGTTGTGGCCTTCTTTTGCATTAATGCCCCCTTCAGTGTCTCACAAAATGAGCAATGTAATGAAGTGATTGAAGCACTTTGCTCTAAATATACTCCTCCAGACCAGACAGATTTAAACTCCCAGACTCAGATGCTGCAAATGAAAAAAAAAAGGGGAAAAACTGAAAGAAGCGCTAAGAGGATCAGCATGTTCATGCAAGAAGACTGATCAGACATGAGAAATGACCCGATAATAGTATCCATTCAGGGAAAAATGCATTGCTGCTAAATGCTGATTGTACAGCTGAAAATAAACCTGCTCTATATTGTGTCTAAGTTACTGAAGAGAGCATCCCAAAACGCAGAGAATAGTATATGAGGATTTCTGCCATTTTGCTCAGAGAAAATAAAATGAAAGAGATGAGAGACCTTCACAGGAGCAATCAACTCCAGCATTTGCTTTCTGCGCAGTGAGCACACTGTTGAAACCTTCTTGAAGAAAGAAGTAGCACCTTACACAAGACATGGGGGAAGTTCAACATTTTTTCCACCCTGCCATCAGCCTCCTGGTTGATTTGACTGATACCATAGGATTGTTTGCGCTGAGCAGAAGGCCTTTGTTTGAAACACAACAGACATTTCACACAAGGGACTGTACAGAGATTCTAAACTTTTACAAAAGCAATTTCAGGAGTTTGCAGAGGGCTTGGCTGATTACAGGCTGCTAGTAAAGCTGCAGTCTCAATGGAAATCTGATTTGATGTAATTAACAACAAAGAACTGGAACTATGCAACAGCAAATAAAAAAAAATGATTCACTGAAGGAATGGAACTTTTCCATTACTGAGCCAACATGACTGATCTGAAATACAGAAGTCATGGGCTGAGCTCCAGACAAGAAGAGGCAGGTGTGATGTAATTCTGAGTTCCTTCCTTCTATTCTAGGTTGGTACAATAAAAGCTATTACTTCCCCCCATTGTCCCTCTGATAGCCTGGGACCAGCACAGCTCCAACAGCACTACAAACAACAATGGAAGATCTCGGTAGCTAGGGCAGATACAAAGTGGGTAGGTCTGACTAGTTAATAGACTGGAGGCTTGATTCTTGTGCTCTTGTGTTTTACTATCAGACCAGGCCCCCCTGCATTGTGGACATTGGTTGCCTTTTTGTCTCTGAGGAATAAATGGGCTTATGAAGTGACTTGCAGCAAGTAGGTGCCTTGGCCTTCAGTTCACCAAACCTTTGTGCTTTCAGGGGGAAAAAGGTGGTTTTCTTTGGGCTGCAGAAAATGGCAGCAAGCCTAGTATTGTCCCACATCGGGTCTCTAGCTCTGGTATTATCTGGCCCCCGTTATCAGTGCCTCTCTGTCTCCAGTGTGTTATCCTCATACCCTGGGAGGCAGAGCAGGGCCACTCTCCCCATTGCACAGCTGGAACTAGGACCAGAGAGACCTGTCCACGGTCACACACGGAGGCTGTGGCAGAGCAGGGAATTTAATCCAGGTCTCCTGGGTCCCAGGCTAGTGCCCTAAGCACTGGGCCATCCTGCCTCTCTAAGGGGCTCCGTGGTGTCTGTTCTATATGTAGGGTTGCCAACTTTCTAATAGCACAAAACCGAACACCCCTTCCCCGCTCCCCTGTTCCACCCCTTCCCCGAGGCCCCGCCCCCGCTCGCTCCATCCCCCTCCCTCCATCACTCACTCTCCCCCACCCTCACTCAGCAGGAGCTTGGGTGGGGGCGGGGGATGAGGACTCTGGCTGGGGGTGTTATGCTTATACAAAGCACACGAGATCTTTTATAGGGGAGAAGGCAACACGCTGCATTTATTGAAGATACAACAATTAGCGTATGCTTTTTAGTTACACATACACACACCATGCACACTATCCCGCCAGTCGATGTTATAGTTACCAGTCCAGATCAATCTAGTGGCCAGCTAGGTTGATCACTGGTAGGGAGGAGCCAGGTTCCGTCGGTCGTGACACGATGCTCCAGGGAAGTCTTGGCAGGACGAACCCAAAGTTTCATGGCAAGGCACTCTGTTTATATAGTGATTTGTTTTTTATTGGGACCAATGAGTTTTGCTTTGTTATGCTGTAATTAATTGTTGTTTGACGAGTGCTTGTTTTTTTAAATTGTTTTATTTTTTTATTTTTATTACAGCTATTTTGTTCCCATTGATAGGTGCCTGTTTTATTTTCTGAGTTGTTAATTTGCCCTTTTTTGACATTTCAATAGGAGAGTGTTGCAGCCTTCTGGCGCTTTTGCATCTGTTTTTTTTGGTTTTTTTTTTTAAATACCCGGTATATATATTTGGTTTAGCGATGGCCTTTATACTTATTTTTTAACACATACAATTTTTATTTACACACAAAACAGAATTAATTTACACAGAACGTTTTGAACAGGAACATTAAATTGCAATGCAAAAGACAGACAATTATTGCATTCTTTTACTTATTTTAAAATGCTAAACCTACAACAAATTGGTGACCCTCAAAGGTCTGTTACTGCCTTGAAATCAGTCCAGACACAGATTCTGGCTGATGTATCTTTATCAATGGCCCATTATTCAAAAAGGGTGGCTGGCAGAATATGATCAAATAATACACCAATACATTTAATACATGCTACATTATTATTTTTTATTTTAAATTATATTAATACAAACATAAAATCCTACTACTACAGGGATGTGGGCTCTGGGGTGGGACTGAGGATGAGGAGTTTGTGGTGTGGGAGGGAGATCAGGAGTGGGGCAGGGGATTGGGGTGCAGGGTCCGGAAGGGAGTTTGGGTGCAGGACGGGACTTCGGGCCGGGGCAGGGGGTTGGCATGTAGGAGGGGGCTCAGGACCAGGACATGGGGCTGGGGTGGGAGGGGTGTGGGGTCCTGGCGGCACTTACCGCGGCTCCCAGGAAGCGGCTGCCAGGTCCCTGCAGCCCCTAGGCACATGGGCAGAGCAGGGGGTTGGACTAGATGACCTCCTGAGGTCCCTTCCAACCCTGATATTCTATGATTCTATGAAGGCTCCGTGGTGCTGCCCTCACGCCCGCAGGCTCCGCCCCCACAGCTCCCATTGGTTGCGGTTCCTGGCCAATGGGAACTGCAGAGCCGGCACTCGGGGTGGGGGCAGCGCGTGGAGTCTCCCTGGCTGCCCATGTGCCTAGGAGCCGCGTGGTGCTAGGGCAGGCAGGGAGCCTGCCTTAGCCTTGGGCCCCCACTGCGCCGCCAACCGGACTTTTAACGGCCCAGTTGGCAGTGCCGACTGGAGCACCCAAGGTCCCTTTTCAACGGGGCATTCTGGTTGAAAACCAGACTTCTTGCAACCCTATCTGTATCATGCTCTGCACTGCTCCATACTAGTCTCGTGTCATTATGGGGGTTGGATTCTATCCGTTCCAATCCAGATGTGTGTTGGACTCCATTAGCCTTGTGTAAGTACAGAGGTCCCGATTCAGGAAAGCCCTTAAGCACATGCTTGAGTCCGTTCATGTCCTAGCACGGGCTTTCCTGACTCAGGACCAGACCCAGGACCATATCGGCTATGAGGGCTAACAGAGTATGTAGCATGTTGGCCCAGTTTGCCTCTGGGCTTTGCATGCTGACAGGCCAAGCATGGAGCAGAAAAAAGAGGGTCCTGATTGTCTCTTCTTTGACACCCGTGTCATCCCATTGTCTTCCCAGCGTTATTCCTGCTTTACCCTGGAAGGAGGAAGATGGGAACTGGCCCCAATGGGTTTAGTCATTTAAATCTAACAGACAGACTGAAAGCTCAGGGAGTGTGTGTGAAAGAAACGAGTCCCTCTCTGGGGAAATGGAAAACCTTAACATTGGTTTTATTCTCAGGGGAGGGTGATCTTTAATGCTGAGAGTAATTAACCATTGGAACAATTTACTGAGGGTCGGGGAGGATTTGCCGTCGCTGACAAGTTTTCAATCCAGACTGGATGTCTGTCTAAATGCTCTGCTCTAGGAATCATTGTGGGGCAGTTCTCTGGCCTGTGTGGTACGGGGGGTGGTGATGGTCAGACTGAATGATCACAGTGGGCCCTTCTGGCCTTGGAATCTGTAAATCAGTCATTGGCAAGTGGGTCTGCAAAGTGGGTCTTAGCCACAGAATGCCTGGGGCGTCTCTGCTTTTGTCTGTACGGTCATTTATCCTGGCATGAATGGCACAGTTAACTAACTGAATCCTTAATGTCCCAATGTATTTAAAAACACAAGTAATTCAAGCATCTCTGTATGTGGGACCACCTGCCCTCCCACCCGGCCTCTCCCTGCTCTGTCCAAAGTGCATTTTCTGTTACTGAAAGTGATTTGCATCAAAGATGGAGGGTTGAAAATCTTCCTGTGTGGTCCTTAGTATTCCACTTTGCCAGGCCCATACTCCCTGCACTGGCCTCCTCCATGCCAAAACCAGGGGGCCACACCTGTCTCGGGAAGGTGCCCCCCTCCTGAGCCCATGCACTTGGCTCGGGTTGGGTTTGAAGGTATCTGAAATGTGCTGTCTCTTTAAGATCCCAGGCCATTAAATGGGCCAGATCCTCAGCTGGTGGAAATGGGTGTAAACCCAGTGACCTTGATTGTGTTACACTGAGTTACGCCATGCTCCGTATGTGGGCATGAACTGACAGATCACTGCCCCCTGTAGTATGTTACCCCTTCTCCCTGCTATGCCCTGTGCTTCCATGGCTGCATCTCATGGGTTTGCTGGCTCATGCCAGGCTCTGCCATAGAACAGTCTGTACATGGCCCACGTCCTGACATGCAAGGGGTTAAGGCCTTGGGTTCCTTTGGCCAGCCACGGGTTGGGGTGCGAAGGCTCATTGGGTTCCTGTGACTCTCTTTGCAGAAGAGTGTGAAGGAGGGGCTGTTACTGAAGCAGACGAGCTCCTTCCAGAGGTGGAAGAGGCGATACTTTAAGCTGCGGGGCCGGACGCTGTATTACGCCAAGGACTCCAAGGTAGGATAAATCCAGCAGCTCCTGGGCGTTGGGGAAGCTCTGGGAGGAGGCTCCTGTAGGCCCCAGGGCATTACCAGTGTGATGGCTGCCATGGCTCATGCCCCGGGAATTCAGTGGGGGACTTGCGGAGCTGTAAGCATGGGCCATAGGTAAAGATACAGCAGACTCGCCCCCAACGGATGGGGCACAGAGGGACCTGTCACACACTCGGTCTCTCATCCCCCCCATCTCAGGAACAGGCAATCACTCACCAACCCATCGGAGAGGAGCGTGTGGCACGCCAAGCAAGCAGTGATTTCCTGACCTCTCTAGTGCCCAGTATAGGTCTCCCCTGGACAGAGAAGAGGGCTCTGAAAGACAGAGGATTCAGAGAGGGGAAGGAGCATTCCCTGCAGTGTGTCCTCCAGGACTTTGATCAGCCTAGTTTGTAAGGAGGGGGAGTTTCACAAGCCCTAACTCTGATCCCAGTTGAGTCAATGAGAGCAGAGTTAGGCTGATGGGAAGGCCCAGTTCCTCATGGATTTCCATAGGACTTAGGCACTTCAATGATCTGGGTATTTGAGAAGCCCATCCTAAATATCTTCAGCAAGAGGCCTCCCAGCATGTCCTCTGCGAGTCTGAATGGTGACCGGCTTGGCCCTTTCTCTCTGCTAGGGAATGTTACTGATGCCCAGATGGGCCTGCTGTAAATCATAGCGCTGGGAGGGACCTCGAGAGAGCATCAGGTGCAGCATCCTGCGCTGAGGCAGGACCCAGTAACCTAGACCAGCCCTGACAGGTGTTTGTCCAACCTGGTCTTAAAAACCTGCAATGATGGGGACCACAACTTCCCTTGGACACCTGTTCCAGATCTTAAATGTCCTTGGAGTTAGAAAGCTTTTCCTAATATCTAACCTAAATCTCTCTTGCTGCAGATTAAACTGATTTTTTCTTGTCCTACCTTCAGTGAATGTGGAGAATAATGGATCTCTGTCCTCTTTGGAACAGCCCTGAATGTATTTGAACACTGTGAGCAGTCCCCGCTTCAGTCTTCTGTTCTCAAGACTGAACATGCCCAGGCTTTCCTCAGAGGGCAGGTTTTGAAAACTTTTATCATTTTTGTTGCTCCCCTCTCCAATTTGTCCACATCTTTCTTAAAGTGCAGCGCCCAGAACTGGACGCAGTTCTCCAGCTGAGGCCTCTCCAGTGCCGAGTAGAGCGGGACAGTTCCCTCCCATGTCCTTCATACGACACTCCTGTTAATACACCTCAGAATGATATTAGCCTTTTTTTGCAACTGCACCACATTGTTGACTCATATTCAATTTGTGATCCATTCTAACCCCCAGATCCTTTTCACCAGTAGAATCATAGAATCATAGAATATCAGGGTTGGAAGGGACCTCAGGAGGTCATCTAGTCCAACCCCCTGCTCAAAGCAGGACCTAATCCCAACTAAATCATCACAGCCAGGGCTTTGTCAAGCCTGACCTTAAAAACCTCTAAGGAAGGAGTGTCACGGAGTGTGGGGGAGTCCGGGCCCTGTACCCCCAGCTTCCTGCGATTCACCATAACTCTCAGCCAGCCAGTAAAACAGAAGGTTTATTGAGACGACAGGAACACAGTCCAAAACAGGTCTTGCCAGTACAGACAACAGGATTCCCTGTAGTTAGGTCTATCTGGGGGGGCCCCAGGGAGGCCACTCTCCCCGCTGGGAAGCCCCAGCCCCGTCAGAGTCCCCTCTTCATTCCTAGCCAGCTTCCAAAAACTGAAAAACCTCTTCCAGGCGTCTCCTTTCTCCCTTCCCCCACGGCTCCTCCCCCGGGCTTTGTCCTGTGTCCAGGTTCCCAGTCAAAGGTGTTACCTGGTCTGCAACTCCCCTCCTGGGTTCTCATGTTACATGCTCAGGTATCTCCCTTCCCCCATGCAGGCAGTCCCAGCCAAGCTCCCCTGCAGCCTTCCCCCTCAGTATTCACAGAACACCACAAAACATTCTCACTTCGTCACAAGGAGATTCCACCACCTCCCTAGGTAACCCATTCCAGTGCTTCACCACCCTCCTAGTGAAAAAGTTTTTCCTAATATCCAATCTAAACCTCCCCCACTGCAACTTGAGACCGTTACTCCTTGTTCTGTCATCTGGTACCACTGAGAACAGTCTAGATCCATCCTCTCTGGAACCCCCTTTCAGGTAGTTGAAAGCAGCTATCAAATCCCCCCTCATTCTTCTCTTCTGCAGACTAAACAATCCCAGTTCCCTCAGCCTCTCCTCATAACTCATGTGCTCCAGCCCCCTAATCATTTTTGTTGCCCTCCGCTGGACTCTTTCCAATTTTTCCACATCCGTCTTGTACTGTGGGGCCCAAAACTGGACACAGTACTCCAGGTGAGGCCTCACCAATGTCGAATAGAGGGGAACGATCACGTCCCTCGNATGTGGGGAGGCTCATGCGGCCTGTGCCCTTTTTCCACCCCCATACCCCTGGGGTTCAGACTGGGGTGGGGTCTTCTCCCAGCGTTCCAGTCTGGAGGACTAGGATTCGGGCTCCCTTGGTGAGGAGTCCCCCTTCTGACCTTGCCCACCCCCTGGAAAGGCTCCCCTAGGCTGGGCAAGGGTCCCAAAGCTGGTTTCCCCTTGTCCCGGGCCTTCTTCACCCTCTGACAGGGGTCACAGGATCGGCAATACTGCCGGACCGTAACAAACACCCCCGGCCAGTAAAAGTTCTCTAGCAGCCTCTGCTGGGTACGCCAGATTCCCTGGTGCCCTGAGAGGGGGGTGTCGTGGGCCCAGTACAGCAGCTGGCGGCGATACTTCCAGGGTACCACCAGCTGCCTCCTGACTCCCCCTGACTCCATTTCCCCGGGGGGAGCCCATTCTCGGTACAGGAACCCCTTCTCCCACAGGAACCTTTTCCGGCATCCTCTCCCCATGGTCTGTACCGTACGGAGGTTGGCCAGGTCCCTTATCTTCCGCAAGGAAGGATCTTTCTGCAACTCGGCCTGGAACTCAGCGGCTGGGACAGGGATGGGGACCTGCTCCCTCCTGCTGGCTGGGTCTGAGGCTGCAGCCTCTCTGAGTCGTGTCCCTGGGCACTCCCTCCCCACCGTAGGGTCCTGCGCCTCAGGCAAGGTACCCTCCCCAGGGTCAGGGTGCAGTGCCCCTCGCTGGCCCTGACTATGGGTCCCGACCAGGGCACCCTGGGGGTTGCTTGGCCAGTCCTCCAGGTCTCCCCCCATCAACACCTCAGTGGGCGGATGGTGGTGTACGCCCACGTCTTTGGGGCCCTCCTTGGCCCCCCATTTGAGGTGTACTCTTGCCACGGGCACCTTGAATGGGGTCCCGCCCACCCCCGTCAGAGTCAGGTAGGTGTCGGGCACCACCCGATCTGGAGCTACCACCTCGGGCCGGGCCAGTGTTACCTCAGCGCCCGTGTCCCAGTATCCATAGACGTTCCTCCCATCCACCTCCAGGGGAACAAGGCACTCGCTCCGCAGGGACAGCCCCGCGCCCACCCTGTAACTGGAGAACTGGGTGTCCGGAGCATCCATCCCCCCAGCGAAACTGGCTTGGGGCCCTCCTCCCTCCTGAGCAGTTGGGAGGTGGTCAGCCCTCCTTGCCTGGGCCGTCTGCCCCTCATCTGGCTGGGTCTCTACCCAGTTAACCCTGTGCGGATTCGATCTGCTCAGCCTGTCCCTGAGCTTGGGGTACTGGTCCCGTATGTGGCCTCCCCGGCCACAGTAATAGCAGCTCATGTCCCGTTGGTCCCCTCGAGCGGGTCGGTTGGTCCTGACGCCGGATGTTCCCCTTTGGTGGGAGTTCTCCCTATTTTCCCTATGGGAGGTCCCATGGTGACTCTCTCGCTGCATCGCGGCGGGCCTGTTCCGGTGGGACCCCTCCCTGATATCCCCTGCCCGACTGTTCACAAACTCATCGGCCAGCTGCCCTGCATGCTGTGGACTCTCTGGCTTTTTGTCCACTAACCACAGCCTCAGGTCGGAGTGGCACTGCTCATACAGGTGCTCCAGTACGAATAGGTCGAGCAGGTCCTCTTTAGTTTGGGCCCCAGCTGTCCACTTGCGGGCGTCCTCCCGCATCCGGTTGGCCATTTGTAGGTAGGTGACCTCAGGGGTTTTTCGCTGACTCCGGAACCTTTTCCGGTACATCTCAGGGGTCAGCCCAAACTCGCGGAGCAGGACCTGTTTGAACAGTTCATAGTCCCCTGTCTCCGTCCCTTTCAGTCGGCTGTACACCGCCACGGCTGGGGGGTCGAGTAAGGGGGTGAGAAACTGGAGCCTGTCTGCAGGATCAACCCTGTGCATCTCGCAGGCATTCTCAAAGGCAGTCAGGAAGCTATCCATGTCGTCCCCCTCCTTACGC
>QXTE01000531.1:126089-158225 GCA_003942145.1 Platysternon megacephalum | reverse complement strand
CTGTATTGCTCTCCCAGCAGATATCAGGGTGATTAAAGTCTCCCATGAGAACCAGGGCCTGCGATCTAGTAACTTGTGCTAGTTGCCGGAAGAAAGCCTCGTCCACCTCATCCCCCTGGTCTGGTGGTCTATAGCAGACTCCCACCACGACATCACCCTTGTTGTTCACACTTCTAAACTTAATCCAGAGACTCTCAGGTTTTTCTGCAGTTTCATACCAGAGCTCTGAGCAGTCATACTCCTCTCTTACATACAATGCAACTCCCCCACCTTTTCTGCCCTGCCTGTCCTTCCTGAACAGTTTATATCCATCCATGACAGTACTCCAGCCATGTGAGTTATCCCACCAAGTCTCTGTTCTTCCAATGACATCATAGTTTGTTGACTGTGCCAGGACTTCCAGTTCTCCCTGCTTGTTTCCCAGGCTTCTTGCATTTGTGTATAGGCACTTAAGATAACTTGCTGATTGTCCCGCTTTCTCAGTCTGAGACAGGAGTCCTCTCCTCTTGCACTCTCCTGCTCATGCTTCCTCCCGGTATCCCATTTCCCCACTTACCTCAGGGCTTTGGTCTCCTTCCCCCGGTGAACCTAGTTTAAAGCCCTCCTCACTAGGTTAGCCAGCCTGCTTGCGAAGATGTTCTTCCCTCTCTTCGTTAGGTGGAGCCCGTCTCTGCCTAGCACTCCTCCTTCTTGGAACACCATCCCATGGTCGAAGAATCCAAAGCCTTCTCTCCGACACCACCTGCGTAGCCATTCGTTGACTTCCACAATTCGCCGGTCTCTACCCAGGCCTTTTCCCTGCACAGGGAGGATGGACGAGAACACCACTTGCGCCTCAAACTCCTTTATCCTTCTTCCCAGAGCCACGTAGTCTGCAGTGATCCGCTCAAGGTCATTCTTGGCAGTATCATTGGTGCCCACGTGGAGAAGCAGGAAGGGGTAGCGATCCGAGGGCTTGATGAGTCTCGGCAGTCTCTCCGTCACATCGTGAATCCTAGCTCCTGGCAAGCAGCAGACCTCTCGGTTTTCTCGGTCGGGGTGGCAGATAGATGACTCAGGCTAGGTCCACACTACCCGCCCGGATCGGCGGGTAGAAATCGATGTAGTGGGGATCGATGTATCGCGTCTCGTCTGGACGCGATACATCGATCCCCGAACGCGCTCACATCGACTCCGTAACTCCAGCAGGGCGAGTGGAGTTCGCGGAGTCGACGGGGGAGCCGCGGACGTCGATCCCGTGCTGCGAGGATGCGAGGTAAGCGCGGGTAAATCGAAATAGGATACTTCGACTTCAGCTACGCTATTCTCGTAGCTGAAGTCGCGTATCTTATTTCGATCCCCGCCCCTAGTGTGGACCAGCCCTCAGTCCCCCTGAGGAGGGAGTCCCCGACCACCACCACCCTCCTCCTTCTCTTGGGAATGGTGGTCGTGGAACCCCCATCCCTAGGACAGTGCATCTCATGCCTTCCAATCAGTGGAGTCTCCTTCTGTTCCTTTCCCTCAGATGTATCATCTACTCCACTCTCCGCATTAGTNGTCTCTGCCTAGCACTCCTCCTTCTTGGAACACCATCCCATGGTCGAAGAATCCAAAGCCTTCTCTCCGACACCACCTGCGTAGCCATTCGTTGACTTCCACAATTCGACGGTCTCTACCCAGGCCTTTTCCCTGCACAGGGAGGATGGACGAGAACACCACTTGCGCCTCAAACTCCTTTATCCTTCTTCCCAGAGCCACGTAGTCTGCAGTGATCCGCTCAAGGTCATTCTTGGCAGTATCATTGGTGCCCACGTGGAGAAGCAGGAAGGGGTAGCGATCGGAGGGCTAGATGAGTCTCGGCAGTCTCTCCGTCACATCGTGAATCCTAGCTCCTGGCAAGCAGCAGACCTCTCGGTTTTCTCGGTCGGGGTGGCAGATAGATGACTCAGGCTAGGTCCACACTACCCGCCCGGATCGGCGGGTAGAAATCGATGTAGTGGGGATCGATGTATCGCGTCTCGTCTGGACGCGATACATCGATCCCCGAACGCGCTCACATCGACTCCGTAACTCCAGCAGGGCGAGTGGAGTTCGCGGAGTCGACGGGGGAGCCGCGGACGTCGATCCCGTGCTGCGAGGATGCGAGGTAAGCGCGGGTAAATCGAAATAGGATACTTCGACTTCAGCTACGCTATTCTCGTAGCTGAAGTCGCGTATCTTATTTCGATCCCCGCCCCTAGTGTGGACCAGCCCTCAGTCCCCCTGAGGAGGGAGTCCCCGACCACCACCACCCTCCTCCTTCTCTTGGGAATGGTGGTCGTGGAACCCCCATCCCTAGGACAGTGCATCTCATGCCTTCCAATCAGTGGAGTCTCCTTCTGTTCCTTTCCCTCAGATGTATCATCTACTCCACTCTCCGCATTAGTACCTGTGGAGAGAACATGAAAATGGTTGCTCACCTGTATCTCCATTGCTGGTACATGGATGCTCCTCTTCCTTCTTCTGGAGGTCACATGCTGCCAATTTTCTTCACCGTCCCTCAGTCCCCTCTGCGCAACATGCTCCGATTCTTCAGAACGTTGTGCGCGTAGAAGCATCTCCTGACGTCTGTCCAGGAAATCTTCATTTTCTCTTATGCAACGCAGGGTCGATACTTGTTTCTCCAGACCTCGAACATTCTCTTCCAATATGGAGACCAGCTTGCACTTTGTACAGACAAAGTCGCTTCTGTCCTGTGGAAGAAATACAAACATGGCACAACCTGTGCAGGTTACAACAACTGAACGCTCACCTTCCATATCACCTTCCTTCTAAGAGCTTCCTCAGCTGTTGCAGCAACTCAGAGAAGCCCGCGAGATGTAAGCCTCAGTGGGCTCTCCGCAAAGTCCCTCTGTTAGCCTCCGCGGTTCGCTGCTGACTGCCTTTTTATAACAGTCAGGCCCACTCAAGGCCCACCTGGAACAAAGCACTCCCAATTCACAATTCAGTTTGGTTTATAGGTTTTAAGGGGAAGAAAGGGAAACAGATAACACCGGCAAGGGACCCTCGCTCCCTTCCCACTCCCCTTCTAAACTTCCACCTAGCCAGTGTTTCCCATTTTGTAGTTGTTAATTTTATTTTTATTCCTTCATATGTGCACTTGTCTTTATCGAATTTCATCCTGCTGATTTCAGACCAATTCTCCAATTTGCCAAGATAGTTCTGAATTCTAATCATGTTCTCCAAGGTGCTTGCAACCCCTCCCATTTTGGTGTCATCTGCAAATCTTATAAGCATACCCTCTGCTCCGTTATCCAACTTATTAGTGAAAATATTGAATAGTACCAGACCCAGTAAAGACCCTTATGGGACCCCACTAGATACACCCTCCCAGTGTGATAGCGAACCACTGATAACTGCCATTTGAGTATGGTCTTTCAACCAGTCTTGCTCTCACCTTTCTGTAATTTCACCTAAATCACATTTCCCTCATTTGCTAATGAGAATGTCATGGGACTGTGTCAAAAGCCTTACTGAAAACAAAAAAGTTGGTTTGGCATGATTTGTTCTTGACAAATCCATGGTGGCTGTTCCTTATAACCCTATTATCCTCCTGGTGCTTACAAACTGATTGTTTAATCATTTGTTCCAGTATCTTTCCTGCTATCAAAGTTAGGCTGACTGGTCTATAATTCCCTGGGTCCTCTTTGTTCCTATTTTAAAGATAGGTTCTATGTTTGCTCTTCTCCAGTCCTTTGAGACCTCACCTGTCCTCCAGGAGTTTTCAAAGAAAATTGCTAATGGTTCTGAAATTGCCTCAGCTAATTCCTTAAGCACCCTAGGATGAATTTAATCATGCCCTGCTGATCTGAATACATCTAACTTAGCTAAATTTTCCATAATCCATTCCAATTTGGCTTGTGTTTCTTCTCCCTTGCTAATATTAATTGTGTTAAGTATCTGGTCACAATCAACCTTTTTAGTGATGACTGACGCAAAATAGGAATTAAACACCTCAGCTTTCTTGATGTCATCAGTTATTAGCTCCCTTTCCCTGCTAAGTAGAGGACCTGCACTTTTCTCTGTCTTTCTCTTGCTCCTAATATATTTAAAGAACCTCTTCTTATTGCCTTTTATGTCCCTTGCTGGGTGTAACTTATTTTGTGCCTTAGCCTTTCTGATTTTGTCCCTACAAGCTTGTCCTATTCTCTTGTACTCATCTTTAGCAATTTGTCCATGCTTATGCTTTTTGTGGGATTCCTTTTTTATGTTCATGTCACTAAAGAGTTCCTGATGGCCTCTGACCATATTGGCCTCTTACTATTCTTCCTGTCTTTCCTTTGCACCAGGATAGTTTGCTGTTGCACCTTTAATAATGTCTCTCTGAGCTCTCCTGAACTCCCTTTTCCCTTAAATTTTCTTCCCATGGGACCTCACCTATCACTTCTCTGAGTTTTAGTCTGCTTTTGTGAAGTCTATCATCCTTATTCTGCTGCCCCTCACTCTGCGATCTAGAGACCGACAGCCCCAAGGAAGGATGAGCTTTATCATCGTCTGGATCTTACTGATCAGACCAGTTTAGTGTAATTGACGAATGGCATCCCCTCATGCCAACCTGCTTCTCCAGATGGCGAATAAATACTTAGGGAATCTGTCCCCGTCCCATCCCTTGTAGGTCACTCCAGGACTGTCTGCCCTCTTGAGGAACATCCATTCACTAGACTCCCTGGTTCCAATTACTTTGACCAGGTTTGAATCCATTGTAAGCCTTTCCCATGGGCTACTTATGTTCCTTCACAGACTCTCATGTGGATCCTCACCCAAAGCTGCATGGAAGGTCAAGGAAATTGTGTCCACCAGGCCACCATAACCTTATAGTTAATTAATATTCCCTGAGTTCTGCTCAGACACAGAGCGGTTCTCTTTGTGGAGTTGTGCTGGCTGAGCCCCAGCAGGCTATATGGTCCAAAATGGCCAGTCATTTTGGGTGCCTGGTTCTGTAGATACCCAGGTGCCCCAAGCAGGGTGGCTAGGTATCAAGGCATTGCCACTGGCCGGCCACTCTTGGAAATGTGGTCCACCATACTGGCCTGCCCGGGCAGAATGTTCCCTTACATAGACCCCACAGCCCAAATGCAGGCCAGGTGTAGACCAGTGTGATCCCACTTTCACCAGGCCTGGGTCTGGCCCTCTTGTAGCTTGAGCAGAAGCAGAACAAGTGGCCGCTTGGAGCATCCTGCAGCCCGTGCAGACTAGCCCCTCATGATCCAACCCTACCCCCTTCGTGGCAGCAGGACAGATTGCCGCCCAGCCAGATCTCCCCCTCCGGCAGTGGGAGCAAAGGCAGGGACAGCTTTGCAGCCTGAGACTGCTCTTCTGGCTGCTTGGGGGTCCCATGGATCATCAGGTGAGCCCTTCTCCCTCCATCAGTGCCCAAGGTGCTAAGGCGAAGCAAGTCTCCCCATCCTATGGGTCCCAGGATCTCCCTCCACTCCCTGGGCAGAGCTAGGCTCCATGGGTTCAGTTACTGGGCTGAGGCTGTCTCTTTGCTGGTGTCTCTGCTATGTCACCCTTTCCCTCATGCCTCCCCAGTCACTGATCTTCGATGAGGTGGACCTGTCCGACGCCAGCGTGGCAGAGACCAGCACCAAGAACATTAACAACAGCTTCACGGTAAGGGACAGTACCTCACGCACTGCACTGCAGTCCTGGTCCAGCACCCACTGAAGTCAATGGAAATACTCGCCTTGGCTTCAATGGGCTTTGCATCACGATCTGCCTGCTGTTATCCTTGTATGTTGAGGAGCTGAGAAGGGCTGCTGCCCTCCCACAACAGGCCTTTCCCGCTCAAAACCAAGTGTCAGACTGAATTTAAGGGGTATGCTCTGGGTACTCCCGAGTGTGGGGGTCCCAGAGGAGGGATCATCTCCTGGTAGTGGAGGATGGGCAAAGTCATCCTGCAGCATGTGGTCATTTGTTTCCTGATACAAGAGATTAATTACTCTTCTATAGCAGATGCCTAACAGCACCTTTTGCTGGGAGAGGCAGGAACCAAAGTAGTTGTGAGCCTCCAGGCAGCTAGTGCTGCGTTGTGCGGGAAATCCAGCCCTATGGACTTTGGTAGGATGTGTGTGGTGCTAAAGCTGTGGGCTGCCCCTCTGCACAAGGGTGAATTTCACATACAGGGACTGCTGCTGGCCTCCAAGGCCTGCCCTCCCACCCTTTTCCCTTTAGCAGCTCCTGCTAGAACAGGACACACTTTGCATGTATCTGCAGCATGAGCTCCTGGACCATTCCCCAGTACACACAGCTCCAGCGGAGGCTGTTGCAGGCCCGCTCCGGACCACTGGCCACGCTCACCCTTGTTGTAACTCCGCAGGAGTCAACAGAGTTGCATGGGAGGGGAATTTACCCATTGCTTCTGCTCTAGTGTGCACACCAAGGGCCCAGTCCTGCACCCACTGAAATCAATGGGAGCTTTGTTGCTGACTTCAGTGGGAACAGGACTGGGCCCCAGAGCCCCCTCTAGCTGGCCAGTAACATACGTGTAATTGTCTCCAGTTGGGCACAGAACTCCAGGCTGGGACTGGGACTGTGTTAGCTGAGGAGGGCTGTACCAGCCTCTTGTGGGGAGCTGCTACCTTCTGATTCCCTAGGAACTGGGGTGGGGGGGAAAGTGGAGCTTGGCTTGAGTGCCCCCCTGGAATAGAGTGTGGGCACCGTGCTCCTTGCCGCCTGGAGTGAGTAGAGAAACTCTGATCTCCCCAGTGCCTTTGGTAGCCCTGCATGGTGTGAGTGGTGGCAGCATGCTCGCCTCTGCGTGTTGTAACCATTCCGACAGTGCAATCTATGAGCAGTCTGGGTTTCCTCCTCTGCACTAGCTGTGGGCCTCCCAGCAGCCTCTGTTTTCTTTGCAGCTGTCTTAGCAGGGCAGTTTTCTTCTCTAGGTGATCACACCGTTCCGAAAACTCATCCTGTGTGCTGAGAACCGGAAAGAGATGGAAGACTGGATCGGTGCCTTGAAATCCGTCCAGAAGTGGGAAATCAATGAGGCAAGAGAGGCACGCACGCTGGTTGGGAGTCCCCAGGTGGTAGGCCCAGGACAGGGAGTGTTAGTAAAACTGTCCTGGGCACAGGGAAACAGTGAGATCATAGCAATATTTGTCTAAGGGATGGAATTCTCCCTATTCGTAGGGAGAGTGTCATGAGACACAGGGTTTACAGTGCTAGTCATGCTGTGCCTCAATGGGGTAGCTAGCTGTGACCTTGTGAACACTGTGTGTGTGTGTGTGTGTGAGAGAGAGAGAGAGACAGAGAGAGAGAGAGAACAGTTGAATATGAACTATGCCTTTTACTATTATTATTTACTAGGTGTAATACAGTAGCACCAAGGAGTCACGGTTCAGGACCCCAAAGCACTAGGTGCTGTACAAACAGAGAAGAAAAAGTCAGCCTCTGTTCCAAAGAGCTTAAATCCTCTCTGATGGTGAAGTGCTGTCAGTTGCATCGTGTGTCTTTGGAATATCGCTTTCCCTGGACTGACAGTCCAGGAGCAGATTTTCTCTCTTTGTCGTCACAGTGGACCAGACCCTCACCTGGTGTCAACTGGTGCAGCTCTGTTAAAAGCAGTGGAGCTGTCTGTTTACGCCAGCTGAGGAACTGGCCCCTTAGGTATTAATTAATGACTGGCCAAACCAATTTGTCTCCCTTTTCTTTGGAGACTTGCTGGTGTTTTGCTAATTTACGAGGATAAACCCACTGGGCTGACGTCAGATCCGGTGTAACTGTTTAGCGTGTTGAGTAGAGCTCATTCATTTCATTACAGGAAGCTCCTGACATTTGCCGGGACAGAGGATATGAAATGGCTCGGCAGGATTGCTCAGTGAGGGAGCAGACGCTGGGTGGAAGGGGAACGGTAGCACAGGATTTGTTATCCTAGCAGAACTGTGTGTAGAGTGAGCACTGGGCTAACAGGGCCAGAGAACACGAGATCTGACTTGAACAAAGCCATAAGTGCCCAGGTGCTGCCTGCATAGTGGTGGCACCTCTAAGGAACCAGTTTTCCAGGCATAAACGTCCCAGCAGAACTGCTCATATGGCAGGTTTCGGTTTTCAGGCTCCTTGAATGTGAGTCTCACCCGCCAGCCTCATAATATCGTATTTGTCTTGCTCAGGGCTTAAACAATCACACACGTGCATGTCCTTCCACCCCGCCTGGTTACCATTAGCACAGCCATGGCATGACCCCTCACCAGTTGCTCCCCCGACTTCTGCAAGCTACTCATTCATTATCCCTGTGATGTGGGGTTTTCAAATTGGGACGAGAAGACTGGGAGCTTCAGAGGAGCCAGAGGCAATTAGACTCCCAAATGCCATTGAATTCTCTCTTAAAAAATATATTCTTATTATAGCTTCAATACCCACCAGTCATAATGGCCCAAATCCTCAAAGGTGTTCAGGTGTCTAACTCCCATTGACCTTTGAGGATCTGGGCCAATGAGTGCAGCATGTAGCACAGAGCCAACTGAGCAGCCAGTGATGCCAGACGAGAAAGTACTTGGAGAGAATGCTAAGGCTGCCAGGGGTCAGGAAATGCCAATGTTAAGTTTGCTCGTGTAACTTGACTGCGTCCCCCTTGTGTGTACGCATTGCGCTGCATCCTTTAGCAATGTGCGCACACCTGGGTTTCCACAAGACTCCTGGCCTCACATGTTGAGCCAGATGGAAAGTGCCCAGAGAGCGAGGCCGCTGGAATAGTGTTCTTCAGCCTCACTGAGCCATGGGCGAACCCCGCCTTGTGCCTGCCCAAGTGGTGCAGAGTGGGGGAGGGATGCACTAGTCCCTGCCTTATTCCCTGACCCCCTGCCTTATGCACTGCCCGCTGTCCAGCGTGCCCGCCGAGGTCCCACGACACACTCACTGCTAGCCCTGCCTCATTCACTGAGTGCCGTTCAGCCTGTGCACAGGGGCTAGACCAGGGGCGGGCAAACTTTTTGCCCTGAGGGCCACATCGAGTTTCCAAAATTGAATGGAGGGCTGGTTAGGGGAGGCTGTGCCTCCCCAAACAGCCAAGCGTGGCCCGGCTCCCAACCCCTATCCAACCCCCCCTGCTTCTCACCCCCTGATGCCCCCCCCCCCCCCCCCCCCCCCCCCTCTTCCCTGCCCCCTGACGGCCCCCACCCGGGACTCCCATGCCATCCAACCCCCCCTGTTCCCTGTCCCCTGACGGCCCCCCCGGGACTCCTATGCCATCCAACCCCCCCTGTTCCCTGTCCCCTGACGGCCACCCCGGGACTCCTATGCCATCCAACCCCCCCTGTTCCCTGTCCCCTGACGGCCCTCCCTGGGACTCCTGCCCCATCCACCACCCCCTGCTTCCTGTCCCCTGACCACTCCTGGAACCCCTGCCCCTGACTGCTCCCCACCGCCCCATCCAACCCCCCCTCCTTCCTGACTGCCCCCCCCGAGACTCCTGCCCCCATTCAACCACCGCTGTTCCCCGCCCTCTGACCACCCTGACCCCTATCCACACCCCCACCCCCTGACCACCACCCCGAACTCCCCTGCCCTCTTACCACACTGCCTGGAGCACCGGTGGCTGGCAGCACTACAGCCACGCCGCCCAGAGCACCGGCTCAGGCTGCGACTCTGCAGCTGCGCTGCCCGGCCACCCAGAGCATTGCGTCGGCGGCGCAGTGAGCTGAGGCTGCGGGGGTGGGGGGACAGCAGGGGAGGGGCCGGGGGCTAGCCTCCTGGGCCAGGAGCTCAGGGGCTGGGCAGGAGGGTCCCGCGGGCCGGATGTGGCCCGCGGGCTGTAGTTTGCCCACCTCTGGGCTAGACTGTGCCTAGGCCTTATGGCGATGCCCTGGGGTTAGGGGCAGTAATGCTCCACATTCACTCCCCAGCTGCAGGCATCCGGTACTTGCTCCTCCCACTGCAGAGGTGGGTGAAGACTGGGGTGGGGTTGGCGGGGGGCAGCAGAGCTGACCATGCTGCCTCCCAGAGCTGAGACTAGAAGCCAGGAGTCCCAAGTCCCGTGCTTTAGCCACCGAACACACCAGGCCCTCCCTGACCACACAGAGCTCTGTGCAAACGCTGCCATTCCAGAGAAGCTGCTTTGGGTTTGATTGGGTCACAGCAATCTCCTCTCTAGGCAGTGAGAGCGCAGCTGATCAGTAACAACATAGTGAGCAATCTCGGGCACACCACAGGGTGGGTCCCACCTCAGGCAGCACCTAGGACCCATGGGAGCTGCGGTGGGTTAAGGAAAGTGGGGTTCTCTCTCTCCTTTGCTAATCAGGTGCTGGAGAAAGTGGCAGTAGAAATGTACAGAACAGAACCCTTAAATCCCATTTCGAATGGGAGGAAGCCAAGTGCCTTGGGGCAGAGGGGAAAGGGACCAGGGGGAGGAGAAAAGATGCGGGGAGGAGAGGGGGACAGGAATCTCAGTTACAAAGGGAGGTATAAGAGGGCTAAAGACCAAGGACTGAACTCATCCCTGAGGTACCTGTGCAGAGCCCAGGGCTCAGTTGTATCCATCTGGAACAGGCAGAGCCTGGCCCGTAGAGACTAGTGGAGAATTGTTTTAAAAGGGGAGCTGTGGTGTGATCTTCCAGCTACTCTCATTGCTGCCTCTCATCATGAAGAAGAGACGTTGGCTGAAACATGGCTTAAGTGTCAGTTCAAAAGAATAATCAGGAATCCTGTTGGGAACTGCTGGTTGGAGAGTTCATGCTGACTAGGACACGGTCCCATCTGAATGCACAAGAGATTGAGGCTTTCATAACTGCTGCATGACTGTGCTAGTGAATGGAGCGGTGGTGAACCAGCTCCGTCTTCATGGCTGGTGCATGATGTGTCTGCTGATATTGGCAAGGAGAGTGTCCATTGTGGGGAGTGGGCTCCAGGGCTGGGGCACCTGCTCACTCGAATTGAGCCAAGAACCCCTGACTCATTTCACGTAGGCCTCCAAGCAGTTGTCTGATGGTAAACGTGGTCAGGCCTTCCAGCAGGCTGGCTGGCATTTGATGCAGTAACCTAGAAGTGGAAGACTCCATATCCCTGGAGGCAACCAGGTAGGATATTCCCCAGCTGGGCAAATCTGGCCTTATGCCATCCTCTTTGCTCCCATGTTGGTTCCTCCCTCCTATTTTGGAGGCTGGCAGGGCGGGCACAGGGCACAAGGAGATGCATGGGCCATCGAGAGCTGGGAGTCCTGGAGCCTTGCTACATTTGAGAAAGTCCCCAGTTGCTCTCTGGGATTTGTTGCCTGCTCCCGCTGCCTTTCCAACTCACACTAAACACACCTCAATTCTCTTTGTCATTGCAGGCCACGCAGTTCAACATGGAGCATTTCTCTGGGATGCATAACTGGTATGCCTGCTCCCACGCCCGACCCACCTTCTGCAACGTGTGCCGCGAGGCCCTGTCAGGGGTCACCTCCCATGGCCTTTCCTGCGAAGGTACCGGCTCATCAACCCCTGCTCTGCAACCATGAACAGATGGAGTGGGGCTGACCCTAGGGGGGATTGGTAGGGAATGCTTGCCAAAGCCTAGCTGAGCTGGCCACAGGATGCATCTCCTGGCTGCTCATCTGGTGGGCACAGGAATTGCTTAAGACAAGCCAGGATGCTAAATAGGACAGAGAGGAGGGGAAATGGAGGGCAGAAGGTAGGCGCTTGGGAAGAAAGATTGGGGTTAGAAGGGACATGGGTGGGGAAAATGTAAGGATCAGACTGGGGTCCCTCTAGCCCAGTGTCCTGTCTCTGATGCACTAGTACCAGGTGCACGACCCCTGCAGAATGCAGCCAATGGGACATGGTGCAAGGAGCTCTGGTCCATAGGACTCTGATGGGATGGATGCTGGTGCCCATGCTAGGGGGCGGGCACCTGTGCAGGTTGCTATGGGCTTCATTCAGCACTGCTGCAACCAAGCGGTGTTCCCCGTGGGAGAACGGTCAGGCCCATGGACCAAGCGTTGGTGTCCGTCTGGGGGATCCTAGATAGGGAGGACTGTGTGGCGAGGGGAAGCCGTCCCTGCTGCCTTCCCACTCCTGCAGGCTTTTCCATCTCTCTTGCTACTAGTTTGCAAGTTCAAAGCCCACAAGCGCTGTGCTGTGAGAGCCACCAACAACTGCAAGTGGACCACGCTGGCCTCCATAGGAAATGACATCCTCGAGGATGAAGATGGGGTAAGCACTTCCTTCCCTCCCCTGCCAAGAAGGGCACTGCCCTCATATACCCCCGGGCCAGCCACCGAACCAGCCAACCCCTCTTGAGCAAGGGTGCCAATGGCTTTAGCTCTGGGCCTACCTGTGTAAAGGAAGCTGTAGGCTAAGTGGGCCTGCTCTTGTCATATGGGTGTGAATCAGGAGTAGCACCATGGAGTCAGTGCACTTTGTCCAGACTTACCACCACGTATGTGAGAGCCCAATCTGATCCAGGATCGGGAGCTAATTCCTCCGGAGGAGTTAGAACAACTGCACTTAGAACGACCCTGGAACAGTCTTGCATGGGCCCCACCAGCGGGTGGATGAGATGTTCTGGTGCCCCTTCATCTCCAATTCTATTGCCAAATCCCATAGCCTGTCTCCAAGCAACATCCCCACTGCCTACTTTGCCTGAGCAAGGATGTGGCCCAGGGATCCTCTCTCTCGTCTCTGTGCTAGGGGCATGAATCCCCCAGCTGCCCCTGCTGTGAGGGCGCCCCTCCTTCTGGGCCCATGTTGAGACCTGGTCCGAGTCAGGCTCTGGAGGCGGATGGGGAGGATGTCGGGGATGAGGCCATGCTCCCATGCTGGCCTAGGGTAGAAGAGGCACCAGTGACTTTCTCCTGTGGCAATGGAGGTCCTTGCAGAGCCCCTGGATGCTGCCTTCCCTTAGTCAGTGCCAGGGAGCTATTCAGCGGGAAGACTCTATCTCTGAGTCATTACATTGAATGGGCGACTCTCTGGTGTCCTGGCCTGGTGTCTCAAGGCGACAGCCAATACAGGAGAGCAGCATTTTAAAAGCATCAGTGTGCTGTGCTGAAGGCTCTCGGAGAGGAGTCTGTGCATTGTGAGCCAGGCTGGACATCTTTCAATGAGCCAGTGGCCAGGGCCCGGGAGATGGCCCAAGTGCATGGCATGGCTGCAGAGTGTCGTCATCCTCTGTCCCACTCTCCCTGCTGTTTAACCGTGAGCAGAGCAGATGTAAAATGCTGCCAGATCCAAACTTTGCTCAGTGACTCATCCACTTTGCCACAAGCCCCGCTGACTCCGCAGCCTGTGCGGCTGCCAGGGGTAAGGCAGGCATGGATTGGAGATGGTGCACTGCGACGCCCATAGGAGGGGCTGACTCAGATGCTGCTGACGATGATTATAACTCGCTGTAGAACATGACGCAGTATGGGGGGCGCATCTAGAGAGGTCCCAGCCCTCTCCACTATGCTGGAGCTGGCACTCCTCTGTGACTGGCCACAGGGGGGTGCTGGTGCTCTTCAGAGTGGGTGGTGTGAAGTCTTTTCCAGAGGCTTGCTGGGCAGAGGGATGGGACTCTGAGAGGCTTTGAAAACCCAGCTCCCCCACTTCCCTCCCCCCCTCGATCGAGGCAGTGTAGCCAGCTGGGCCAGACAAGGTAGGCTGGTTAGACGCCATCACATAGACAGCTGATTTTCTGGTGTGGTTAGGTGCTTTGGCATCTCAGTCGCTGGAATTACCCTCATAAACAGAGGCTGGTGGAAGAAGGGCGGACAATGAAAGCCAAGCTGAAGTGGATGAATGGTACCCTTCCCACCATGCCCAACACAACTCGTTTCACAGGCCCTGCTGGATTCCGAAGGGGCATTTTCACGCACTAGCTCCTAGCATTTATGCAGCACTTCAATCTGCAGATCTCAAAGCACTTTCCAATGGAGGCCGGTATGATCATCCCTAGTGGGGAAACTGAGGCACGGAGCTTTGGTGTGACTTGCCCAAGATCCCCCAGCAGGCCAGTGGTAGAGCTGAGAAAAGAATGTGTCTGTGGCCAGGCTGTAAGCCAGGTAATTGACCTGTTCCTCTGCCCTCCTCTCTTCAGGTAGCCATGCCCCATCAGTGGCTGGAGGGAAACCTGCCTGTGAGCGCTCGGTGTGGCGTGTGCGACAGGACCTGTGGCAGCGTCCGGCGGCTGCAGGACTGGAGGTGCCTCTGGTGCAAGGCCATTGTAAGACACTCTCCCTCCCACCCCCTTCTCTATTCTGTTCTCTCAGACCGTGCCCATCACCATGGTATCTGAGCGCCTTGGCCTCCTCTATTATTTCTTTGGATCAGATATGGGTATTGTACACCTTCCATGCCATAGCCGCGACTGTGGATGCAGACACATAGCTCTGCCTGTGCTGGGGCTCGGTGGTCATAGCGTGTTTGAAGCCCTTCTCAAACACAGCTACGTGGCAGCACCGCTGTAGCACCCACACCCAGCACGGCTACAGGCGTGTTACAAAGCCATGCCCATGGCTGCCGATGGGCGTTATCCACTGCAAAAAAACCTACCCACATTGCTCAGGGAAACAGGCAATGGAGCTGGGCAGCCACCGCTTCCACCCAGAACAGTAATGAACATGAAAGGGTCTCCAGCCATGCGATCTGCATCTGGATCCAGATTCCAACCCCCCAGGAATGGGGGTGTTGGGCTCTAGAGGCTGGCTTCAGCCTATTTTCTCATGCTCTCCACAGACACTAACTGATGGAGCCTCACACCTTCCTGTGCAGTAGATGACCATTATTGTCCCCACCGCTACCAGTGGGGAAACTGAGGCACAGAGCAGGGATGCGATTTGCCCAAGATCACACAACAGGGCAGTAACAGAGCTGGGAAGAGACCTATGTCTTCTGGCTCCCAGCCTCCTGCTCTCACCACTAGACTAAGCTCCCGCCCTTTTGGCCAGTAAGCTCATGCTGTCTCCTGCTGCTTTGTCCACCCTAGGTTCACAGTGCCTGCAAAGAGCTCTTTGGGAAGAAGTGCCCCCTAGGACAGTACAAGGTCTCCATAATCCCGCCAACTGCCCTGAACAGCATCGACTCTGATGGTGAGTACTGGATCCAAGGACTGCTGGCTGCCAGTCAGACCTGGGGCAGAGCCGGCAGGGGGACGCGGGAAGGCACTTCCTTTAAGCTTGATTACAGTGTCCTGAATGGCTGGAACTGAGTCTCTGAGACCTTGTGGCTCTCAGGGATTCCAGCTCTCCTGCGCTACCCCAGCCATGGGGGCATCGGCGGAGAGACCCATAGATCAGGCCCACTGAGCTTGTTCGTCTTTCCGGGGTGTCCAATACAGCTGATTCAGAGGACTACAGACTGGGCCCTGTTGCAGCTTGTTGAGGCGCCGACATTGCTGGCAGAAATCCACCCCACGCTGCCCTGCTGCTGCAGGGGACACAGGGAAGGAGCTGGCACTCTCCAGGATGTACTGGCTGCCATGTAGGAGCCCTGGAGGCCCCATGGGGAGCTATGCTGAGGCTTACCTCTCAATCCACTTAGCCAGGCACTTGCAGCTCCTGCTTCCCTGCAAATGGAGCCACGATCACTTCCTGAGCAGGGAAAGTGCCTTTGAATGCCTAAGAAGTGGGAAAGATCAATGCAGGCAGCTCGCTGTGTGGTTCATGCTGGGAGCCGCCTCTCCATCCTCCCCAGCCCGATCTCTTACCTGCATCCCCTGCTGCGTTATCTATAGCACAGCCTGCCAGACCCCAGTCCAGAGCTATAGCTAGGTATTTTAGTGCACCGGGTAAGCAAGAATATTGGCGCCCCCTAGAAGTGATTCTGGGGCAGGGCATGTGGGGTCATGTCCCACCCAGATTTCTGCCTTTCATTTAACACAGAGGTTTTCAAACTGGGGCCCCTGGCTCTCCACGCTGTGGGAACCAGGGTGCTGGCTGGCTGCCCAGCAACCCTCCCTGCCTTGCTCCCCAAGCCAGGCCACCTCTACACGGCCGGGTGCTTCCCAGGCAGAGCGGGTGGCACAGCTCTAGGCTGCACCCCTGACATGCTCTTGGCTGTCCCCTGAAGGAGCCTGGCGCCAGCTGACGACACCCTGTGGAGCCCAGTTGCCAGCAGCGAGTGAGTGCCTCGGGGAGCGTCTCATGGCAGTGCCCCACAGTTTGAAAATCTCTGTTAAATGGAAGGCAGAAATCAGGGGGGAACGTGACCCCGCATGCCCCCTATGCTGCCCCATTTTTCTGCCCCCGCGGCTTTGCACCCTGGGTGGCTGCCCTGCTCACCCTGCCCTGGTTACAGCCCTGCTCTGGTCCCTGGGCAGTGCATCATCCATGTCTCTTGCTATCTGGCAGATGGAGTCCTCATTTCCGCCTCTGCCCTGCCAGGGGACCAGCTGCTCCAAGTAGCTACTGAGAGGATCTCCCCTTGTGGTCACAGAGGCAAGGCAAGGTGGGATCTGTCCTCTGCAGGATCCAGGCACCAGCTCCTCTCCTCTTCTGGCTGCTCTGGCAGAAGCACCGTCTAAGGGGGCTGTGCAAAATGAGGGATATCTCTCTCCTGGCCCGATGCTCAGCCACCCCTATGCCCCATGGCACATTCCTGTCTCTCCTCCGATCACATATAGTGTCATTTTTTAATTTCATGCCAATGGCAGGGAGGGAGGGGACCTGATTCCATGCTCTGCAGCTCTCCCCACCCCTGTTGGCAGCTCCGGGGCCGTTTCTCAGCACAGACGGGCAGAGGGAGGAATACATTTCGGCGCAATGAGTAGCATTGCCCCAGTGGGCTACTTCTGTGATTATTTTCCTAGCTTCAAAGGGGCGGGACAATTAATCTTTGTGCTGCAGCTTTGGGAGGGAGTTCCCTCATTGTGCATACAGCATGGCACAGCACGGCAGGCATGGTGGTGTTGTGACCGAGACTCCGGATTCGAAAGCCCCTGTCAGGGCGAGAGAACGCTTTGTGGGTGTAATAACAGGGGCACTGTATTACTAGTGCTTTGAGATCCTTGGATGGAAGGCGCCATAGACGGGTAAAGATGGGCAACCGTCGATCCGCTGGATCCAGGTATACGCATAAGAGATCTAGTCAGGTGCCTGATGAATCTGCGTATGGCTGACAAGCCCAGTTCGAGAGCAACACAGCGTTACAAATTTCACAGATCCATGTGTTGTCTAAATTGTAATCCAAGATTAGTCCCTCGCATGAACAGAAATAACTTTGACCGAGCGTTGCGTCCGGCACACAATGCAGGCCCAGAGCATCAGAGGGAAAGGAAAGGGGCCATAGCAGTAGTGGGGAAGAGAGGCTAGCACTGGGTTTGAATTGAGATGGAGAGGAGGATTGGGGAGGGCGTTCCAGGCAGCAGCTGCAGAGGAGAAGGCTCTTGCAGCAATGTTAGTGAGCATGGAGAGGATCCCGGGGTGAGGTGGGAGGGAGGTTAGAGCAGCAGTTTCTAGGTGGCTGTGTGGGAAGATTGCCCTACCAAGGGGTCTCTGCTGTAACTGGGGTGCCAGGCTGAGAGAGGTGAAAAACCCTGTGCTAGGGCCTGCTGACAGCCCCTCAGTCTGAGAGCTGACCATCTGGGGCAAAGTTTTCAAAAGGAGCCAAGGTCTGTTTTCAGAAGGGAGCCGTCGAACGCCAATGGGATTTAGGGGCCTCCGGCACTTCTGGGACTCAGGCTCCTATGTCACTGGCAGCATTTTGATGACATTCCCCAGGTCTTGGACTGAGGAGACATTATCCCTGTCTGGGCCTCGCTGCCATCTCCAAATCAGCCCAGGAGGTTCAGCGGCTGTTTAAATCCAGGTTGCCCAGTCTCCTTGTAGCTGAGACAAGCCACTCCCGCTCCCCTCTGTAGCATCCCTTCATGCACTCACTGCCCAGAATCATAGAATCATAGAATCATAGAATATCAGGGTTGGAAGGGACCTCAGGAGGTCATCTAGTCCAACCCCCTGCTCAAAGCAGGACCTAATCCCAACTAAATCATCCCAGCCAGGGCTTTGTCAAGCCTGACCTTAAAAACCTCTAAGGAAGGAGATTCCACCACCTCCCTAGGTAACCCATTCCAGTGCTTCACCACCCTCCTAGTGAAAAAGTTTTTCCTAATATCCAATCTAAACCTCCCCCACTGCAACTTGAGACCATTACTCCTTGTTCTGTCATCTGGTACCACTGAGAACAGTCTAGATCCATCCTCTTTGGAACCCCCTTTCAGGTAGTTGAAAGCAGCTATCAAATCCCCCCTCATTCTTCTCTTCTGCAGACTAAACAATCCCAGTTCCCTCAGCCTCTCCTCATAACTCATGTGCTCCAGCCCCCTAATCATTTTTGTTGCCCTCCGCTGGACTCTTTCCAATTTTTCCACATCCTTCTTGTAGTGTGGGGCCCAAAACTGGACACAGTACTCCAGGTGAGGCCTCACCAATGTCGAATAGAGGGGAACGATCACGTCCCTCGATCTGCTGGCAATGCCCCTACTTATACAGCCCAAAATGCCGTTAGCCTTCTTGGCAACAAGGGCACACTGTTGACTCATATCCAGCTTCTCGTCCACCGTAACCCCTAGGTCCTTTTCTGCAGAACTGCTGCCTAGCCACTCGGTCCCTAGTCTGTAACAGTGCATGGGATTCTTCCGTCCTAAGTGCAGGACTCTGCACTTGTCCTTGTTGAACCTCATCAGGTTTCTTTTGGCCCAATCCTCTAATTTGTCTAGGTCCCTCTGTATCCTATCCCTACCCTCCAGCGTATCTACCACTCCTCCCAGTTTAGTGTCATCTGCAAATTTGCTGAGAGTGCAGTCCACGCCATCCTCCAGATCATTAATGAAGATATTGAACAAAACCGGCCCCAGGACCGACCCTTGGGGCACTCCACTTGAAACCGGCTGCCAACTAGACATGGAGCCGTTGATCACTACCCGTTGAGCCCGACGATCTAGCCAGCTTTCTATCCACCTTATAGTCCATTCATCCAGCCCATACTTCTTTAACTTGCCGGCAAGAATACTGTGGGAGACCGTATCAAAAGCTTTGCTAAAGTCAAGGAATAACACATCCACTGCTTTCCCCTCATCCACAGACCCAGTTATCTCCTCATAGAAGGCAATTAGGTTAGTCAGGCATGACTTGCCCTTGGTGAATCCATGCTGACTGTTCCTGATCACTTTCCTCTCCTCTAAGTGCTTCAGAATTGATTCCTTGAGGACCTGCTCCATGATTTTTCCAGGGACTGAGGTGAGGCTGACTGGCCTGTAGTTCCCCGGATCCTCCTTCTTCCCTTTTTTAAAGATGGGCACTACATTAGCCTTTTTCCAGTCATCCGGGACCTCCCCCGATCGCCATGAGTTTTCAAAGATAATGGCCAATGGCTCTGCAATCACATCCGCCAACTCCTTTAGCACCCTCGGATGCAGCGCATCCGGCCCCATGGACTTGTGCTCGTCCAGTTTTTCTAAATAGTCCCGAACCACTTCTTTCTCCACAGAGGGCTGGTCACCTTCTCCCCATACTGTGCTGCCCAGTGCAGCAGTCTGGGAGCTGACCTTGTTCGTGAAGACAGAGGCAAAAAAAGCATTGAGTACATTAGCTTTTTCCACATCCTCGGTCACTAGGTTGCCTCCCTCATTCAGTAAGGGGCCCACACTTTCCTTGACTTTCTTCTTGTTGCTAACATACCTGAAGAAACCCTTCTTGTTACTCTTAACATCTCTTGCTAGCTGCAACTCCAAGTGTGATTTGGCCTTCCTGATTTCACTCCTGCATGCCTGAGCAATATTTTTATACTCCTCCCTGGTCATTTGTCCAATCTTCCACTTCTTGTAAGCTTCTTTTTTGCGTTTAAGATCAGCAAGGATTTCGCTGTTTAGCCAAGCTGGTCGCCTGCCATATTTACTATTCTTTCTACACATCGGGATGTTTTTTTCCTGCAACCTCAATAAGGATTCTTTAAAATACAGCCAGCTCTCCTGGACTCCTTTCCCCCTCATGTTATTCTCCCATGTTATCTTCCCTCCAGAGCCTTCGCTTGGCTGTGAGCACTGACTCTGTCCTCTGTTCCCTCCAATCCTTGATCCTTTTACCCTCCCAGATGCTTTTTTCGGGGCCTGCTCCGATTCCCTGGTAGCCACCTGTAGAGGACAACCCCCATGTACAACACTCCACCCCCAGCTAGAGGCTTTGCTTCAGCCATTGTCTATTGGAGTCAGCCTGAGGATGGGACGTGACAGGGTGCTGCTCACATGGTGCCACTATCCCAAAGTAACTGGGGTGTTTCTGCCAGATTGATCAGCGGTGAAAGAGTTTCAGTGGAATTCCTGTCATTGGGCTTCTGGATCAGCACACCCGCTGCTCTGTTCTTGGCACAACGCTGAGCCACATCTCCCGCTGTGCACTGAAGTCAATAGGGCGATGCTGATTTACAGCTGCTACGGCTTCTCTGGTGATTGTTTCAGTCTGTCTGTCTGCAGACTCAGGCAGACAGCAGTGCATTGCTTCAGACTCGGGTCCCTTGCTGCAGACGGAACCCTCTCCGAGTGAAGGTTCAGGTTCTGCAAACGCTGCTGGGGCCAGCTGAGAAGCACCTAACAGTGCTGACTCTAACCCCGGGATCCAGCCAGTGCTGTGTAAATGTGGCTGTAATGGAGTTACTCCTGATTTACACTGGTGTGGGAGGAGAACTGGGCCCTGCATCACTCCTGTGTTTCATCTCATTTCCCCTTTTAAGCATCCTAAGATTGCACTTGTCTTTGAAATAATATCCCTACATTGGACACTGCCTAGTGATTGTTCATCAGCCACTACCCCAGGTCTTTTTCTTTCTCTCAGGCTGGCCCTGATTGCTCCCTCTGCCCCTGTGTTTCTGGCTTTTCTTCTCTGTGTAGCACTCTGGACTTGTGCTCATTTTTATTCCTGTCACTTACCCATGGCAGGTTGAGTCTGTGCAGACAGTGACTTCTGAAATATTCATCATGTGCCCTCTAGTTCTCTCTCATCTGGCGGTCTGATCAATGTGGTTTCCACACCTTCGTCCAGGTTGCTGGGAAGTCTTTGGACAGAGTTGGAGCTGATAACGAACCCTGAGGGCAGCCCGTGGACACAGCTTCCAGTCAGAACTGGCACCTGGCCCCACTGCCGTCTGTTCTGTAGCATCTCAGTGTCATCCTAACTCGCCTTGCTTCATCGAAGGGCATGGGATCAAATGCCTTTCCCAAATCCTGGGCATAGAATCTACGCTGTATTTGCCTTATCTATTTCTGCACAGCAGTTACCTTGTCCGAGAATGAGATTAGATTAGTTTGATATGATGGGCTGGGCTTTGATTTAGAAAACTCTGCTGCCTTTTCTGTATAGCATCGATTTCCCCAACTCTGCCCCGGCAAATGTGTCTGCTTATCCATCCCTGGAGCCAAGGCTGTCCGGTTTCCTAGGTCTGCTTTAGTGCCAGTCTCCCAGGAGCAACGGGATGGGAGTGATAACAGCTCAGAGAGTTTTTAGCCAAATTCTCTAATACTCTCAGGAGGCTTCCATCTGGCTCGAGCTGAGCTAAATATGTTCTCCTCCTCCGGATATTTGCTTGCTTGGTTTTTAATGATTTTGCTGCTTCTGTCATCCGGTGGCTCATCTGCCTCTCTCATTACTCACTGGGACACTGTCAGAGTAACAATCAGGCATTTAAAAAAACATGTCTGTGCTACTAATAATCTACCTCTCCCCGGTCTCTCTCCCACCTTCTCCCCCATGCTGTCTCCTGTCCTTGAGAAATGGTGGCAGGGCGCTCCTTAGCATCCCTCGTGGGGGGAGCGGAAAAGCATTGTGCAAACACCTGTCTCTTGCCCGCTTGCGACTGCTGGAGCTGAAGTCTTTTTCAGCACCTCTGTGGGGGTTGGGTTTAACTCACTCACAGCTTGGTTCTCATGGGCCATGTCACAGGCAGCTGTGGTGTTTGGATTTCAAGACCCTGGGTTTCCTTTCTTCTCGAGCATCAAACACACATTACCACCTTGCTTAATCCTCGTTGCACTCAGTGCTCGCTGCTTTCCCCAGGGGCCCTCCTGGATTCTTCCTTCATAGGATCATAGAATATCAGGATTGGAAGGGACCTCCAGAGGTCATCTAGTCCAACCCCCTGCTCAAAGGGAGAACCAATCCCCAGACAGATTTTTACCCCAGTTCCCTAAATGGCCCCCTCAAGGATTGAACTCACAACCCTGGGTTTAGCAGGCCAATGCTCAAGCCATTGAGCTATCCCTCTCCTTGCTCAAACTTGGGATGGCCCATGAATTCTTTCTTCCCCTCTATCACCTCCACATGCCTTTCCTTCCCCTCTGGGGACTGCAGGTTTCTCCCTCCTCCTCAGCCCTTACTCGTCCTGACTGCAGGTGCCCGTGTCTCCTTTCAGGGTCTTGTAGGTGGTTTCATTTGTCCTGTGCCCTCTGAGTGTCTGCCTGGGGCTGCCCCTCTGAACTGAGCCCTCTCACCTAACAGGACACCAAACTGGCATTCCACAAAGACTAAACCTTCCTTCTTCCTCATCCCCCAGCTGTGCTTGGCACTGTGCCACCTAGCTCCCAGCTTATGGAGGTCTCTGTGAGGTCAGGACTTTCTCTCCAACCTCTTACCAGACCCTATGTTGGATGCAATTAGATTTCAAATATCACAGCGAGATTTCTCTTCCTGCTTCCTCACACCCTAAGATTTTCTGGATGGTTCAGATAAGCTGGCTCTTCCGCTTGCAACCTACGCACTGACTCAGCATCTCCCGGTGGTTTGGTTCTCACATCCGATTAATTTGTTCTCTGGCTGTAGAAGATGCTTAGCAATGCCCGGGGAAGGCAGGAGGGACCAGGCGGGTAGAGCTGACAAGCTCAGAAATGTGACAGGAGAACCACAGAGACTTGATTTTTCACGAGCGTGTTCTGGGCAAGCTGCAGACGCTTTCTTGATTATACAAAGGTACTTGGGTGAAACCTCATGGTAAAACTTGCCTGCGTCTCTGGCTCTCTGAGGGCCTCCACCAGTTATTGGTGAGGGACGTGTGCTTGTCTGCTCTGAGCTGTCACTCATTTTCATGCATTATTTAGGGTTGCCAACTTGGTAATATTTAAAAGCTGGACACACCAACAGGAGTTCTGGAACCTCTCTTGCCCCGCCTCTTCCCCCTGAGGCACCCGCCCCCCCCCCCCCCCCCCCCCCCCCAATGCCCCCCCCCCCCCCCCCTCCTCCCCCCCCCCCCCGCCCCCTGCCCCGCCGCCCCCCCGCCCCTTCTCCTCCCCCCCCCCCCCCCCCCCCCGCCCGGGTCGGGAGGGACTCTCGTATAGAGCTGGGGTTGGGAGCTGCAGCCACCCGACGCAGGTAGGAGGTGGCCCCAGCTTAGTAGGGGCTGGCGCGGGTGATGACCCAGCGCCTCCCCCACCCACAGTAACCGGATGTTCTGTGTCCAGTCAGTACACCCGACTGGACACTGTCAGGTCCCCTTTTTGACCAGACTTTCAGGTCGAAAACTGGGCACCTGGCAACCCTAGCATTATTTCATATATTCCAAGGCCAGAAGGGAGTACTGTGACCATCAAGTCAGATCTCCTGGATAGCACAGGCCAGAGAACTTTCTGTTCCTGTTTGAACGAAAGCAGATCTTTTAGAAAAACTTCCAACCTTGATTTAAAAGCTGCCAGAATCCACCATGACCTTGGCAATTTGTTCCAATGGTTAATCTCCCTGACTGTTAAAAATGTATGCCTAATTCCATTCTGAGTTTGTCTAGCTTGAACTTCCAGCCATTGGATCTTGTTATACCTTCGTCTGCTAGACTAAAGAATCTATTATCTATTTTTTGTTCTCCATGTAAGTACTAATAAATCATGATCAAGTCAGCCTTTAGCCTTCTCTTTGTTAAGCTAAATAGATTGAGCATATTTTCCAATCCTTTAGTCCAGGAGTCTCCAAACTTTGAGACGAGGGCCATATTAGATTTTTGAAGGGGCTTCGCGGGCCGAAGCGACTGTGAAAGAAATTAAATATATGCAAAATCGTTAAAAAAACAACACTACTCTACTGTGTCAGTGTTGCATTCAATTCTAAATCAGGTATAAAAGTTAATCGATGCAGGTACTGTGAAATCACACAAAATATTTGTCAATACATTAAAAATCATTTCACTTTTTTTTTTTATTTCTAAAAACTCACATTTGTATCATACAAATACACATATTCAAAAATAAAGAAATATTATTTTAGGATTAGTGAGAAGTATGGTACTGATGGCAGCAACTCTCCCCTAAGTTGGCTTTTGGGGGGACACTGGCTCCCGGGGGCACTCACCCCTCCGCACCGTTCAGCTGAGCTACCCCCACCCGCACGAGCTGCTGCCGGCAGCCCCTCCCCCTGCCTGCTCGGTGTGCCTACTCAGCTTCAGCCTGCCTGTTTGCTTCTCCCTGTACCTGCTCGGCTGCAGCAACGACTCTCCTCTAAGTTCGCTCCCCTTTTGGGGGGACACTGGCTCCCAGAGGCACCTACCCCTCTGCACAGCTCAGCTGTGCTGCCACCCTGCGTGCTGGCGGCCCCTGCCTGCTCAGCATGCCTATTCAGCTGTTCGCTTCTCCCCTGTTGGTTGGAGGGCCGGACAAATGGAAGCCTCGGGCTGGATCCGGCCCGCGGGCCGTAGTTTGGAGACCCCTGCTTTAGTCATTCTCGTGGCTCTTCTCTGAACTCAGTCCAATTTATCACCATCATTCTTGAATTGCAGACACCAGAACAGGACATAATATTCCAGCAGTGGTGTCTAATACAGAGGTAAAATCACCTCTCTTCTCCTACTCACGATCCCCCTGTTTATAGATCCAAAGATTACTCCTGGGGGAATTCTGTGCCACTGCGCACGTGCAGAATTTATGTCCCCCACAGATTTCTTTGCTTCCCTGCAGAAAAATGACTTTCTGATGGGGAAGCAAAGGGAACCCACAAGAGCGGTCATATGACCCTCCCCAGCAGTATGTTTTGGGTGCCCAGGACAGCTGGCAGAGAGGTAAATCACTGTGGGGCAGGGGGTGGGACTGGGGAAGATACTGCTGGTGGCTCCTACCCTGCGCCGGGCTCAGCTGCTAGTCCCGGCTGGGCTGGGAGGATGGGACTTCCTCTTCCCCTGCATGGCATCCAAGGTCGTGTCAGACACCCCTGCAGATTTCTCACCCTGGCTGTAAGAAGCTTTGCAAACTCCCCCCCCACCTCCTGCCATGCTTCCTGCACCCATTGCTCCTCAGTTGCAGGGGGAGGGGTCACTGTACAGGCAGCTGGTCCCCCATCTGCCCAACCTCTGTGCATCCAGACCCCCTCATACTCAGACCCCCACACCGAGCCTCATCCTCCCCCCCCCCCGCACCCGGAACCCCACCTGACAAGCCCCACTCTCCCTTCACCTGGACCATTCCAATGAGTAACCAGCACTTGGATCCCCACCCTACCAAGCTCCAACCAGCTGCACCTGGATCCCCACTCCACTGAACCCCACTCCCCCAGCATCTGGACCCCACACACTGAGCCCCTCACACCCAGACCCCTCTGCCGAGTTCTATCCCCCCACACACGCAGACCTCTCTTCCCCCCCCCCCCCCCCCCCCCCCCCCCCCCCCCCCCCCCCCCCCCCCCCCCCCGAGTCCCATCCACCTTCACCTGGACCCTCCAGCAGAGTCCCATTACCATTGCACCCAGATCCCCCCTCACACCCGGATCCGCCCCCCAGCCACCTACATCCAGATTGCCCCACAAAGAACCCTCTCAACACACTACTGGATCCCCCCCCCCACTAAGCCCCTCCACACACGGATCCTGCCTTGCTGAGCCTGCCTGCCCACACCTGGTGCACCTGTCATGGAGGGGCAGGGCCCTGGGGTGTTTCTGGGGCAGGCCTAGTCCTTGCGCTGTGTCAGGGTTGGGTGCAGCCCCACCGCTGAGTCCGTGTTCCGGGGGTGAGGGGGGCTGCACAGTGATCTCCCACCTCTGTGCAGCCAGTGGCTTGTGCTCCCCAATGTCATGCTGGAGCCTCCACATTTATTTGACAAATAAAATTTTAAAATATTGTGCGCAGAATTTTTTGGCATAGAATGCCCTCAGGAGTAAAAGATCATACAGCCCTTTTGGCTACAGCATCACACTTGTCACTCATGTCCAGCTGATTATCCAGTATGACCCCCAAGTCTTTTTCAAAGTTGCTGTTTCCCAGGATAGAGCCCCCATCCTGTAAGTATGGCACGTTCTTTGTTCCTAGATGTATGACTTTACGTTTGGATGTATTGAAATGAATATTGTTTGCTTGTGTCCAACTTACCAAGTGACCGAATGGTTTGGACCATGCCATCTTGTGGTACCTTAGATCCAGTCATCATAACTGGTGGAAACAATGCTTTTTGGAAAGTCACCATAGCTCATTATTGAGATGTTCTTATCTCCTGGTGATGTAGAACCCGGAGCTGTGTGGTCCCAGGACGGGAATAGTACGAGGGTGTAGGTTACAGCAGCAGCAGCAGAGTTGTGTGGGGAGCCCAGGGCTGGAGTAGGCTGGGGGACTGTGGGTTGGGATTGATGTGCATTGGTAGAGTGATGGGAAAACCTCCACAGCTGAATCCCTCCCGCTAACTAGGGCTGTCAGGTTGTTGGTGTCACGCCCATATCTCTCTCTCCCAGAAGACATGAACACTTACTGGATGTGAGTCTGCGTAGTCACAAAGCTGCACTCCAGAGCTGGCGAAGGAAGACCCCTCTCTTTCTGGAAGCAGCGCTGGGCAGAGCAGAGAGCAAAGCTGACAGTCCTTCCTGGCAGCGTGCATCATACTGGGCACTGTGCAGCACTCAGCATGCCCTGTGCAGAATGCAGAACTGGGCCTTTCATGAGAAGAGTAGCAAAAGAAAGCGATTCCACGGCCAAGTGCAGCAGAGGCAGCTGCGGGCTCTGGGCCAGCTATCGATCCCTGTCTGTAGCGGTGCCAGCCCTGATCCATTAGCAGATTTCATTTCCAATTTAATTTCTTTAAAAGTGCTGCACTGATTTAAATCCTTTGTGGGCTCCCAGATTGTTCATCTGGTGTTTACTTAACAGTCAGTGCTTTGCTCAGCTAATGCTGTGCATCCTGTGCAACTATGATGTCATTGGAATAACAGAGACTTGGTGGGATAACTCACATAACTGGAGTACTGTCATGGATGGATATAAACTGTTCAGGAAGGACAGGCAGGGCAGAAAAGGTGGGGGAGTTGCATTGTATGTAAGAGAGGAGTATGACTGCTCAGAGCTCCGGTATGAAACTGCAGAAAAACCTGAGAGTCTCTGGATTAAGTTTAGAAGTGTGAACAACAAGGGTGATGTCGTGGTGGGAGTCTGCTATAGACCACCAGACCAGGGGGATGAGGTGGACGAGGCTTTCTTCCGGCAACTAGCACAAGTTACTAGATCGCAGGCCCTGGTTCTCATGGGAGACTTTAATCACCCTGATATCTGCTGGGAGAGCAATACAGCGGTGCACAGACAATCCAGGAAGTTTTTGGAAAGTGTAGGGGACAATTTCCTGGTGCAAGTGCTGGAGGAACCAACTAGGGGCAGAGCTCTTCTAGACCTGCTGCTCACAAACCGGGAAGAATTAGTAGGGGAAGCAAAAGTGGATGGGAACCTGGGAGGCAGTGACCATGAGATGGTCGAGTTCAGGATCCTGACACAAGGAAGAAAGGAAAGCAGCAGAATACGGACCCTGGACTTCAGAAAAGCAGACTTTGACTCCCTCAGGGAACTGATGGGCAGGATCCCCTGGGAGAATAACATGAGGGGGAAAGGAGTCCAGGAGAGCTGGCTGTATTTTAAAGAATCCTTATTGAGGTTGCAGGAACAAACCATCCCGATGTGTAGAAAGAATAGTAAATATGGCAGGCGACCAGCTTGGCTAAACAGTGAAATCCTTGCTGATCTTAAACGCAAAAAAGAAGCTTACAAGAAGTGGAAGATTGGACAAATGACCAGGGAGGAGTATAAAAATATTGCTCAGGCATGCAGGAGTGAAATCAGGAAGGCCAAATCACACTTGGAGTTGCAGCTAGCAAGAGATGTTAAGAGTAACAAGAAGGGTTTCTTCAGGTATGTTAGCAACAAGAAGAAAGTCAAGGAAAGTGTGGGCCCCTTACTGAATGAGGGAGGCAACCTAGTGACCGAGGATGTGGAAAAAGCTAATGTACTCAATGCTTTTTTTGCCTCTGTCTTCACGAACAAGGTCAGCTCCCAGACTGCTGCACTGGGCAGCACAGTATGGGGAGAAGGTGACCAGCCCTCTGTGGAGAAAGAAGTGGTTCGGGACTATTTAGAAAAACTGGACGAGCACAAGTCCATGGGGCCGGATGCGCTGCATCCGAGGGTGCTAAAGGAGTTGGCGGATGTGATTGCAGAGCCATTGGCCATTATCTTTGAAAACTCATGGCGATCGGGGGAGGTCCCGGATGACTGGAAAAAGGCTAATGTAGTGCCCATCTTTAAAAAAGGGAAGAAGGAGGATCCGGGGAACTACAGGCCAGTCAGCCTCACCTCAGTCCCTGGAAAAATCATGGAGCAGGTCCTCAAGGAATCAATTCTGAAGCACTTAGAGGAGAGGAAAGTGATCAGGAACAGTCAGCATGGATTCACCAAGGGCAAGTCATGCCTGACTAACCTAATTGCCTTCTATGAGGAGATAACTGGGTCTGTGGATGAGGGGAAAGCAGTGGATGTGTTATTCCTTGACTTTAGCAAAGCTTTTGATACGGTCTCCCACAGTATTCTTGCCGGCAAGTTAAAGAAGTATGGGCTGGATGAATGGACTATAAGGTGGATAGAAAGCTGGCTAGATCGTCGGGCTCAACGGGTAGTGATCAACGGCTCCATGTCTAGTTGGCAGCCGGTTTCAAGCGGAGTGCCCCAAGGGTCGGTCCTGGGGCCGGTTTTGTTCAATATCTTCATTAATGATCTGGAGGATGGCGTGGACTGCACTCTCAGCAAATTTGCAGATGACACTAAACTGGGAGGAGTGGTAGATACGCTGGAGGGTAGGGATAGGATACAGAGGGACCTAGACAAATTAGAGGATTGGGCCAAAAGAAACCTGATGAGGTTCAACAAGGACAAGTGCAGAGTCCTGCACTTAGGACGGAAGAATCCCATGCACTGTTACAGACTAGGGACCGAGTGGCTAGGCAGCAGTTCTGCAGAAAAGGACCTAGGGGTTACGGTGGACGAGAAGCTGGATATGAGTCAACAGTGTGCCCTTGTTGCCAAGAAGGCTAACGGCATTTTGGGCTGTATAAGTAGGGGCATTGCCAGCAGATCGAGGGACGTGATCGTTCCCCTCTATTCGACATTGGTGAGGCCTCACCTGGAGTACTGTGTCCAGTTTTGGGCCCCACACTACAAGAAGGATGTGGAAAAATTGGAAAGAGTCCAGCGGAGGGCAACAAAAATGATTAGGGGGCTGGAGCACATGAGTTATGAGGAGAGGCTGAGGGAACTGGGATTGTTTAGTCTGCAGAAGAGAAGAATGAGGGGGGATTTGATAGCTGCTTTCAACTACCTGAAAGGGGGTTCCAAAGAGGATGGATCTAGACTGTTCTCAGTGGTACCAGATGACAGAACAAGGAGTAATGGTCTCAAGTTGCAGTGGGGGAGGTTTAGATTGGATATTAGGAAAAACTTTTTCACTAGGAGGGTGGTGAAGCACTGGAATGGGTTACCTAGGGAGGTGGTGGAATCTCCTTCCTTAGAGGTTTTTAAGGTCAGGCTTGACAAAGCCCTGGCTGGGATGATTTAGTTGGGATTAGGTCCTGCTTTGAGCAGGGGGTTGGACTAGATGACCTCCTGAGGTCCCTTCCAACCCTGATATTCTATGATTCTATGATCCTCTGCTGAGCCCTGACTGCCTCGCAGCAAAAACCCCGCCAAGAATTTGCTCCTGCCTGCAGAAAACAAGGGCTGTTTTCCAGCCACACACCCGGCAGCCTTTCCTGATTTCTACACTCCATCCCCAGATCCCAACCTTGGTCAGACAGCCTCTGCTTGTGCCTTCTGCAGCATGGCCCCAATTCAGGACAGCACTTATACACTTTGAGTGCAGAAGGTGGGGGCCCGCAAGGATTTTAAAAATTAATACTGTCTGCTCCAGGCTTGTATTAAACTCCCAAGGTTACAGCTTCTCTCTGGCCTTGGATGGGTAGATGCTGCACCACCCAAATGCAAAAAAACCCTTTGAACCCAGGAAGGCGCACTTGGGAATTCCTCCCTGTGGGGGTACCCTCAAGCCCTTTCATTCCCCTCCCCGGGGAAGAGCTGAGAAAGAAAACAAAGGAAATTAGCTGTTGCTACTAACTAATCAAACAACATGCACAAACCTCTTAGGACACCAAAAATTCAATCTTGTTTTTAAAAAAGGTAAATTTTATCAAAAACAAAAAAGAAAGAAAATACATCTGGAATTTAGGCTTTTGCTAGATTTTAAGAGAGCAATTCCAAAAATTAAGCATCCAAAATAGCTTTCTTGGGGGTTCAGCTTAAAGATTACAAGCAAACAAAAGCATCTGGGGTTAGCACAGAGGAGTCCATTAGCCATAAGAAATAAACAGAAATAACCCTAATCGCATCTTTCTAAACATTCCTGATCTACTTACACATTTGGGGGTTCCAGATAAGTAGTTCTTGGTATGATCTGATGATTTATGATCATACCTGGCTTAAAGCTGCTTACAGCATTGCTGCTCTGTATCTCCGCTCTCCGGAGAACAAAAAACAGACAAAGGGAAGTTTTTTCCCAATTTTAAAAAGTTCTAGCCCTCCCATTGGCTCTTTTACATAAGAACATAAGAACATAAGAATGGCTTTACTGGGTCAGACCAAAGGTCCATCTAGCCCAGTATCCTGTCTACCAATAGTGGCCAATGCCAGGTGCCCCAGAGGGAGTGAGCCCAACAGGCAATGATCAAGTGGAATCTCCGTCCTTAGAGGTTTTTAAGGTCAGGCTTGACAAAGCCCTGGCTGGGATGATTTAGTTGGGATTAGGTCCTGCTTTGAGCAGGGGGTTGGACTAGATGACCTCCTGAGGTCCCTTCCAACCCTGATATTCTATGATTCTATGATAAGTGATCTCTCTCCTGCCATCCATCTCCACCCTCTGACAAACAGAGGCTAGGGACACCTTTCCTTACCCATCCTGGCTAATATCCATTAACGGACTTAACCTTCATGAATGTATCCAGTTCTTTTTTAAACGCTGTTATAGTTCTAGCCTTCACAACCTCCTCAGGCAAGGAGTTCCACAAGTTGACTGTGCACTGTGTGAAGAAGAACTTCCTTTTATTTGTTTTAAACCTGCTGCCCATTAATTTCATTTGGTGGCTCCTAGTTCTTATATTATGGGAACAAGTAAATAACTTTTCCTTATTTACTTTCTCTACATCACTCATGATTTTATATACCTCTATCATATCCCCCTTAGTCTCCTCTTTTCCAAGCTGAAAAGTCCTAGCCTCTTTAATCTCTCCTCATATGGGACCCGTTCCAAACACCTAATCATTTTAGTTGCCCTTCTCTGAACCTTTTCTAATGCCAGTATATCTTTTTTGAGATGAGGAAACCACATCTGTATGCGGTATTCAAGATGTGGGCGTATCATGGATTTATATAAGGGCAATAAGATATTCTCCGTCTTATTCTCTATCCCTTTTTTAATTATTCCTAACATCCTGTTTGCTTTTTTGATTGCCGCTGTACACTGCATGGACGTCTTCAGAGAATTATCCACGATGACTCCAAGATCTTTTTCCTGATTTGTTGTAGCTAAATTAGCCCCCATCATATTGTATGTATAGTTGGGGTTATTTCTTCCAATGTGCATTACTTTACATTTATCCACATTAAATTTCATTTGCCATTTTGTTGCCCAATCACTTAGTTTTGTGAGATCTTTTTGAAGTTCTTCACAGTCTGCTTTGGTCTTAACTATCTTGAGCAGTTTAGTATCATCTGCAAACTTTGCCACCTCACTGTTTACCCCTTTCTCCAGATCATTTATGAATAAGTTGAATAGGATTGGTCCGAGGACTGACCCTTGGGGAACACCACTAGTTACCCCTCTCCATTCTGAGAATTTACCATTAATTCCTACCCTTTGTTCCCTGTCTTTTAACCAGTTCTCAATCCATGAAAGGACCTTCCCTTTTATCCCATGACA
>QXTE01000531.1:97825-125268 GCA_003942145.1 Platysternon megacephalum | reverse complement strand
CCCCCCCCCCCCCCTCCCATGACCTGTTCTGTCCTTCTGATATATTTTGTACCCCGGAATGATTGTGTCCCATTGATTGTCCTCAGTCCACCAGGTTTCTGTAATGCCTATTATATCAATATCCTCCTTTATCACAAGGCACTCTAGTTCACCCATCTTATTATTTAGACTTCTAGCATTTATATACAAGCACTTTAAAAAATTGTCACTGTTTATTTGTCTGCCCTTTTCTGATGTGTCCAATTCTTTTTTATGTGAATGTTTCTCGTCTGATCTGGCCCCTAGATTATCCTCTTCCATCCTCTCCTCCTGACTAAAACCTAGAGAATCTCTATCAATAGACTCTCCTCTAAGAGAAGTCTCTGTCTGATCCACGTGCTCCTCTGCAGCAGTCGGCTTTCCCCCATCTCTTAGTTTAAAAACTGCTCTGCAACCTTTTTAATGTTAAGTGCCAGCAGTCTGGTTCCACTTTGGTTTAGGTGGAGCCCATCTCTCCTGTATAGGCTCCCCCTATCCCAAAAGTTTACCCAGTTCCTAATGAATCTAAACCCCTCCTCTCTACACCATCGTCTCTGCCACGCATTGAGACTCTGAAGCTCTGCCTGCCTACCTGGCCCTGCACGTGGAACTGGGAGAATTTCTGAGAATGCCACCATAGAGGTCCTGGATTTCAGTCTCTTCCCTAGCAGCCTAAATTTGGCCTCCAGGACGTCTCTCCTACCCTTCCCTATGTCATTGGTACCTACATGTACCACGACCATTGGCTCCTCCCCAGCACTACACATAAGTCTATCTAGATGCCTCAAGAGATCCGCAACCTTCGCACCAGGCAGGCAAGTCACCATACGGTTCTCCCGGCCAGGTGCCCACTCCTTTTCTTTTACCTGTGGGCTTGTTAACCCTTTACAGGTAAAGCAAGTAGAGAACAGCTACTAAGAGGAATTTTATAGCTAACTGGCTGGCTGGGTGTCCGTAAAAGGGAGCTACCCCCCCCCTTCATTTATCACAATGCCCTTCCTGAATAGGGATGCTTCCTGAATCAGACCTAAGGGCCAAGCATGCATGCATTGCCAAGGCCAGACCTTAATAAGGTGGACAGTGTTTCTGGGGAAGAACATGGCGTACACCCAACCGTGGAATAAGTGTCCGTTCAGAAGGGGTGCTGATCCTACTTCCATTAGAGTCAGTGGCAACAAGATCAGCCCCAAATTGCACTAGGAGAGAATTTAACAGTAGTGTTCTGTGTCTCTCTGTTTCTGTGGCACTTCTTCCTATAGTATCCGGATGTCACATATGTCGAGGGGTTAACATAGGTTTCCCCGTATGGTTCATCTCCAGCTCCGTCCCGGGCACTGCTGCTATGGCGTCAATCTCCCTTCCTGTCCGTCGTCGTTTGTACGCTCGGGCAGCAGCCAGTGGCTCCCCTCTGAATGGGATCCGAGCTCTGTTGTGTTGGGCGCTGCACACACTCTGCACACAAAAATTCCAGCTGTGAAGAGTGGGTGGGGCCATGCTGCACATGGGAGCTGCTTTTCTCTATTGAGTCTGGGGCCGGAGACTTTGGTTGTGACCCTCCCCGAGCCCATTATTAGTAGCATTCGTTGTGGGGTTATTAGTAGCATTCATTGTGTACATTCCTGCGTGTCATGAGGCTGGTAATCTGCCAGGTACTTCAGCCAAAATCTCCCCGAGCTGTTGGCCTGAAAGGCCAAGTGAAGGCACTCCTCTACACTCCCTTCCTCTCTGCCTATTGCAAAGCAGCTCTCTGTAGTACTTCCCTGGCCCCCATTACCAGGCTCTGAGCCCCTCACAGTCTCTATCCTCACACCCTCTGGGGCAGGGCAGCGCTGTTGTCCCCATTGCACAGGTGGGACTGAGTGACCTACCCAGGGTTACATCGGTAGTCGGTAGCAGAGCAGGGACTTGGACCCAAGCCCCAGGCTATTGCACTCCTCACTGGGGCACTTGGCTTTTCCCCAGGCTTCTGGAAGGCCACCTGCCCCTCGTCCTGCTCCAGCCCTCTGCTGGCCTTCGTCAACTCCAAGAGTGGTGACAACCAGGGTGTGAAGTTCCTGCGCAAGTTCAAGCAGTTCCTCAACCCGGCGCAAGTCTTTGACCTGATGAACGGGGGCCCTCACCTGGGGTAAGCGACAGCGCCCTCTCCCACCCGGCCCCCTCCCTGCGCTCATGCCCATGGCGCCCCCTGCCCCACTCCCTGCGCTCGCGCCCACGGCGCCCCCTGCCGCCCGGCCCCCTCCCTGCGCTCGCACCTACGGCGCCCCCTGCCTCCCGGCCCCCTCCCTGTGCTCGCGCCCACGGCGCCCCCTGCCGCCTAGTCCACTCCCTGCGCTCGTGCCCACAGCACCCGCTGCTGCCCGGCTCACTCCACAGCGCCACCTGCTGCCCGACGATGTCCCCTGCCACCCAGCCAATTTCCTGCACTCATGCCCACAGCCCCCCTGCCTCCCAACCCCCTCACTGCGCTTATGCCCAGGGTTCCCCCAGCCACATGACCCCCTCCCTGCGCTCATGCCCACAGGGCCCCCTGCAGCCCGGCCCCTTCTGTTTGCTCATGCCACAGCACCCCCTGCAGCCGGGTCCCCTCTGTGCACATGCATCGGCGCAGCCCCCTGGAGCCTGGCCCCCTCCATGCACTTGCACCCACCGCGCCCCCTGCAGCCCAACCTCCTCCGAGCACTCACGCCCACACCGCCCCCTGAAGTCCCGCCTCCTCCCTATGCTTGCGCCTGCAGTGTCCCCTGCAGCCTGCCCCCCTCCATGCGCTCACACCAGCAGCGCCAGGCCTCACACCCCATGAGACAGTGCGTCCCTTCCCTCCCTTCCTTCTTTGAGCTACCTGGGGGCCAGGGAAAACGAGGAAGCTGCTCAGATCCTAGAGACACGTGACTCCATCCACCCAGCCAGTCGCACCCCGTATGTCCCCGTAGCTGGGAGGGCCTCATAAAAATGGGTCAAACAGAAACCTCACCAGTTCCCACCTGCTCTGTAAGGGGCTGAACTGGGGCTCCAGCCCTTAATGCTCTGAACTAGATGAGGCCGGGCTTCTTTGGATTGGGTATGTCTGCACGGTGATAAACCCGCAGCACGAGTCCCAGAGCCTGGGTCAGTGCCTTGGGCTGGCAGAGCTACAAAGAGCACTGCAGCTGTCCGGGCTCTGAGATCCTCCCACCGCGGGCTCTCAGCCTGAGCCCAAGCACCTATCCTGCAATTTTATATCCCCACAGGCCTAGCCCTGTGTCACGGAGTGTGGGGGAGCCAGCGCCCTGTAGTGAGGGCTTCCTGCGATTCACCATGACTCTCAGCCAGTCAGTAAAACAGAAGGTTTATTAGACGACTGGAACACAGTCCAAAACAGAGCTTGTAGGTACAGACAACAGGACCCCCTGCTCAGTCAGGTCCATCTTGGGGCCCAGAGAGCCCAGACCCCGGTGCTGGGCCTCCCTCCGTTTCCCCAGCCAGCTCCAAACTGAAACCCCCTCCAGCCCCTCCTCTGACCTTTGTCTCTTTCCTGGGCAAGGAGGCCACCTGATCTCTTTGTTCTGCAACACCTTCAGTTGGCACCTTGAGGGGAGGGGCCCAGGCCATCAGTTGCCAGGAGACAGGGTATCGGCCATTCTCTGTGCAGACAGCATCACACTGGCTCTCTAGGGCTTTGCAACAAGCACACATCCTTATTCCACCACCTAGATACTTAAGAAATGCATAGGGGAAACTGAGGCACCCACACAGTATTCAGAGAAAACATTAAGAACATTCCCACTTCATCACACTCTGCAAGCCCGAGTCAGCTGACCTGGGCCAGCTGTGGGTCTAGACGTACCACTGACTGTTACCCCTGGTTGAGTGAGCTCTGCTGTCCCTCAGAGGGAGGGAAAAGGCCGGGGCCTTCCTTGGAGGGAGCTGAGCTAAGGCAGGTGTCTGGGACCCCTTTTAGCCCTGACTCCTGCTCCTCTGTGTGTGTCCCTTGCCAGCCTGCGGCTCTTCCAGAAGTTCTCCACCTTCCGGATCCTGGTCTGTGGGGGAGATGGCAGCGTGGGCTGGGTCCTCTCCGAAATCGATGCACTGGGATTGCACAAGCAAGTGAGGAGGAGTCTGTCTGTCTGCTGCCTCCCCCGTCTCCGTGTCTTTGAGGGCTGCCCCTGCCCCCACTGCCCCTTGGGCCTTGGCAGTAGTGAAAAGCTGGCTTGGGGGCGTGTGCTAAGCCCTGACAGCCAGGATCTGCATTTCCAGAACCATCGCACAATGGCAGCACTGGTGGGTCTGGCATGGGCTAGATGTGTGTCACCAGGGCCAGACATGCAGGTGCCAGGTGTTCTCTCGGTTTGTTTGGGTAGGAGCCCTGCAGCACATGCCAGCAACGTCCCAAAGTGCCAGCTGTGCCCATCGCCAGGACACCCCCAGCGACACCCCCCCCTTCTGAGCATCACTGGTACTAATCAGAGTGTGAGCTGAGATCCTGCCCGCGCCCATCAGAGACATCCCCAGGGTGTGGAGGGGATCCTGCATGTGCCAAAGGTCCATTGGACATGGCGCCCCACGCCCATTGGTTTTGGCTGGACTCTCAGATCGGGGGCTGCCCCTTGCTCACAATTCTTTCCTTACCATGGCAGTGTCAGCTTGGTGTCCTGCCGCTGGGGACAGGCAATGACCTGGCGCGGGTGCTGGGCTGGGGCAGTCTCTGTGACGACGATACCCAGCTGCTGCAGGTCCTGGAGAAGCTGGAGCGGGCCAGCACCAAGATGCTGGACAGGTGAGCAGGGGCATGGCTGTGGGCTGGGCAGACCTCACTCCTCCCCCGGGCCAGGAAGGGGGCTTCCCTCTCGGGATCCCGAATGGGGAAGAGAACCAGCTCAGTCCGGGTGGGCGCTCCCTGGGAAGGGCTCTGAGGCCGGGCGTCAGCCTGAGTCTGCCATCGTGCGCCTGCATTTCCAGCCACATCTCCCAGGCAGCAGGTTGTCCCATAGCCACCTACTGCTGGGCGTCTTCCTCTGTGCCTGGCCGCTCTTGGAGACTGGACACTGGTCTATCCGGGCTGCCAGTCCCTTCCCCACTCCTTCCGGACACCAGGGCCTGGCCAGGACTGAGACGAGAGCCACCTCCCCTGCCCCTGACTTGCTGTTGCCATATCCTGTTGCCCTGGCTTTCTCAAGCCCCCCTCTGCGTCCTATGGGGAGGGCCCATCTCCCTGCAGGTCCCTGCCCCACCATGGCCCAGTGCCTGCCTTCATCTCAAAGGGGCTGCCCTGGGTTTCCGGGCAGGGCTGGCTGCCAGGCCATAGCTTGGCAAAGGCTGGGCCCTGGCAACAAGCATCTTGTCTTTGCCTTCCCCCCAGGTGGAGCGTCCTGACCTACGAGGCACCCAAGCAGTCGTCCCCTGCCATCAAAGAGGAGGAGAATGGGGATTCCTGCATCCAGGTACAGCTGCTCTGTTGCCTGTTCAGCATGGTGGGTGGGGCCTGGAGTGGCAGCATGGCCCACATGGGCTGGGGGCATGGAACATCAGCTCCTGAGTTCAGACCCCTGCCTATGCATATCTGCTACCTGAGCATGGGGATGGAGGGGGAAAACTGCTTGCACATGGCCAGCACCTAGGGCCTGAGGTAACTGGAGGGGAGAGGCTGCAGCACTGAAAGCTTCAGGGAAACCAGGATTTCTGTCCTGGGTGAAACGAGTTCAGCAGTTCTCAGCCTGAAGCCACAGTGTCAATGTTTTCCTGCCCAGCCCAGCGTGTGGCCTGCCCTCAGTGAAGGGGAAACAATTAACTGAAACAAGCCAGGAAAAAGTTGCTGGGGCAGGGTGTACGCTCCGGTTGCATGGGGATCGTCTGCCTAGGATGGAAGCTAAAAGGGCCTGGTGGGGCTTACAGAGGCCTGCTACTGCTGCTGAGTGGCCAGGCTGCCTCTGTGGCACAGTCTATGTGAGGGGGGCGGGGCGGCAAGAGAGACAGTGTGTCCTAGTGGATAGAGCACTGCACTGTGAGTCAGCAGACCTGAGTTCAGTTCCTGTCTCTGGCTGCTGGGTGACCTTCCCCTCTCTGCGCCTCGATTTCCCTTCCCTCCATCTGGTCTCTGTAGCCTGTCAGCTCTTCAGACAGTCTGGTGCCAGAGTCTGTGCAGCGCCATGCATGTAGCATGAGCACAAGGTCTGATTTCCAAGCACTTCCCTGCCGTTTGTTTGCAGCAGGCTACGGGCATTCAGTACTGCCACTGCCCCAAGAGCATGCACTCTAGAGCACACTAGAGCATGCACTCGACTGCCATGTAATAGCATGCACCCTGATCCTCTACCTTCCCGCAGCCTGCCTCACCTGAGGAGCTCTACGCATTTCACAATCTTGAAGCACTGAAGCTTCACAATCCCACCATGCATGCAGCTGCACCCCAAAAAGGAGTCGTTGGAAATTCGGGCTATCCGCACCCCACTTAGCCCCGTTGCAGGGGAGCTGGCCTTTGGTGCAGTTCTGAACAGAACAACAGAAGAGGAAATGATGGATCGGCAGGTTCCAGGTGTCCCCAGGCATGCAGAGAATCAGAGTGGAGCAGGATAGGGAAACTGAGGCACAGAGTGGGGCCGTGACTTGCTCAGGGTCACACAGCGAGCCGGGGGTACAGCCTGACTCCCAGTCCGGGGCTTTAGGCACTGAGCTCTGCTCCCCCCTGCTGCAGGGGCTTGCTCAGCCCTGCAGTCTTCTAGGGTGGCTGGCCCAGGAAGATCCAGAGAGGGCACTGGGAGTACTGCTGCTGTTGCTCAGGAAGTGCCCTTGTTCCCTCCATGTCCCGCAGGCCCAGATCTCTCACTACGCCGACTCCGTGGCCTTCCACCTGGCCAAGATCCTGGAATCTGACAAGCACTCGGTTGTGATTTCTTCTGCAAAGTAAGGGGGCACGGACAGCAGCAGGCCAAGCTTCCCCCACCCTGCTGGCCTGCCGGAGCCCAGTCTGGTGGGCTTCCTCCGAGGGCTGCAAGGGAGCTGGGGGTCTCTGGCCCATCCCGTCCTTGGCCTCTGCTGGCAGTGCCAACGGGGCAGAACCGTGCCAATGAGGGGGTGGTTCTGTGACGTGGTTGGTGGGGCCCAGATCTTCATAGGTCTTGAAATCAATGTGAGTGAAGCGCCGAGTACCTCTGAGGATCTGGGCCAGGGAGCTTGGATTGAGGCCCCCAAATCATTGCACATAGGGCTCCAAGCAGCCTTCAGCCGCTAGTGCCTTTGGCTCCATGCTGGGCCCAAATGGTGAAGGGCATCACAGCCCATCCCATGGCTCTGAGCCATGCAATCCCAGACAGCTGCAGTTTGCATCAGCAAGAGGCACGTCCCGGGGGCCCTGCCGGAGTGCCATCGGCTGCCTGGCCGAGGGTGATGTCAGGGCACTGGGCTCTCACCAGCACCAAATGCTGCTGTGCTTGCTGCAGGTGGTACAGCTGGGCCTGGAGGTGGGGGCCTCCCTCGTGGGGCTGGAGAGCGCCCTTTTCTGGCTAATGGAGGAGCAGCATTCCAGGGGCACTGTGCCCGGCTGTGTGGGGAGGGGTGCGGGAAGGAGCCCCTGTCTCACCCGGGCTCTGCCCCCGGATGCTGCTCTCTCTGGCAGGTTCCTATGCGGAACGGTGAACAGCTTTGTGGCCGAGGTTGGCAAGGCCTATGCGAGGGCCATCGAGAACAAGCAGGAGGCCGACACCATGGCTAAGAAGGTAAGTCCTGGCGGGGCACTGCCTGGCAGAGATGCATGTTGTACCACTAGCGCCCCCCCTATGGCAGACAGTCAGTATTGCGGGCAGCTGCAGTCTTGGCAATCGCTGGATTTAAGCCTTTGGATTCTCCATGGGGTTCGCAGCATGGATTAACCCATTGCCTGGGACCACCTCAGAATGCACTGCCACAGAGAGGATGTTCCCATCAGCCATGCCATGGAGCAGCAGCCGTGTGCTGTGCCATGCTGGCTGTGACCCCCCAAAACCCTCCCCTGGGACCAGCCCATGGCTGCATGCCAGCGAACGCCCCGGCCCCACCCCGGTTCATGCCCCCGTTATTACTAGCTTCTCTCTTGCAGTGTGCAATGCTGAACGAAAAGCTGGACTCCCTGGTGCGGGAGCTGAACGATGAATCACAGGCGATCGTTGTCCCCGAGGGGAGCGCACAGACTGCCCCACCAGGCCCCGAGGCCAAGGAGAGCAGTAGGGGGGGCAGCTTCAACCCAAGCCCTGTGCCCAGGATCTTCAAATCCAAGGAGCAGCTAATGCTGAGAGCCAACAGCCTCAAGAAGGCCCTGCGGCAGATCATCGAGCAGGCAGAGAAAGGTAAGGAGCCCGGGCGAGACAGGAAGGGACTGCAGTGTTGGGGGTCAGCCAGACCCAAGGCCTCTGCAAGGTCACTGGCCTTGCCCACCCATTTCACATTCCATGGCTGGCCCCTTTCTGCGGCAGGCTCTGCTGGGAGGATCAGTCCTCCGCTGTTATGAAGACACTACCAGCTGCAAGGCTCAGTACTTTATCAGCTCCTCGGTGGCCTCCAGGGCAGCGGGAATGCCAGGGGCCACGGACCCAGTGTCCAGGCAGGGTACAGAGACCTCCCTCCAGATGCCTGCTGACCCCTAACACGTACATTGACTAGCAGTATGGCACAGCATGGCCCAGTGCGTAGATCCAGGGGCTGGGAGCCATGTGCCAGTCCTGATCCTGCCGGTGACCTGGGCAAGGCAAGGCAAGGCAAAGCTCCCATTTGTCACTGATTCTGAAACCTTTCGTTCTGAGGAGCCCAGCTGGAGAGACCCAGGACCTGCCTCACCATGATGCTAGGGAGTTCTTCGAGTGCTAGCTCAGGTCGATTCCATTCTAGGTGTGCACGCCCACGTGCGCGATCATTGGAGATTTTGCCTTATTGGAACCCATAGGGCCAGCTGTGTCGCCCCCTTGAGTCCTGTACTCATGCCGCAGTATATTAGGCACCGCCAACCCTACACCTTCTCAGTTCCTTCTTACCGCCTGTGGTGGTCAGTCGAGCGCCTTTCTTGCTTAGCAAGAACTAGTGGTTTCTCCTTTTGAACTTCGGGCCTTAGTGCCTTTGTACATAGTTTGCATATAGTAGTGTTAAGTGTTATTAAGTGTTAGTTAGTTAGTAGTTAGGGTCCCAGTGGGGACTTTGCGCCAGGTGGGGCATGCCCTGGTCTCCTAGGTTTAAGCCCTGCTCGGACTGCAGCAGGTCTATGTCTGTGATTGACCCCCATAGCAGCTGCCTTAAGTGCTTGGGGTAGTCACACGTTAAGAAGCGGTGCTGGATCTGCAAAAACTTTCGGCCCCGCACCCAGAAACAGCGGGATATCCGCCTCAGGACTCTCCAGATGGAGTCTACCCTCTGCCTGGCTTCTGGGCTGTCCAGGCAGGTCGCACCGAGCGCCTCAGCCTCCGTGCAGAGCACACCGCCGGCACCCGGCTCCTCCCGGCACTGTTCGCCATCACCGGTGTCAAAGAAGAAGGCTAAAAAGCGCTCCCTGGCACCAAGCAAGAAGGCCCAGAGGTCACCTACCAAAGGACCCGGGCCTGCCTGCCAGGCTACTCTGGAGCCATGCGATCGTGCCTCCCTGGTTGGGGCTCCCAGTCCCAACAAAGGTCCGCCACCGACTCCTGGGAGTGGTATGGGACCCATACCCCTGCTTGCACCATCATCATCCCAGGCTCCCCAGGCGCAGAGAGAGCACAGGTCTCCACCTGCTCTGATGATGACCCTGTGTCACGGAGTGTGTGGGAGTCAGGGCCCTGCACCTCCGGCTTCCTGTGATTCACCATGACTCTCAGCCAGCCAGTACAACAGAAGGTTTATTGAGATGACAGGAACACAGTCCAAAACAGATCTTGCCGGTACAGACAACAGGACCCCCTTTAGTTAGGTCCATCTGGAGGCCCCAGGGAGGCCACAGCCCCGTTGGGAAGCCCAAGCCCCGTCGGGGCTCCCCTCTCCATTTTCCAGCCAGCTCCAAAACTGAAAACTCCTTCCAGGCGTCTCCTTTCTCCCTTCCCCCCGGCTCCTCCCCCAGCCTTTGTCCTTTGTCCAGATTCCCGGTCAGAGGTGTTACCTGGTCTTCAACCCCCCTCCTGGGTTCTCATGTTACATGCTCAGGTCTCCTCCCTTCCCCAATGCAGGCAGCCCCAGCCAAGCTCCCCTGCAGCCTTCCCCGGTCAATACTCCCCTCTCAGTATTCAAAGAACACATCAAAACATTCCCACTTCGTCACACCCTGGTGCTGCAGGACTCGGCTAAGGCTCCCCAAGAGGGCAAGCTCACCATTAAGACCCCTCAGGGGACAGGGGAACCCCGCCAGTTGCCAGACAGAAGACGTTGATCTTCTCTGCCACGTCGAGAATCCAGGGGCAGGTCCCAGTCGCGTTGTCGGTCACCCAGGCCGGCATCCAGATCCCCTCAGTGCTACTCACTGGCATGGGGTCAACACTCCCCCTACTTTTCCCAGCACCGTTCGCTCTCTCGCCGATCGTCCTGCAGGTGTCGGTCCTGATCGCCAGCGCGGTGGGAACGTTCCCCGTCTTGGCACTGGTCTCCCTGGCACCGGTACCTCTCTCCCCAGTACAGTCACTGGTCAGTTACACCAGGTCAACGGTCACCAGTAGTCACGACCAGTAAACAAATGCAGGCATTGATGGCTCCTCTCTGGTCGCCGGAAGGTGGCTCCTCCAGTACAGAAGGCCAGTTAAGCCCATCGCCCAGGTCCCATTGGCGTGATTGGGCACCGGAACCCGCTCCCTTGTCTGCGGCACCGCAGTGGCAGCACGGCCAGTGGCCAACATAATGGCCCTATTGGAGTGTGTGGGGCATATCGGTTGTGACGATGCCCCCTTCGCAGCACTCCTTGGTAGCCATGTCGGAGCATCGGTCGGCAGCCCCACCGGCACCGGGCCCGGTACTGGAAGCCCATTCTGAGGTTGGGGTGCAGGAACCTGTGCCCACCCCTAAGCCTCCTTCTCATAGACTCATAGACTTTAAGGTCAGAAGGGACCATTATGATCATCTAGTCTGACCTCCCGCATGATGCAGGCCACAAAAGCTGACCCACCCACTCCTGGAATAATTCTCTCCCTTGACTCAGCTGTTGAAGTCCCCAAATCATGATTTAAAGACTTCAAGTTGCAGAGAATCCTCCAGCAAGCGACCCCTGCCCCATGCTGCGGAGGAAGGCGAAAAACCTCCAGGGCCTCTGCCAATCTACCCTGGAGGAAAATTCCTTCCCGACCCCAAATATGGCGATCAGCTGAACCCCGAGCATGCGGGCAAGACTCTCCAGCCAGACACTCAGGAAAAAGTTCTCTGTAGTAACTTTTAATATCCCATCATTGACCATTGGTACTAATTACCAGTGATGGCACGTTATTGACCTATTGACTAAGATCACGTTATCCCATCAAACCATCCCCTCCATAAACTTATCAAGCTTAATCTTAAAGCCAGAGAGGTCTTTCGCCCCCACTGTTTCCCTCGGAAGGCTGTTCCAGAACTTCACTCCTCTGATGGTTAGAAACCTTCGTCTAATTTCAAGCCTAAACTTCCCGACGGCCAATTTATATCCATTTGTTCTCGTGTCCACATTAGTACTGAGCTGAAATAATTCCTCTCCCTCCCTGGTATTTATCCCTCTGATATATTTAAAGAGAGCAATCATATCTCCCCTCAGCCTTCTTTTGGTTAAGGTAAACAAACCGAGCTCCTCAAGTCTCCTTTCATACGACAGGCTTTCCATTCCTCGGATCATCCTAGTGGCCCTTCTTTGTACCCGTTCCAGTTTGAATTCATCCTTCTTAAACATGGGAGACCAGAACTGCACACAGTACTCCAAATGAGGTCTCACCAATGCCTTGTATAACGGGACTAGCACCTCCTTATCTCTACTAGAAATACCTCGCCTAATGCATCCCAAGACCGCATTAGCTTTTTTTACGGCCACGTCACATTGCCGACTCATAGTCATCCTGCGATCAACCAGGACTCCGAGGTCCTTCTCCTCTTCCGTTACTTCCAACTGATGCGTCCCCAGCTTATAACTAAAATTCTTGTTAGTCATCCCTAAATGCATAACCTTACACTTCTCACTATTAAATTTCATCCTATTACTATTACTCCAGTTTACAAGGTCATCCAAATCTCCCTGCAGGATATCCCGATCCTTTTCCGAATTGGCAATACCTCCCAACTTTGTGTCATCCGCAAACTTTATCAGCCCACTCCTACTTTTGGTTCCGAGGTCAGTAATAAATAGATTAAATAAAATTGGACCCAAAACCGAACCTTGAGGAACTCCACTGGTAACCTCCCTCCAACCTGACAGTTCACCTTTCAGTACGACCCGCTGCAGTCTCCCCTTTAACCAGTTCTTTATCCACCTCTGGATTTTCATATCGATCCCCATCTTTTCCAATTTAACCAATAATTCCTCATGCGGTACCGTATCAAACGCCTTACTGAAATCGAGGTATATTAGATCCACCGCATTTCCTTTGTCTAAAAAATCTGTTACTTTCTCAAAGAAGGAGATCAGGTTGGTTTGGCACGATCTACCTTTCGTAAAACCATGTTGTAATTTGTCCCAATTGCCATTGACCTCAAGGTCCTTAACTACTTTCTCCTTCAATATTTTTTCCATGACTTTGCATACTACAGATGTTAAACTAACAGGCCTGTAGTTACCCGGGTCACTTTTTTTCCCCTTCTTGAAAATAGGAACTATATTAGCTAATCTCCAGTCAAACGGTACAACCCCCGAGTTTACAGATTCATTAAAAATTATCGCTAACGGGCTTGCAATTTCACGCGCCAGTTCCTTTAATATTCTCGGATGAAGATTATCCGGGCCGCCCGATTTACTCCCGTTAAGCTGTTCGAGTTTGGCTTCTACCTCGGATACGGTAATGTCTACCCCCCCCCCCTTTATTCCCATCAGTCACGCTGCCACTATTCCTAAGCCCTTCATTAGCCTCATTAAAGACCGAGGCAAAATATTCGTTTAGATATTGTGCCATGCCTAGATTATCCTTAATCTCCACTCCATCTACAGTCTTAAGCGGTCCCACTTCTTCTTTCTTGGTTTTCTTCCTATTTATATGGCTATAAAACCTTTTACTATTGGTTTTAATTCCCTTCGCAAGGTCCAACTCTACACGGCTTTTGGCCTTTCTCACTCCATCCCTACACGCTCTGACCTCAATAAGGTAGGTTTCTTTGCTGATCCCTCCCATCTTCCACTCCTTGTACGCTTTCTGTTTTTTCTTAATCACCCCTCTGAGACGCTTGCTCATCCAGCTCGGTCTAAAACTCCTGCCTACGAACCGTTTTCCCTTTCTCGGGATACAGGCCTCCGACAGCTCCTGCAACTTCAACTTGAAATAATCCCAGGCGTCTTCCGCCTTTAGATCCCTAAATATGTTAGTCCAATCCACTTCCCTAACTAGTCGCCTTAATTTATTAAAGTTAGCCCTTTTGAAATCGTAAACCTTAGTCTCAGATTTAATTTTGTTTATCCTTCCATTTAGTTTGAACCGAATTAGCTCATGATCACTCGAGCCAAGGTTGTCCCCTACCACCATTTCCTCAACGAGGTCCTCACTACTCACCAAAACCAAATCCCCCCTCGTCGGTTCAGGAAATCATCAACTATCACGTCTAAGAAAATCTGAGCCCTATTATTGTTACTAGCATTCGTTCCCCAATCTATATCTGGGAAGTTAAAGTCTCCCATGATCACACAGTTCCTATTAGTATTTACTTCCTTATAAACATTAAAGAGTTCTCTATCCATATCCAGGCTTGATCCCGGCGGTCTATAGCACACCCCAAGCACTATCCCAGGGGAGGCTCTAGTAGTTTTCTTCCCCAATGTGACTATTACCCAGACAGACTCCGTCTTATCCATTCCATCACTTATTATTTCTTTACAGTTTACCTCATTATTGACATACAATGCTACTCCCGCACCTTTACCTTTGTTTCGGTCTTTCCTAAACAGCACATTCCCTTCCATACCTGTACTCCAGTCGTGACTACCGTTCCACCATGTTTCGGTTATTCCTACGATATCTGGTTTCAATTCTTGGACCAGGAGCTCCAATTCCTCCATTTTGTTACCTAAGCTTCTCTCATTGGTGTACAAACATCTTAATTTATGCTGTTTGGCCTCTCTCACATTCGTTACCCAATTTGGTACGGACACCGTACCGCCAGTATGACCTATTAGTCTAGTATCCATCCCCCCCACTCCTCCTTATGTCCAATCTCCTCCCTCCGGCTATATCCGTTCTTATCTCGTCGTCCTCCCTCTCAATGTTAAAATCTGGCGTGGAGATTACCTGGACATCTCCCAACCGTCTCCCCCAAATTCCTAGTTTAAAGCTCTTTTGATCAGATGAGCCAGCCTCCCTCCTAGAAGTCTATTTCCTTCCCTACTCAGGTGAAGTCCATCCCGTGAGAACAGTTCTCTGTCCCCGAAAGCCTCCCAGTGGCCATACATCCCAAAGCCCTCCTTATAGCACCACTCCCTGAGCCAACTATTTATCATCACAATCCTGTCACCCCTTTGTCGCCCTTCCCTAGGGACAGGCAGAATCCCACTGAAGATCACCTGAGCCTCAATTTCCTTAAGTGTCTTCCCCAGCCTGGCATAGTCTCCCTTGATTCTCTCCAGCGAGAATCTGGCCGTGTCATTCGTTCCTACGTGAAGGATGATCAAGGGGTTCTTACCCGCTCCTTTTAGGATCCTTTTCAACCGCAGGTCCACATCCCGTATCTTAGCGCCCGGTAGACAGCACACCCTTCTGTTCTCTGGATCGGCCCTGGTCACAGGCCTGTCTAACCTTCTCAGTAAGGAGTCCCCAATCACGTAGACCTGCCTTTGCCTGGTGACAGTGCGATCTGCTAGTCTATCCCCCGTTCCCTCTGGTTGCAAGCCCTTTCCATTCCTGTCGTCCCTTGTAATCCCCCTTAAGCCATCCTGTATCCTCCCGGGGCCCAAATTCGGTGCTGTCTCCATCGACTCCTCCCCTCTTTCTACGGGACCAGCCGCTCTTCTCTTCTTCCTCGCCCTCCCACCTTCAGCTACCACCTGCTGTACCCCTTCCTCATTCTCCAAACCCTCAAACCTGTTCCTGAGCTCTATTTCTCCTTCACTGGCCCCCCTTTTCCCCTGCCTGCTTCTCACGGTCACATGCTTCCACTGCTCATGTTCTCCACCTGGCATTCCCCCCTCACAGGCCTTTGCCCCTGCTTCCACCTGTACCCCTGAGCATTCCCCTTCAGCCACACTTTGCCTTAGCTCCATCAGCTGCTCGAACCCCCTTCTAAACTCTACCAGGGTTTCTACCTGCATCTCCAAACCTCGGATCTCCCTGTGGTCAAGACCCCAGAACCTCCATCAGTGGTCCAGTCTTCCTTGTCATCCCTGGATGAGGGGGTCACGAGACCTTCCAGAGCTAGCCCACCAGATGACTTCAGGGAGCATCAAGCCCTACTCTGGCGTGTGGCCAAGAACTTGGGGCTCGAGGTTCAGGAGATGGCGGAATAGGAGAGGACACCCTCTTCAATGTCCTCTCGGCCTCTACGCTCACCCGCGTCGCCCTGCCCTTACATGACAGGGTCCTCAAGATCGCCAAGACCCTGTGGCAGACCCGCTCCTCTATCCCTGCCACCTCGAAACGGGCAGAGAAATAGTACTTCGTGCTGGCCAAACGGTTCAAATACCTTTATACCCACCCACCCCCGGGCTTGCTAGTTGTGTCTGTGGCCAACGAGGACAGACAGGTCCCCACCTCCTCGACCCCCAAAAACAAAGAGGCCAAAAATCTCGATTTTTTCGGGAGAAAAATTTATTCAGCCCTCAAGGCCGGTCGGTCTTCGCCCATCCCATGACAGCGCGGTTCCTGAAATGTCTGGAGTGCCTTTACCTGCATGTCTGGGACCCGGTCCATAGGCGCAGACTTCCATATTTCCTGTCCCCACCCCCACTCCACCCCTTCCCCCAATGCCCCACCCCACCTCTTCCCGTCCCTGCTCCGCCCCCTCCCTCTCCCCCGAGGGTGCCCCATATTCAACTGGTGCTTCCCCATAATGGGGGGGCACGAACAAAAGGGCAGGTCACTTGTGTGTCCCCCGCGCCCAGCCCTGGGGCCACCGTACTCTCCCCGCCCCATGTTACCTGCAGCGGGGGGGGGTGCTTTGTCCTCCTGCTGCGCCTGCTCTCCCAGCACGTTCTGCTGCTCTCCCTGCTCCCCAGGAGCCCAGGTGGGGAGCAGAAGGGAGCCACTTTTAACGCCGGCCTCTCCCAGTCGCTGCTCTGCAGCCCTGCCCGGCAGCTGCCTGAGAGAGCCTGGCTGGGGAGGAGGTGGCTTCTGCTCCCCGCCTGGCTCGGCTTCCGGGGACCCAAGCCTGGGCAGGCAGCGGGAGTCACTTCCCCAGTCAGGCTCTCTTAGGCAACCGCTGTGCAGGGCTGCAGAGCAGCGTCTCAGTGGCTGGAAGGGGCTGGTCCCCATCCCTTCCATTCCCCGCATCTGGGCCATGCGTCGCCCAGGCCCGCCCCCCATTCCTCCCCCAGCACACCGCCAAACAGCTGATGGCGGCCAGCGGGAGACACTACGGGGGACGGGACGAGCTGATCAGCGGGGCCTGGTGCTGAGGGGGGGAAGGAGGGGCCTGCCGGTGGGTGCTCAGCACCCACTATTTGTTTTTCTGTGGGTGCTCCAGCCCCGGAGCACCCATGGAGTCGGCACCTATGACCTGGTCCCCCCTTGGGACCTGAATCTTGTGCTGTCAAAGCTCATGGGTCGCCCCTTTGAACCTCTGGCTTCCTGCGTCTTCTCCTTCTCTCCTGGAAGGTCTTCTTCTTGGTCGCTATAACTTCGACCCGTAGGGTTTACAAGTTCAGGGCGCTCACCTCGGAGCCGCCGTATATGGTCTTCTATAAGGACAAAGGCTAGCTGCGTCTGCACCCGGCCTTTCTGCCCAAGGCTGCCTCCCAGTTCCACACTGGTCAAGACATTTATTTACCAGTCCTTTGTCCAAAGCCACGGATGACGAGCGCAGGCTGCATACCCTGGATGTCAGACGGGCGCTGGCCTTCTACATTGATAGAACAAGGCCGTTCCGTAAGTCAACGCGGTTGTTTGTTGCTATCGCTGCCAGAATGAAAGGTCGCCCAGTGTCTGCCCAGAGAATCTCGTCTTGAATCACAGCCTGCATCTGCTACTGCTATGAGCTGGCAAATGTGCCCCTGCTGGTGATCATGACAGCTCATTCGACTAGGGTGCAGGCGTCATCAGCAGCCTTCCTGGCACAGGTGCCGATCCAAGAGATCTGTCAGGCTGCCACCTGGTCATTCGTCCACACGTTCGCGTTGCACTATGTGCTGACCCAGCAGGCCTGAGATGATGCTAGGTTTGGGAGAGCTGTGCTACAAGCTTCAAGACCGTGAGCTCAAAGCCCACCTCGTTGATTCTGCTTGTGAGTCACCTAGAATGGAATAGACATGAGCAAGCACTCGAAGAAGAAAAAACGGTTACCTATCTTTCGTAACTATTTTTCTTCAAGACGTGTTGCTCATGTCCATTCCATTACCCACCCAGCCCCTCTGTCGAAGTTGTCAGCAAGAAGGGACTGAGAGGGAGTAGGGCTGGCAGCACCTGATATATCGACGCATGAGCGCAGCACTCCAGGGGGCGCCAAAGTCGGCCCTATGGGTATCGCTAAGGCAAAAATCTCTGATGACCACACATGTGGGCACGCACACACCTAGTATGGAATGGACATGAGCAACAAATCTCAAAGAACAACAGTTACAAAAGGTAGGTAACCGTTTGTTTTTTAATGCTCAGCACTTCTAAAAATCAAGCCAGATGTGGCCAGGCAGGACGCCCAAAACAGAGGCTCCCCACAGCATGGGTCCCTGCTGATCATTTTGGCCTGGACCCTTCTGTGCCTCAGTTTCCCTCTCTGTGAAGTTGAGACACTGAGTCACCAGTGTGAATCACTCAGAGGTGACTCTAATAAAAGTCAGGGAGCGCACCCTGATGGCTAATCCAGGAGCAGCATCCCTGGATGCCAGGGGCATTGCTCCTGGCTGGTGGGTCACAGGTCCTGGCAGCATGGGGTGGGGTGCAGGAAGGAGCCCAAAGAGTAGGGGTCCCCATCTCCTGGGTGGTTCTGTCTGCCCAGTAAACTTCTCATCATGCTAGAGCGTACGCCGGACCGCCTGGGTCTTTGGGCATGGAACCAGCCCCTTCACTTTATGCTCGGCACTAGCGAAGGGCCCAGTCCTGCTGCCTTTCCTCCTGTGAGCCAGACTCCAGCTGCCTGATCTAATATCAGTTCTAACCGCAGCTGCCAGGAGCACTGTGCCCATTCTGCGCTGGCACCGCATGGGCTGCTGGCAGGTCCAGATAGGGTTGGAGTCCTGAGCATCCAGCCCAGACAGTATCTCTGGCATCCCCATCTGTAGGCTATAGGCTCTGTATACTCTCTAGAACGTCAGGGCCAGGTGGCAGCTCCTGCAAGGGCCTGGTTCACCAAGGGCCAGGTGCTATGACAGCCTGCAGAGGCCTCCTGGCTGGAGTATCTGTGCTGGGACAGGAGACCCCTCTGTCCCCCGGGCCTCGGGAGCTCAGCCAGCCCTACGAGGTGGAGTGGAAACACCTGCAAGGGTCAGACCCATCAGCAGTGAGCTGAGGAGGCATCGGGTACATCCAGGTGCTGGCTGGGCATCCCTAGGGTATGTCTATACAGCAATGTAAGCCTGGGCTCAAGTCTAACCCCCCTTGCAGCCACGCTAACCTAGGTGCTGGACAGCAGGGCTGGAGGGTCCGAGCCCGTGTTAAGCTGGGACCTAGGGTCCGAGCCCTATTGCTTTCCTGTGCACATGCCTCTGGCTTGACTCGGGTCCTGGAAGACCTCTGGATCTATCCCAGAATTCCTGACAGCAGAGGAGCAGCGCTGCAGGCAGCCAGCGCAGAGGCTGGAAGCGCCATTACTGCCTGGCCAAGCCTGTTCCCCTTGCCTGCTCCAGCTCCTCCTCACTGCTGTGCAGAGGTTGCCTGGAACGGAGCAAAGCTGACTGGCGGGAGGCGGCTCCTGGCTGCCAGGGTATTGAGGGTCATCCCTGCCCCAGCCCTGCTGAGCCGGGAGCTCTGCTGCTCCCCCTCCCTGCAGGGCAGCCGCTTAGTCCGGCTCCGCTCTCTGTCCCTTCCCCCCGGGCCTCCCTGCCCTCCCTGGGGCTGTGTGTGCAGGGACGCCCAGGCTGCATGCATTGTCAGATGGGAGAGTGGGAGCCAGCCCCAAAACTACCCCACAGCCTCCCGTGTGCGGCGGGGGCAGGGCTAAGGGATCCCGGGGGCTCTAGAGCACCTTGCACCCCAAGCCCTGGGGATGCCCTTCACCGCTCAGCATCCGGCAGCAGCCAGGCTGGGGGTGTGTGTTCTTCCTCGGACACCTCCATTCAAAACAAACAGACAACAATAAATAAAAAACAGCCAAACAAAAACCCCATCACTGACCAGCCCATGGTGCAGTCTGGCAGCCCTGGAGCTGGGTGCCCTAGTTACCCTCAGAACAGGGGCCTGCCCTGGGCATTTTCCTGCCCATGTGACTCAGCCTAGTGAGGAACCCAGTTCTCAGGTTAGGGGCAGTTCAGAGTAAAGCCTTTTCACACTGCTGTGTGCTCCCAGGACAGCCACCACAGCCCACAGGAGTCATTATGTGTTTCTGAGTCCCATCAATAGCACGTCACAGCTGGGAAACAGGCAGGGCAGTAGAGTTTTCCCACGGTGCACCATGTTCCTAGGGCTAGAGTGTCGATGGGGGGGGGGGGCGGGAGGGGGCATTAGGCACTCTGGGATATGATTACTTTGACTTGGGTCTGCGCACTGGAGTATGGGTGCCAGAGCCCTAGGTTTGAGCATGGGTCAGCAAATCCTTAACCTAGGGTTAAAATGCAGTGTAGATGCTCCAGCCCAGGGTTCCCTGACATGAATTGGCTGACTCGAGTCCCATGAACCCTGGGCTGACACTGCTGTGTAGCCATACCCCTAGCGTTGGCTTTACGTTGCATGCCTTGCCTGTTCCCGTGTAGCTGTGGATGAGCAGAACAAGCAGACTCAAGCCTATCGGAGCATAACGGCTTCCAGCAAGAAGGACAGCTTGGAAGAGTTTAGCAAAGAGACCGAAATCCTTGGTAAGACTCTGGCTGGTTCATGCAGCCCACTCCCTGTTTAGGATCATGGGCTCTTCCACGTCACTCGTTATTTAAAATGATTGGAGAAGCTGGAACCAAGGCAGGACTGGGGGTGGCAAATACACAGATTAAAGGGGCCCTGTTTTCCAAAGTGGAGGCCCCCCAGCTACGTACTACAGTGCATCTGTGACTGTGAGCAGGACTCCTGGTTGCTGTTGTGTAACTGGCAGGGGGTATTGGTCTTGGGCTCACCTTTGCTGCCCGCATAGCGCCTGGAGCAATCTAAACACCAGTCTCAGAGCACAGCAGACAGGCCAAACCAGGATAAGCCTGGAGATTTCCAGCCGTCAGAACGCTAGGGCCGTGTGCGACATAAGCGTGCCGTGGGATTGCACACGCTGTCTGCCCAAGCTATGCCCATGCCCACCGTTGGGTGGCTCAGAGCTGGTGATGTTTGGACAGTCAGGCCTTGGCAGTGTGGGCGCTGACTGGAGGCCGCAGAGGGATCCCGGCCTGGGCGTTCCAAGGGAAATTGACCAGCCGTGTGCAGGGGGCTGTGGAGGCTCTGACAGACTGGCAGGCTATGTCCTGCAGAGTCCAGGTACCATAGCAGAGGAGTGCAACTCTCTGGAGTGGGGCAGGGATGGGGGGCTCCACCTTGACTCATCAGTGTGTGTGTTGGAAATCAATAATACCTGGGGCTCCCCCTGCTGGCAGGAGAGCAGTAGGAGCCTGATCCAAAGCTGATTGAGGTAAATGGAAGGGCTTCTGTTGACTGAGGGCCTGATCCAAAGCCCACTTAATTGGTTAACAAACCCCCATGCCCTGACCCCTGCTGGTGGTAGGGAAGGAGCGCAGTGCGTATTGCACCCTCCATTATCAAAGCAGGGTGAGAAGGGAGAATTGAGTGCAGATAATCAGGAGACAGACTGTCCAGGCTCTTTGCAAGGGATTTACAAACCATGTCACCAGACCTGCCCATAATCCACATCTGTAGGGCCACACCCAGCACTCACCCCTAGAGGCATGTCCCATTTAAAGTGGCAGCATGCAAAGTGCTTAGCAGAGTGCCACACTGGGGTCCCCTCTGCACTCAGCAGTGAAGGGGTGTCTTAATGCGGTGTTGGGGGCTAAGGAAGGCAGGCTAGGGTTAGGATGCAGGGTATGCGCTTGTTAAGGGCAGGGGTGCTGCTGGCTGCTAAAGAGCATCTCCCCTTTGGCCAGGTTCCCGGAGGGGTACGGTGACCTCCACGACGTCGTCTATCTTCCTGGATAGACCTGACAGCTTCAGCACTGTCCATTTCACCGAGGATCCCAACACCATGTGAGTACGTGCTCTGGGCAACGTTAATCCCCGGCGCATGTCCAGGCCTCTGATGCTGCCCCCCGGGACATAGGGTAGGGCTCTTATCCCCGTTAGACACAGGAGAACTGAGGCCGGAGAGTCTCATATATGACTCTCTTAATTCTGATTGGCTGACGAGAGGGGTTTTTGTTGAAGTGGAACTTTCTGTTCTCGCATGTGGGGGGGTTCTCTCCACACTGCCAAAAGGAAGGGGAGGGGGACTGCTCGCAGCCTCTGGTTTGGGAGCATCCTGTTCCTTGAAGGTCCATGTGTGTTTCCCCCAGTACCGCTAATTGACACTTGGCCACCGTCCTCCTCACCGTGACCCTCACTTTGTCATCACCAGGGCTGGGTGACAGCCATGTGCTCTACCTGTGAAAGCCAACTAGTGTAGAATGCAGCGACCAGCCAGCTTGGTGGAGTGCATCATCTGGGCTTCAGGCGCTATGGCCGTTGCTGGAACTGTAGGTGTATAATACCTTCAGGCTGGGATCTGCAAAGGCATCTCAGAGTTATGCAGTGAGCTCCCCTGTGGGGGAAAAAATTGATCATCTGTTAGCTGGAATTGATCAATTTTAGAGATTCTGGATTTAATTAAAACCAAAACATTTAGAGGTGTCTGTCTCTCTGTCTGTTTGCCTGACTATTACTGCAGTGTCTGAGTGCTGTCCCTGCAGTGCAGATTGGTGAAAGCACAGTCCTTAACACAGCCTGCCTAACTCTCCTCACTTTAACCTCACAAGATATTATTGATCTCCAGGAAGCAAAGATGTACCAGCTAGTTCAGCAGCTGGAATCTGCTCCTTCACCTGTCCTTGTTAAACCAATGACTGAATTAAAAAGCCAGGGCCTGATTCTTCTCTGGCACTGGTGTAAATCTGGAGTCCCTCCACTGAAGCTCATGGAATTACATCCATGGAAAATTGGCATAAATGAGAGCAGAATCAGCCCCTGGCTGTTTAGGATCAGCAAATTATCTGTGAGTCGTCAGCCAACAATCTGCCTGGCCAAAGCATGTCCGGTTGGTATCATTAAGCAATGCCAGGCAAGCAGACAGTATCTTTTGCAGAGTTGGTAACAGACTGTGGCGTGGCTAGCTGAAGGTTTGCTTGGCTTTCCCCACTTGAGAAGTGTAATAATGGCCTGGCCTGGGGCACGCTATTATTATTTTGCAATGGGGTCATTACACACAGAACTGTCAACCCTGTGTGTTTAATGGGGACTAGAAACTTGGCTATGACATCACTGACAGCCAATCAGACATGGCTATGACATCACTGACAGCCAATCACAAAGCTCCAATTGTCGCTGGCATTCTAAAGCCCCTTCAAAACCCATAATAAATTTCAAGGACTCTCATATGGATGTTTCAATAATGGGACTGATATTTTCATTCTGCTGCCATTTCCCGGTTCCATCCCCGTGATCATTGCTGCATTGTTCTGTGTCCAAACCTCACCTTCCCCATCTGCTGCTTTCAGACAATTCTCCGAAAGATGCGTCATGAATAACTACTTCGGCATAGGCCTGGATGCCAAAATCTCTCTGGAGTTCAACAACAAACGGGACGAGCACCCCAAAAAGTGCAGGTAGGCAAAAGAGCCCCCCTACCTCCCTCAAATGGAAAGTGCCTCAGGCTAGGAGCAGAGGTGAGAACTCCTTGATTGCTGAGTTCCCATTTCATGAGGGAGTCATCTATAAAGACACCCTCTGCCCCAGGGCATGCACTCCAGGGGCGACCTGTGCAGGGAGCTGTCTTTGGTCAGTTCTACACAAGGAGGGCTTTACCGGTATAGCGATATCAGTGCAAAGCACTCCTAGTGTGGACACAGCTTATATCGGACAAGCTGTGCTTGCACCAGCATAGCTTATTCCAGCTGCCCCGAGTGAAACCAGTGACACCAGGACAAGCACATGTGGCCAGTCTAGCTGTGTCTACACCAGGGGCTTGTGCCGGCAAGTTACATCAGTCAGACCATGCCTGGCTGACAGCCATGCCGGCAGAAGTCTGTAGTGTAGACAAAGCCTAAGTGATCTGCTGTTGGGCTGAGCTTCACGCTGCTCCTTATCTGTCATGAAGCCTCCACTGCTCTGACATGAGTCTGTTTAGCTGAAGGTGCCTATGGTGCCTGACTTGAATGGAATGCAGCCACATGGCAATAATAACAGCTTGTTTAACAAGAGCCATGCAATGCACTGCACCAATGCCCTTCATCCCAACATCTTCTAACACTCTGCAAACATTCGTTAATTAGGCCCCAGGACGTTAACCCTTGTGAGGTGGTGTCACGTTATTGATTTGAACTGGGACCATATAGAACATGGTTGCAACCAAAGTCCCGTAGTGGCACCAAATCTTGTATACAGGGGGTCAAATGAGGTGTCTAAGACAAGGTTATGGTTTGGTGGTTATGATTATGCTGTCTATATGTGTATATCAATTTTGTAGTTCAAGTTATGAATATTGGCTCTATACTGTCTGTATTTCAAACTTATCCTGTGCTTCTGGGAGACGTCCCAGACAAGTTGGTGTTAGCTCTGCCTAGCCTGCTTGATGGCCCATTAAGGACCATCAGCTATACAATTGACCCCTTGAGAGAAGGCAGATATGCCTTGTGACTCAGCAAAGTGTGTAGGGACTTGCCCATGTGACTCCAGACTCCATTTTGCTGTAATTTTCCACAGTAAGAACAAAGAGGTGTTCTTACACCTGGGAAAGACTATAAAAGGCTGATGCCTCATCTCCATCTTGTCTTCAATCCTGCTTCTTACCTCTGGAGGGATTTTGCTACAAACAGAAGCTCTACACAAAGGACTGATGACCCATCCCAGCGGGGGATGTACTCCAGAGACTTGATTTGAACCTGCAGTTTATTCTATCACTGCTACAAGCCTGAACCAAGAACTTTGCCATTACTGTATGTAATTGATTCCATTTAACCAATTCTAGCTCTCATCTCTATCTTTTTTCCTTTTATGAATAAACCTTTAGATTTTAGATTCTAAAGGATTGGCAACAGCGTGATTTGTGGGTAAGATCTGATTTGTATATTGACCTGGGTCTGGGGCTTGATTCTTTGGGATCAAGAGAACCTTTTTTCTTTTACTGGGGTATTGGTTTTCATAACCATTTGTCCCCATAACGAGTGGCACTGGTGGTGATACTGGGAAACTGGAGTGTCTAAGGGAATTGCTTGTGTGACTTGTGGTTAGCCAGTGGGGTGAGACCAAAGTCCTCTTTGTCTGGCTGGTTTGGTTTGCCTTAGAGGTGGAAAAACCCCAGCCTTGGGCTGTAACTGCCCTGTTTTAAGCAATTTGTCCTGAATTGGCACTCTCAGTTGGGTCCCGCCAGAACCAGCATTGTTACAGTGGCGTAGTCGTGCTAGGATCCACAGAACCGGGTCAATTAAGCTTTGGGTCAGAACCCCACGCTGTCCAAATTTGAATTTTGGTATTGAGAGTTTGGTTGGTTAAAGATCAGTGACCATAAGCCAAAAAGCAACAGCAGAAGCAATGAAACTGCAAGCCCTGATGGACAGCCTGCAACTTGAGCATGAACAAAAACTGGCAGAAATTCGAATGAGAGAGAAGCAAGCCTTGGCCCAGCTGGAGAAGGAAGCTGCTGAAAGAGAGGAGAGGGCTCGCAGGGGGCGCATGGAGCTGCTGGCTGCTGAGGAAAAAGCTCGACAGAGGCAACAGGACAGAGGCAACAGGAGACGGCTAGACTCCAGCTCCAAGTCAAAAAAGCAATGGAAGAACAGCAGAAACTGTATCCTCTTGAAAATCCAGTTTATAACTATGTTGATACGTGGTATTACTCTGGGCAGTTTTCTGTGTTTAACCCATTTTGCTATGGCCATGGAGAGGGGGATTCTAACCTGGTGGGTAATAGGTGTGTGTCTGTGAATGGAGTTTCTGAATGTCTATCTAATGTCTCAGAAGTGAATCTGAAATTAGATCAAGCACAGAAAGATCTCATTGATCAGGAAAATGTTTCTCTGAAGCAGATTAAAGTGGATGGTCAGGCTGAAGCCCTAACTGAGGAAGGAAAGGGTAGATTTTTGATGGGTGATGGATTGTTGGCTAGTACAGCTTGTAAAAGGGAACCTGAAAAGGGTAACTGTAATGTGCTGGAAGTAGCTCAGTGTGGTGAGAAGAGCAGCAGTTTATCTGTTGGGAGTGGCAATGTGCGTGGTAGGGAAGCTGCCCCACTCTTGTTTGTCTGTAACCAGCCCTGTGTGCTGGTACAAAGGAGATGAAGGCAGGGAAAGTCTGGATGAGCCTAGGCAGCGTTGTGAGCTGATGGCTTTATCTAGTCAGCAGTTTGGGAAGGCAAGGATAGTGGAAGATGAGTGTACCTATCCCTTACCTGTTACCTGTGTGGAGCATTGTGACAGTGAAGGAAATGTGCCTGTGTCTGTCAGGGGTATTGACTTGCCTATGGAGGAAGCTACCCCAGTCTCCAAGCAGTTGTCTGTGAACAGCCCGGTGTGCTGGGACAAGGGAAGTGAGCTCCCAAGCTGTGTGTCTGATAAAGGAGAATGTGTCTCCGGCTCTTCTTTGTCTGTGAAGCAGACAGAAGGTGCCTTTCAGCCTGTGATGGTTGAGAATAGTGCAGTTGTCTCAGAGTTGGTTCTGGATTCAACTAAAGCCCAGGAAGGGAATGGTCCTATGTTTGTGTCTGCTGGGAAAAATGGCACTGTAACTAGGTTGCATCCAGTTAGTGTCTTAGCAAAATCACAGAGACCAGACAATTCTGGTGCTTGTATTTTGCCTGTTGCTAATGTGTGGTTGGAAAAGAATGTAGCAACTCTGTCTGATCAGGGTAATATCCTAGTCAGGGCACAAGGAGAGCAGAAAGGTAATTTAATTATGTTACCTACTGACAGTTTGACAACTTGTAGCAAGAAGGAAAAGAATCCTGAACTTGTGTGTGGCAAAGGAAAGGAGAATGCTTCTAACCTTTTATCTAGTGAGTCTATGAGTTTGCCTCAAGGGGATTGTGTAGAAATCTGCCTGATGGGCCAAAGGTAATCCTGGATGTAAGTAAGACCCAGAAAGAGTCTGTTGTTGCTCAGGAAAGTGTCCATTTGGAGCAAGCCCTAGGTGAAGTGGGTAAGGGAAGAATTTCTGTGAGGGGTGAATTGCTGCTTAGAAAAGCTCCTGGGGAAAGGAATCCTCATGGTAATCTATGCAAGCAGTTTACTGCAACTGTAGGGTGTGAAAGTGCTTTAATCAAGGAAGTTTCAGTTCCTAACAGCCAGAAATTTTCCGTTGTGAATGGATCCACTGACTTTCCTTTTAAAAGATCCAGTGTGGATAGCTTTGAGAAGGTCTCAGATGGAGTAAAAGTTGTTAAGGAATTTAGACAGCCCTATGACAAAGGGTACGTCTACACTACGGGATTAGTCCGAATTTACGGAATTCGATTTTATGAAACCGATTGTATAAATTCGATTGTACGCGGCCACAGTAAGCGGATTAATTCGGCGGTGCGCGTCCATGTACAAAGACTAGCGTCGAATTCCAGAGCGTTGCACTGTGGGTAGCTATCCCATAGCTATCCCAGAGTTCCCGCAGTCCCCCCTGCCCATTGGAATTCTGGGTCGAGATCCCAATGCCTGATGGGACAAAAAATATTGTCGCGGGCGGTTCTGGGAACATCCTCCCCCTCCCTCCGTGAAAACAACGGCAGACAACCATTTCGCGCCTTTTTTCCTTGTTGAACTGAGCGGACGCCATACCTCGGCAAGGATGGATCCCGCTCAGCTCAAGTTTGCAGTCATGAACATTGTAAACACCACGCGCATTATAGTGCAGTTTATGCTCAACCAGGACCAGAAAAGCCAGGCGAGGAGGAGGCGGCTACGGCAGCGC
>QXTE01000531.1:0-94698 GCA_003942145.1 Platysternon megacephalum | reverse complement strand
GGCTGGCTTGTTGGAAAAACAATGGTGTTGGGACAGGACTGTCTCCATGCTAATTCTGTAAGTGAGCAGTCTGTGCATCAGGGTCTGCAGTTGGTGAACACACCTAGCCAGCAAAGGAATTCCTGTGAGCAGGAAGTTTCAGTTTTCAACCTTCTAGAAAAAAGGTGTGGGGGGAAAGAACCCCAGCCTGCTAAGGGGAAGAATAAGTGTCCAGCCTTGAAATTGATAGCAGCTGAAAATCTAAAAGCTAGTGTCTGTGTTGATGCAAATTACCTGGCTGACTGCGGGAAGAAAGACTTGCTAATAGCTGTTAGCACAGAAAGCATGGCCAATCAGCCAGTGAATTCTGTTAAGCAAGAGAAATCAGGGTTTAATCCTTCAGGACAAGGAGGAAAGAGAGAACTTAATTTTGCAAAGGGAAGCCACAGGTTAACCCTAAAATGCCCAAACCCCAATGGTATTGAGCCAAAGGTGTGGCATAACAAACATGATTGTAACTGGACACTTGCAATGAATTTGTTGTTATTGCTAATGGTAATTTTTGTAACTAAGGTGTTGCTATTACCAAAAACTGTAAAAATGTACAATGTGCCTAATCTTTTGGAAAATCCCTTGAACATGTTAAAAGGAATACATGAAAACACACTTTATGTTAAAAGGCCTGGTTATACTGATGTTTCACAGTTGATGCCTGTAAAGGGAAACTGAGGCACAATACCATACTGCTTTCACGGCTAAATGCCAAGATTCCTGTACTATAAACATCATTAATATCTACATTGATTTAATGTTGATTGGATTCCAAACATTTGCCAGAGCTTGTATGGATAAAGTAGCTGTTTTCTTTAGCTCTTGGCAAGATCACATGAGACATATAGGAACCATGCTGCAAGAGCAGATCCAATCCACTATTGTTCTAACCAAGTTTTACCTTAAGTTTGTAAAGAGATTCAATCATGTTATTGAACATGACTTTGATAAACCATTTCTGTTATACACTGGTACAGCTTCTAACCCAATACTAGCTGTAGTAAGACAGACCCAAGGATGGGGAGCTCTTGGGATGCAGTCAGTGATGTTTGTGTCATCCCTTCCTGCATCAATTTTGCGTTGGGGGTGTCACGTTATTGATTTGAACTGGGACCATATAGAACATGGTTGCAACCAAAGTCCCGTAGTGGCACCAAATCTTGTATAAAGGGGGTCAAATGAGGTGTCTAAGACAAGGTTATGGTTTGCTGGTTATGATTATGCTGTCTATATGTGTATATCAATTTTGTAGTTCAAGTTATGAATATTGGCTCTATACTGTCTGTATTTCAAACTTATCCTGTGCTTCTGGGAGACGTCCCAGACAAGTTGGTGTTAGCTCTGCCTAGCCTGCTTGATGGCCCATTAAGGACCATCAGCGACACAATTGACCCATTGAGAGAAGGCAGATACGCCTTGTAACTCAGCAAAGTATGCAGGGCCTTGTCCATGTGACTCCAGACTCCATTTTGCTGTAATTTTCCACAGTAAGAACAAAGAGGTGTTCTTACACCTGGGAAAGACTATAAAAGGCTGATGCCTCATCTCCATCTGGTCTTCAATCCTGCTTCTTACCTCTGGAGGGATTTTGCTACAAACAGAAGCTCTACACAAAGGACTGATGACCCATCCCAGCGGGGGATGTACTCCAGAGACTTGATTTGAACCTGCAGTTTATTCTATCACTGCTACAAGCCTGAACCAAGAACTTTGCCATTACTGTATGTAATTGATTCCATTTAACCAATTTTAGCTCTCATCTCTATCTTTTTTCCTTTTATGAATAAACCTTTAGATTTTAGATTCTAAAGGATTGGCAACAGCGTGATTTGTGGGTAAGATCTGATTTGTACATTGTCCTGGGTCTGGGGCTTGATTCTTTGGGATCAAGAGAACCTTTTTTCTTTTACTGGGGTATTGGTTTTCATAACCATTTGTCCCCATAACGAGTGGCACTGGTGGTGATACTGGGAAACTGGAGTGTCTAAGGGAATTGCTTGTGTGACTTGTGGTTAGCCAGTGGGGTGAGACCAAAGTCCTCTTTGTCTGGCTGGTTTGGTTTGCCTTAGAGGTGGAAAAACCCCAGCCTTGGGCTGTAACTGCCCTGTTTTAAGCAATTTGTCCTGAATTGGCACTCTCAGTTGGGTCCTGCCAGAACCAGCATCGTTACAGGTGGGTAATTATAATTATCCCATTTTACAAAGGCCAGTGGGAACCAGCGGAAGTCTCTGCAAAATCAGATCCTATATATCTAGAGTAAACATACAGCAATCAGGTATTACTAGCATCTCAGAGGGTCTTGGCAAGATCATGTAAACCTCTGGAGAGGAGCTCAGCTCACCGGATGCCCTGAGGTGGAATTGAATCCGGCTACTCAGTTACCTCGAATGGCATGTCTCCAAGAAGGGTCTAGCAGAAAAAGAAGGGATGAAGTGATGGCTGAATAACAATACTACCTAAGAGAGTTATACAGTGCTTTTCAGCTAGAGATCTCTTTACAAAGGAGGCAGTGCCATTATCCCTATTCTACACATAGGGAAACTGAGGCACAGAGTGGGCAAGCAGGTCACCTAACAGGCCAGCGGTAGGAATAGAGCGCAGGTCTTCCGAGTCCCAGTCCAGTGTCCTATCCACTAGGCCACACTGACTTCCTGGATAAAGAGGGCTGTAGAGCATTGCTTATGGAGGGAGAGTCAAAAGAGTGGCACTATTTCATTTGGAGAGGAGACCAGTAGCAGCTCTATAAAATGCTGAGTGATGCAGCAAATCAGGCGTCCCTGTTTACTTTTTCTCCTACTCAATGAGACATTCAGTGAAACTAAAAGGTAACACATTAAAAACTAATAAAAGGAAACATTTTTACATAAGACATAATTAACCTGTGGAACTTGCTGCCACTGGATATCATGAATGCAAAGCATGTAGCAGGATTCAGTAAAAGGATCAGACATTGCTGTGGAGAATGAGAACATAGACAGTTACATTGGATGGGATTTTACACCAAGGGCTACAAACCCTCCTGTTTCAGGACATCAACCAGTCATTGACCAAGGGGGGAAGCAGCTTCCCCCATGAGCAGGTTATTCCTGGCCACTAGCAGGTTTTTGCACCTTTCTCTGAAGCATCTGGTGAGAAACAGGATATGGGACTAGATTGTCAGATGTGGTCCTGCAATGTCTGTGTTGCCTGTTAATTACTGTGCATGTCATTAGGTTAATCTCTATCTCTGTTGTCTAATTTGCATATTTAAAAGTCATTCTCATTGCACCACCGTAATAAGGCTGTTGGCCACTGTGCCAGTGGCGACCGGGGCTTGGAGTTGTCTGCAGGACTGGTTTAACATAGATCCATGAGTTTCAGGACCATTGTGATCATGTCCTCTGTAACTCAGCCCAGAGACCCTCAGCCAGTGACTTCCACATCCCGCCCAGGACTTCTGGCTGAGCTAGAGCATCTGTGTTAGACAGGCACCCAGTTTGGATTTAAAGCACCTGCTCAGAGCTGTGCGTTTCTCTCCCCTTGCACCGCTGCAGCAGTCGCACCAAGAACATGATGTGGTACGGAGTGCTGGGGACCAAGGAGCTTCTGCAAAGGACCTACAAGAACCTGGAGCAACGAGTCCAGCTGGAGGTAATCAGAGGTGCTGGCCTGGTCTGGGGACCATAAATCACTGGGGGATCATAAGAGCAGGAGCAGGTGTGCTCAGCTAAGTGAACATGTGTGGGCTCCTGGATAGATCCCCGTTCTCTGCCGGGCATTGGGGTTTAGGTGCTGAGAGACTGTAGGAATGGGGGCCACAGATAGAGCTAGAAGCTAGGCTGCCAGGCCACAGCAATGCTCATTTCTCAGGCCCCCTGCCTTAGTGCCGGTCTCTTCTCCTGCTTTGTGTTTGCTCATGTCATGGAAACCTCTTCCTTTGCAACACGAAGCCCAAGGAGAGGCACTGAGTCCCAGTGCAGAGCAGGTTACTGAAAGCCCAAGCAGGCATTCGTAAGAAAGCCAAGGGACTCTCCAGTTGTGTCTGTGCTGGAGGGGGTGTGTGTGCGTAGATTTCCCACCATTGCTCACCCCGGCACAGCATTACCAGGTGGTGCGAACAGGGGAGCCCTACTGTAGACAAGGCTCCTGCATTTTATTTTAAAACCAAGTCTCCTGACCCTGCTTGGGTTGGATCGGAGCATGGGTTTGCCTTGGTAATGAGGCACAATGGGGGGATCAGCACAGGGGCTGGCGATCAGGCTGGCGATTCTCTGGGTGTTTCCTGTTTTCTCTTGGAGGCAGGAGCTGAATGTTAAAGGGTAGTCAGTGCCTTGAAACAGCGGTGATGCTCCAATGGACAGTGACTTCTGCAAACCAGCCCCCTAACATCACCCGGGGCTGCCCAGAATCCCTGACTCCCTTGAATTCACTTAGGCCTGGGTTGTGTTTCACAGGAAAACGCAGGAGTTTGCTGGCGTTCCTGCCTGATGCCTGCTTTGCGGGCAGATCTGAGGGTGTGGCTGGGCTGGCAGGTGGTGCCTGGCACACACTGAAGATCTCAGCCTGCCTTGTCTTCTCTTTCAGTGTGACGGGGTGACCATCTCCTTGCCCAGTTTGCAGGGGATTGCCGTGCTCAACATCCCCAGCTATGCTGGTGGCATCAACTTCTGGGGCGGCACAAAGGAGGATAACGTGAGTGCCGGCTGCAGGGCGGGGTTGGAGGCTTCTTTGCTAATGGAAATCTGAAGGTGAAATGCCTCAGTGCAGCTGTAACAAGAGACCTGGTATCCATTTAGGGACAGAGGAATTGCCAGATGGATCTGCCCTGGGTCCACTTGGTCTGGTCTCCAACCTCCCGTCAGATGGATCAGCCCATCTAGCTCAGGCCCTGATTCTGAGAGCAGTCTGTACCTGGGTGGTTTTGAGGAAATGGTTGGGAGGGTGGCAGTCTGTCTCACTGGGAGGCACTGTTGTCTAGTAGCTAGAGCAGAGAGGGCTGGGGGTCAGAAGGTCTTCAATCTAGGCCTGACTCCGCTACTGACTCCTTGTGGCCTTAGGGGTTCATGTCCCTTCACTGTGCCTCGGTTTCTCTATCTGTGAAGTGGGGCTACTCCCTTTGCGAAGGGCTAGAGCAGTGTAGAGCTCTGTTTTCACGTGCACACCCCGAGCTCATTGTGCTGCAGTGCACAGCCCTGACCTTCAGGGGTCGTTTATGGCCAAAAGCCTGAGGTTGCAAGGACCCTTTGTGAGGAGGCCAAGTCCTTAGGGGAGCCCCGGGCACTGTCTGAGTGCCCCACTCCCCCTCCGCCTGTGGGTGGCTGTGTGGGTAGCTCAGGTCAGTGGCAGCTTCCCCTGGGGTTTCCTGCCAGGGCCTCTTCTGCCTCCTTCCACTCCCCACCTTCTGGTCTCAGCAACTGGACCCAGCTCCCACCCTGGCTCCGCTGTCATTACCCTGCAGCTCCAACCTCTTGGGTCAGCTGGAGAGTCCCTAGAAATGGAACTTAGCCTAGATATAGACAGACAGACACAGAGACCCACAGATGGACAGACACACACAGAGATGTATAGCCAGACAGACGCACACAGACCCCCAGGCAGACAGACATGCACTCAGTTGTATAGACACAGACACCCACGGACGGGCAGACACACACACAGATGTATAGACAGACACAGAGACTCATGGACGGACAGACATGCACACAGCTGTATAGACAGACAGACACAGAGAGCCCCAGGTGGACAGACAGACACGCAGCTGTATAGAGAGCCCCAGAGCGTGGTGAAGAGGGGTCCGGGGCAGTGGCTGTCACGGGGCTGTGCTGTTCCCTGCAGAACTTCGGGGCGCCCTCCTTCGACGACAAGAAGCTGGAGGTGGTTGCTGTCTTTGGCAGTATCCAGATGGCCATGTCGCGAGTCATCAACCTGCAGCATCACCGCATCGCCCAGGTAAAGCAGCGTCGCCGCAGGAGATCAGCTAACCCTTGTCTGGGCCCCACCTGGCTAGGCCCCAGGTGGCTGGAGGCCCAGATGGGGCCTGTCTGCAGGGGCCGACCCCCCCATTGCTGCCTCCCTCCCATGGGGCCCACGGAGGTTGGGGAGGGAGCACCCTGGGCGGAAGAGGCTACAGGAAGTCAGGCAAGGGCAGGTGTGGGAGTCAGGCTCCTGAGGAGGGGAAGGGGGGGTCTCCAGTAGGGCTTGTGGGTGGGAAGGGCCTCCTGCTGATATGGGCAGGGAAGGCTCTAAGATGGAGTGAGGCAGCTCTTTTGTTGGGGGGCCTGAGCAGGGCTACATGGGGGTCTTGGGGGGGCATGGGGAAAAATCTGTCCCTGAGGCCCCCCGTGGTGGGGTGGGGGTTGGAAGCAAGCTCTCCCCACACTGACCCCTCCATGGCGGTACCTGTCCTGCAGGGTTGGGCTTGGCTGCCCACACTGGCCATCGTGACCTGGTGCATGGGGTCGCAGCACCACTCAAGTTTGGCCCAGCCACCCATCCGCAGGAGCTGTGACACCGTGTGTCAGGCTGCAGCGCTGCTAACTCAGATTCCATGGGTTTGGGGGGCTGGGGACAAACTGCCCCTTTCGTCCCATGCCCCCCGGGAGGCCCTGGGCCTGAGGGGCTTGGGACAAGGGTATTGTCTTCTGTATCTCACTGGGGCTGTTCCGTGCCCCATGAGCACTGATGCCCTGCGAGTGGTGTGTCTGGGTAGGCCGCGTGCTGACGGAGAAGCACAGAGTGGGTCTGCCTATGGTACATCTCTGCAGCAGCTGGAGGTGGGATTCCCAGCTCAGGCAGAGGGACACATGTCAGCTCTGCTTGAGCTGAGGCCTGACGATAGCAGTGTGGCCGTGGCGGCATGGGCAGGCGCTCAGGCTTGCTGCCCGAGTCCGTACCCAGGGCTTGGGAGGGATTGGACTCCAGTGGCTAGCCTGAGCCATGCTGGCCACACGGCTAGCTCGAGCGGAGCTAATCTGTAGCCAGTGACCCAAGCTAGGAATCAGGCCTCCCAACAGGGTCTACAATCTGGATGCACTGGTGCCCCTGGCAGAACCCAGCTACTGGGCCAGGAGACATGGCTCTGCCAGGAGAGCAGAGTGCCAGCTGGCAGGAGACATGGCTTTGCCAGCATGCCCTGGCATCACAGACAGCACTTCCCTGGCATCAAGCCATGGCAGAGCCGCGATTGCTGGGAGAATTTCTTTAACTTGGGCTATGTGAAGCCCTTGGCTGGGCCGTGTGTGCTGCCTTGCTGCTTGGTGCCAGCCTCCTCTCCTGTGCTTGCCTGGCAGTGTCGGATGGTGAAGATCACGATCCGGGGAGACGAGGGCGTCCCAGTGCAGGTGGATGGAGAAGCCTGGATCCAGCCTCCAGGGATCATCAAAATCCAACACAAGAACCGAGCCCAGATGCTAACGAGAGACAGGGTAAGACCCGCCGGCTGCCCTTGGACTCAGGGAGAGGTGCTCAGGGTAGCTGCTGCTAGCATGCAGCCATTCTGCCTGGGGCTAGGACCTAGACAGCTCTCATGAGCTAAATGGGCTGAGCCTGTCCAGTAGCTGGATGGGGAACTCAGATGTGGTGCTGCTGAGTCAGTCAGGAGAGCCCTCTCATCTGAGCTAGCACTGAGCCAGTGCCCTGTGCGGTGCTAGCTGGGTGCTTTGCTGGTGGAGGTGCCATCTTTCAGACAAGCCTTGACTGGCTGGGCTAGTTAAAGATCCTATAGCCCTTCCTCGAAAGAACTGCGTGGTTAATGAGATTCCAATGCAGGTAACTACATAGAGTTGCTGTTAAACATCTGTCCCGTTCCACCTCAGAGGTGGCTGCATTTCAGCAGTGGGAGCAGTGATTGGTGCATGCCAGTATTTGGGGTTCTTGGGGATGACAAGGCAGCTGCCATTGTCCTCTCCCAAAGCTGCTGCACTGAGCTCTGAGCCAAGGGATGCCCTAGGGTGTCAGTGTGGGGTGGCAGGGGCCGTGCAGGGGTAAATGCCAGCTGCTTGGCAGTGCCTGTGGAGGCAGTGCAGGGTCAGACACCCCCAACCCCCATGTTAGCAGCAGCGTTGCCTTTTCTCTCTGCAGGCCTTTGAAAGCACCCTGAAGTCGTGGGAGGACAAGCAGAAGGGCGAGGGCTACCGAGCCCCGGCGCGGCCCCGCCTCAACTCCCAGCAGTCCATGGAGTACCTGACCGACGAGGAGTATGGCCAGATGCAGCAGATGGCTCAAGCTGCGGAAACCCTCATCACCAAGTGAGCTGGGGTGCCCGTGGGATAAGGCAGGGGAGCAGGCCAGTCTGGAGCTAGCTGGGGTTAGGAGGAAGCACCTGCTCAGTGGTGCCCCCTGTGGGTGGTGAAGGAGCAGTGGGACGGACAGGGACTCCTTCCCAGGGATCCTTTCTATGCACGCGGATCCTGGCCCATGGCCAGACTTCCCGTTCCCCAGGTTAGAAGCCAAGGGAAGCTGTGAATTCCCATCAGCTCCCTTCCTTTGTTTCCCTGCAGGATCCGTGAGGCAGCCACAACCCACAAAGCCATGGAACAGGAGCTGGCCCACGCCGTGAACGCCTGTTCCCTGGCCCTGAACGAGGCCCTTCCCAACAAGAGCAGCAGCGGGCCTGAGGTGAGGGGCACAGCCCGCCTGGTGTCACATCCAGGGGGAGTGAGAGGCAGGGGATGAGCACGTGGGTGCAATCTGAACAAGAGGTGGCAGCAGGGAGCGCGGTGGAGAGAGAGAGTGAAGATTGATTAAGGGGGAAGCCAAAGGTTAAATGGATATTACAGAGAGAGCCAGTAAATAAATAGAACAAGGAGCTAAGCCAGCTATAAATAGACCATGCGAGCCAGAGACTGAGCTACAGGCGGAATACAAATGCAGGAGGCTGTCTGGCTGCATGAAATGTCAGCACCCGTCCCCATATCCCACATGAAATCCACTTCTCTCTGTCTCCACCTATCCAAACATGCTGGGGTGGGGAGGGGAAAGCCCTGCTCCAAGCCCTTGGTGATGGGGTCGTGTGGGTTTTCATTACTGAGCTCTGCAGGTCTGTGTTGATTAGAGATTCGTAGTTTATAAGGCCAGAAGGGACCATTGTGATCATCTAGTCTGACGTCCTGCATAGCGCTGGCCCTAGCACTGCCCTGAATTAATCCCATTTGAACTAGAGTAGATAGTTTAGAAAAATGTCCAGTCGGGATTTAAAAATTGCCAGTGCTGGAGAATCCACCACGACCCTGGTAAGTCGTTTCCATGGGTTAATTCCCCTTACTGTTAGAAATTTACAACTTATTTCTTGTCTGAATGTGTCTAGCTTCAACTTCCACCCATTGGATCTTTTTAGACCTATGTACATCTTGGCTGCTCATGGTGACAAACCTGACATTTGTTTCCAAAACCCGAAATTTTTGAAATTTGAAATTTTTGAAAAACTGACAGTTAAATCATGTTTGCAGTGTTGTAGTAGCCATGTTGGTCTCAGGATATTAGTGAGACTAGATGGGTGAGGTAATATCTTTTATTGGTCCAACTTCTGTTGGTGAGAGAGACAAGCTTTCTAGCCACACCGAGCTCTTAGTGGGAGAGTTACTGTGATCGTCACTGCTAAATGCAACCTCCCCACAGACCAGGACACACCAACACAAAGCGGCAACAGACCCCACCAGAACAACAGATGCAAAACCTGCAAACATATCTCCACTGCTACAGTGATCAACACCCCCACAACACCCCTTTCAAGATCCAGGGGTCCTACATGTGGCTATCATGTAGTGTTTCTCATCCAGTGCACTAACTGCCCCAACAACAACTGTGTGGGTGAAATCAGACAGTCACGACGCTCTCAAATGAACTCACATAGGAAAATGATAAAAGAGAAAAAAACCCTATTTATTGTGAGTGAGCACAATTCTCACAAGGCGATCACTCGCTATCTGACCTATCAGGCCCCATCCTCAAAGGAAACCTGCACAACACTTTTAACAGATGAGCCTGGGATCTTAAATTCATTACTCTGCTAGACACCAAAAATCATGGACTGACCAGAGACCCTGGATTTATGGCTTATCACAACAATCTGTAACCCACTGACCCCTTTTTTTCGTACTATGATGACAGAGGTGTTAATGAGCCGCTTTACCTTGAATGGTCCCTTATAATATGTGCTAACTACTTATGCTAAAAACGATCTGTCCCACCATGCATTTAGCTGTGATGCTCGGAGAACCTTTCCCAGACCCGAAGAAGAGCTCTGTGGAGCTCAAAGGCTTGTCTCTCTCGCCAGCAGAAGTTGGGCCAATAGAAGAGATTACCTCATCCACCCTGGCAACTTAATCAGAAAGTAATTATCTGTCAGGGCCCCGAGGAAAGTTTCTGGACAGTTCTGACCCTGGAAGGCACCTGCACAGTGTGTGTGGGGGGTGCTCCTACCCTATATACTGGCTAATGGCCCTGTCTCACCACTGCCCCCTGTTGGATGTACTGAGGCCTGTTTGAGTGTTTGCACCACCTCCTGTAGATACCGGCCATGCCTGGCAAGGCTCTGTACAGCACCTGGCACAGCGATCAATGTTATGTACATGCTGCCAGTCACTGCAGTACTGAGTGATGCAGTATGATAGAGGCATGCTCCAGTGCCAGAGCAGGGTCTGCTTTCCCCTTCCTGGGCTAGCAGTGTCTGTCCAGCAGCGTCTGTGATGGTGTACGGGTTTTCACCAGGAGTTGGTGCTGGCTCTGAATGTGCTCAGACCACAGCACATGCTGATCTTGCCCACTAAGGCCTTGGGCCCGACAATAAACTCCTTTGTCTCTGCCGCCCAATTGCCTTGCTCTGGGCAGATGTAGTTTCTTTGTCCCTGAAGATGGTATAGGTCTGAGGCCATGGAAGATGACATGGTCCCAGCTTAAATTCCCTCAAAGCTGCGCAGATGCTGGGGGGAGTCCTCTCTCCCTGCCACAGCTCCCAGCAGGGCCGGCTTTAGGCCGATTCGCCCGATTCCCCCAGCCAGAGCTCCGGCCGGAGCGCAGCACGCCCCGCGGCGCCCCCCCTCCCCTGGCCGGAGCGCGGCAAGCCCCGTGGCCCCGCTCCCCCAGCCGGAGCTCCAGCCGGAGCGCGGCAAGCCCTGTGGCGCCCCCCCTCCCCCGGCCAGAGCGCGGCAAGCCCCGCGGCCTCGCTCCCCCAGCCGGAGCTCCGGCCGGAGCACGGCACGCCCCGTGGCGCCCCCCCTCCCCCGGACGGAGCGCAGCACGCCCCGCGGCGCCCCCCCTCCCCCGGACGGAGCGCGGCAAGCCCCGCGGCCCCGCTCCTCCAGCCGGAGCGCGGCAAGCCCCGCAGCGCCCCCCCCCCCCTGGCCAGAGCGCGGCAAGCCCCGCAGCCCCCCCTCCCCCCAGCCGGAGCTCCGGCCGGAGCACGGCAAGCCCCGCGGCCCCCTCCCCAGGCTGGAGTGCCGCCGAAGACTCGAGCGCCACCCAGTGAGTATAAGCCCCGCCCCCATGAATCGGGCCCCGCGCTTGGTAAAGCCGGCCCTGGCTCCCAGGGCAGTCTGCACCCCAAACCCCTCATCCCTGGCCCCATCCCAGAGCCCACACCCCCAGCTTGAGCTCTCATCCCCCCCCCCCGCACCCCAACCCCTTGCCCCAGCCGTGAGCCTCCGCCCACACTCTGAACCTCTCGGCCCCACCCCCACGACACATCACCTCCATATTGATGCACATAACAGAATTCATTCTGCACATGGATGTAAAAAATTAGAGGGAACATTGGTCCCAGCCCCCCGAAGGCTTTAAATGCTAGGCCAGAGCCCAGAGCGGATGAGAAGCGTGCAGTGGGCTCAGGAGGCAGGCTGCTATGTGGAGAACAAGCTGACATCTCTGGCTTGCCTAGGCTGATGATCTAAGGCAAGGGGAGGTATGGAAGTACAGGCCTGAATTGATGAGAACTTGGGCCTCAGCCAAGAGGGTGTGAAGGGGCAGCAAGGTCTGCGGTTTGTTGCTACTTCCTGGCAGTGCTCCAAGGCTTTGTCCTGCTCTGCTGAGGGCGCTAGGGTAGCGGAAAGGACCGTGACACGGTGTAACCAGACTTGCAGAACCCAGCAGCATCCCAAAGCATCTTGGCCAACCAGGAAGGGGCAGCGTACCGACTGTATTGTCCCATCAGGCCCTGGTCCCTTAGCACTGCTTGTCCCCATGTACCTGCTTACTAACATTGCTTCTCTCTCTCCTCTTTCTTTGCGCCCATCTCCTCTCAGTTTCTGAGCAGAAATGCGGCCGTGGATGTGTCAGTTAGTGTGAAAGCCCTTTACACTGAAACCAGAGCTTTTCTGGAAGGAAAATTGGTGAGTGCATGGCTGGGGAGGAGCCAGCGCCTTAGTCTACTCTGCCCCAGACTGCAGAGAGGGGGGGGCTGGTTTGTGAGATTCCCTTGCATGAACCCCCCTTGCATTCAACATGGAGATCAAAGCTGTAGCAAATCGCAGAACATGCTCCAAGCTTCATGCTGCAGGACAGGGAAGGGGGCTACTTCCTGTGGAAGCTCTGGCAGGGACTGGAGGATGTGGTTAGGTGCAGGGTCGGGGGGAAGCTGTTGGGGTGGGGGGGCAGGGCATGAGGGGAAGGCATGGGGAAACCCAGGAGGGAAGAGAATGTAATGTGAGGTGTTGAGCTGAGGCCCTGGGGGTGACAAGACTACCCGAGTTCACATTAGATCACAAAAGTAGCAGTACTTTGCCTGGTTCCTCCCTCAAACCAAGCTCTGCCCTCCTGATGCCAAAATGAAATGCCTCAGTAAACTGTGCTGAACTTCATAACATGATCATCATCACTCTCCTTGCTTCCGTGCTTTGATCAGCAGCAAAATGGATATTGTTCATGGGTGGGTTGTCATTATTAGGGCCCAGAGTTAACATATTGCCAAGACAAACAGAGCTATTAGCTAATAGAGCTCTTGTTTCAGACTGTCTGCAGACTCAGGCAGACCTCACTGGATCAGTTACTCTTGGTGCATGATTTGAAGGTTTTCTTTTGGTAATCATTGTAGAGATTTAATTTATTTTTTTAAAGCCAGCTCAGCTTTTGAAGCAGTTGGCAGCAGCCCCTCCTGAAAAGCACCCTCTTCCTGACATGCCATGAGCAAGCTGGTGTGACCATCGGTCATCGTAGGGTGCAAGGGCCACTGGATGTGTGAAGCAGGGAGGGGACCAGTCCCACCGCCGTGTCGTAGGGCTGGGTGCTGACCGGCCCAGTGTTAATGGCAGAGTAAAGGAGGACATCATGCTGATGTCAGCCAGCACCGCTGCCACCCTAACATGAGCTGCCAGCTGGGTGGTCTGTAGGGAGTGGCATGGAGCTCCTGGGTGACACAAACGCTGTGCCACTCTCCACGCCCGCAGCTGACTGGATGAGGCAGTTATTTCCCAAGCAGGTGGATGGGCCCACTGTTCCTTCCTGTTCCTCTTGGAACCAGGCTGTGTTGCATGCTGCCTGTTCCCCTGCATGCCAACTCTGTGTGCCACGCTGCTCCCAGGCGCCCTGCACTGCACAGGAACCCAGCCGGATATGGCATCAGAGGTACAGCCAGAGCTGTTTCCTTCAGCTCTCCCTGCCTGGACGGAGAGTGTGTGAAGAGGGGAGAATGACTTTAACAGGACAGTAAAATTCTCCCCACCCCAGAAGCTCCACCGGGAGTGCAGCTCCTTCCCCTGCTCCATTTCCATACAAAGTAACCAGAAGATGGAACTTCCAACCATGCACTCCCTCCTCTCCCAGTTCTGTTTAAAGTGGCGATGAGCTCACTGCGCCAGTGATCAAAACTTGTCCTTGGTGTCCCCAGTTCTTGGCACAGGCAGGGGGTTCGGTTATCCCTGAGCTAAGCATCCTTCCCAGTGCATTCCAGGCTGCTGCAGAAGGGCACTTCTCTGTGGCTTTGAAGCCAGCTACCAACAGGCCTCTCCCACGCCACCTGGCACCGTGACACTGCACCCCCAACGCTGGCCCTGAGGCAGTTAGTTAGCCCCATGGCAGTCTGTTCAGTTCATTGTCAGATCCTGATACTCGACTGAGAACTGAATTCTGCGTGAATGCCCAGGGTTCCAGGACACTGCTAGAAAGACCCCAGCTGTGCCCTGGACCATGAATTTGGAACAGCCAAAGCAGAGATGGGTCCTGAAAGATCTATGCCAGGTTTCCAGACTCATTCTGTGAACAGGATGGTCATTCCCAGTCTGCTTTCATAAAGCTGGGTGGGGAATGGCAGCAGGGTTTGGACCTGGGAAGTTCAGCTCCATAAGCACAGACTTCAGCCTCTGGAGCTAAGAGAGTCACTCTACTAGCTGGTAGCAGTAGCAGGCTGGCTTTCTCTGTGAGCTCAAGCCACTAGAAGGGAACATGACACCCACTGTTCTAGGGTGGATCATGCTCGTTCTTTACTTTAGCACTGAGTCTGAGTAGAATATTTCAGAGACACATTCAGGTCATGTTTTTAATAACCCCCCCCCCCTTTATGAACTCTGAGCATGATGAGAATGGACACAATTTAACACCCAGTTTTGCTCTGCTTTTTTGCATCTCTGATCTTAGACAGGTTAGTCGGTCAGTGTCATTTGGGTTTAGTCAGTGTCACTGCGGGGCTCTCATGTACCCAATTGTAACTGCAGGAGTAGCCAATCAAAATACTGCTGTCATTGGAGATATTGTTTCTAAAGAGAACACTCCCAGGGAGCTTAGGTTCTGTAAAGGTGAAGTTCTGGCCTCGCTGACGTCAGAGGAAGTTCTGACATTGACTTCAACAGAGCCAGAAGTTTGCCGCAGGTTTTACAAAACCTAAATGCGGGGCCTTGACCCTGTGCCTTAGCCCAGGTGCCCTCCTGTCCCAGCAACAGGGGCTGCTTGAGAGATGGGGGAATGACGGGAACGGACAGCCAAGCAATCAGTAACTTGCAGAGGCTGGTATCAATCTCAGCAGTGAAACCCAAAGGGGAATGGGCAGACTTCCTCCCCGGGGCTCGTCCTTGTGGTTAGCTGAACTCCAGTCCCAAGTGGATGGAGCCGTAAGGCAGGTCAGTGCATCGTCCCTGCCCGTCCTCTCCAGCAGTATTCATGGCGCGCGCTCGCACGATGAGCTCTGTACGGGGCGCTCATGGCTCTCTCCCCCAATCCCTGCAGCAGCTGGACTCCCCACAGCAAGAGGAGGGGCTGCAGAGAGCCCTGAACACCATCAGCCAGGAGCTCCAGAGGCTGCCCGACATCCACTGGCTGGCGCCCATCATCAACTCTGCTGAGGAGGTGGGTGCATGGGGCTGCTCGGGGGCAGTTTGGTCGGGTTGTTCCTCCTCCTCCCCATGCTGGCAGGAGCCTGCCTGGTGCCATTGCAGCCAGTGAGGGAGAGTCAGCGAGGCAGCCTGGCCTAGTGACCGGAGCAGGGGAGCTGGGTTCTCTTTGGGTGACCCTGGGCAAGTGCCCTGTTAACAAGCCTGCCGCTGTGCCCTTCGCAGCCCAGCCCCTCCCATCCCACTGAGCTGGCTTTGCATTAGACTGGACCATCCCCTCCCCCATCCCTTCATATACATCCATCCTGAGCCCTGTGCTTCTGCAGGGGGCTTAGCACCCACAGCCCTGAGAATCAATAAACCATTGCAAATAAAATGGGACTTGGGCCTCCAGACTCTTGCATGAGTCTTCCAAGAACTGCAAGATCTGTGTCTGCCTCCTCCTCCCCCCCCTCCCCCTCCCCCTCCCCCTCCCCCTCTCCCTCTCCCTCTCCCTCTCCCTCCTCTGCTGTCCTCACTCTGGCCCTGACCCTGCAGTCAGATCTGCCCCAGCAGACTTTGTGTGGATCCTATTAGAGTCCTGAGCCTTCTCATGGGCCTGATTTGAGGATCAGGGCCTTAGATTATGATCTCTTAATGGCAGGGGCCTGGTCTGAATAAGATCCCCCCCTGTACGGTGCGCCTGGAGTCTCAGCTGTGCATGTGTCAGTATTGCTGTGACGATGGGGCCCGAGCCTGCTCGGATGGGGCAGGGGTTATTGGGGAATCCAGAATACTTGGAGCACTCCGTGCCTCTGGGAGGCCCAGAGCGGAGAATCGGGGCTGGCGGAGAGGAGCGGTGCACATCCTGTGAGCAGGTGATGAACCAGCACTGGATTTCTCGATCCGGTCATGCAGCTAAACGTACAAGTGACTCCCATTGACTTCAGTGGCACTTGCTCATGTGCAGCAGCTGCCTTTATCGGGCCTGTTCTGCTCTCTCCTGGTGACTCTCCTAGTGCTCTTCTTGTGGCTCTGGTCTTGGGGGCACAGGCTGTCCAAGAGGAGGGTTTATCATTCAAGGGAGCAGTGGTAAGCCGGTTTACGTTGCACTTCTCAGCTGCAGAGCCCCTGGCACTTTATAGAGCTGGGGGTGGGCTATCACTAGCTTTGTCTTACAGATGGGGAAACTGGGGCTGGGGGATTGCCCAGGAGAGCACAAAGGTGGGTCTGACACGCTCCGTGGCTGGCAGCAATGCGGGGCCACATAATGTAGCCAGGGCTCAGACATTTTACCTTTCTGTCTTCTAACCCAGGGGTTCTCAAACTTCATTGCACTGCGACTCCCATGACCCCAAGAGGAGGGAGGGATAGCTCAGTGGTTTGAGCATTGGCCTGCTAAACCCAGGGTTGTGAGTTCAATCCCTTAAGGGGGCCATTTAGGGATCTGGGGCAAAAATCTGTCTGGGGATTGGTCCTGCTTTGAGCAGGGGGTTGGACTAGATGACCTCCTGAGGTCCCTTCTAACCCTGATATTCTGCAATTCTGAGCCTGCCCGAGCCCTGCTGCCCCAGATGGGGGGGCGCGGCGTAAAGCCTGAGCCTCGCCACCCCGGGCAGGGGGCCAAAGCTGAAGCCCACGAGCGTCAGAGCCGAAGCTGAAGCCTGAGCTCTGGCACCTAGGGCTGAAGTCCTCGGGCTTTGGCCTCAGGTGATGGGGCTTGGGCTTCAACCCCGGACCCCAGCAAGTCTAACACCAGCCCTGCTGACCTCTATTAAAACAGGGTCCCACAGTTTGAGAACCGCTGTTCTAACCCCATTCAGTGGTAAAAATATCTGTGTCCTGACTAGACTACGCTCTCCACAGACACTAGGACTGGTTGATCTGGGCTGGTGTGAATCACATCAGCCAGTGCTGGGGATGCCAGGGCAAAGCTGGGATAGAACCGAGGTGTGGTTAAGCACTGGTCCGTGCTGCTGGCAGGGAGTGGTGGGCATCTGACCAGGGCATGGAGTGGCACAGATGAAATGCATGGCTTGTGAACCTAACCCGTTATCCTCTCTGCTGGCCTCGGGCACCAGGAGAGCTCCGAGAGCAGCACCAAGGGCAGCCTGAAGCTACGGATCAACATTCCCAAGGCAAAGAAGGACAAGGATAAGTTTCAGAAGCCGAAATCCAACAGCATGGTCCCAGGTAAACCTCCCCAGAGCAGTGGGCTAGACAGGCAGAGCAGCCTTCGCCTCCCAAGCACTAGGGAGCATCCGGGACCTGCCATGCTACCAACCTGGCACAGCACCGCAGCCAGAGTAAATCCATACCATGGTGGTGTGCCGTTGGAGGGCACTTAGACAAGGTGAGCAGGGCAGGCTGCAAACTTGTCTAGAGCAGCGCCTCAGGACTGCCCACCCATTCGCCCGCCAGGCTGGCTCTGATTGCAGCCAGGCACTGAACTGTGCCGAGGACGGAGTGACTGGCACAGGGCAGGAGGGGGCACAGCTCGCTGGGCCGTCAGCTCAAAGCTCCTCTCTCAGAGGAGGAGGGAGTTATAAAAATCCAAAGTGTCTAGGGGATTTAGGAGCGTGTCCCATTGACTTGCAGTGGGACTTGTGGTCCAAACCCTCTCAGATGTGTTTGACTCCTTCCGCATTGGCACCAGCTTTGCAAACAGACCCAGTGCTGAGTCTCCCAGCCCCGACTGCCTCGCTTGCCCAAGTCTGGCCGTCAGCCCCGCTCCATGTCCTGGCCTCTTGGTGCTGGCAGGAGAATCCCCATAGCAAGTCCCAGGCATGGAGAGTTCAGGGCTTCCTCCTGATGCCTTGGTGCCTTATCGGGAGCGAGGGCTGGTGGTCGGTGCACAGGCTCGGGAGTCCGTTTTCACCTCAGCTCTGTCACATTCACTCCGTGACCCTGAGCCCATCAGTAAATGGGTTTCCTGGGGGGCATGGGCTGGAGTGGTCGATGCTGTGGCGCTCTCAGATCTAGCCCTAGTCCGTTACTCCCATGCCCTGGCCATCCGCGTTCAGGCTGGCTCTCAGGCCATGCCCCATTCTTCTATCTCCCAGGGAGTTTGCAGGGCTGCAGCGGCTGGAAAGGGAACAGGAACCCCTAGCCTCAGGGCTTTTGAAACAAGCTACAAGTCTCCCTAGCCTCTGTTTGCCAGAAGCTGGGAATGGGCAACAGGGGATGGATCACTTGATACCTGCCCTTTTCTATTCATTCCCTCTGAAGCACCTGGCATTGGCCTCTGTCAGAAGACAGGATACTAGGCTTGATGGATCTTTGGTCTGACCCAGTATGGCCGTTCTTATGTTCTTATGCCAGTGTTCTGTGTGGAAACGCCTCTGGAGTGCTGGGGCCATGGAGGGGAGCGTATGGGTTGGGGCTCTGCCTCCCAGCCCCTCGGAGGGGAGCATACGGGGCGGGGCTCTGCCTTCCAGCCCCTCGGAGGGGAGCATACGGGGTGGGGCTCTGCCTTCCAGCCCCTCGGAGGGGAGCATATGGGGCAAAGGGCTCTGACTCCCGGCCCCTTGGAGGGGAGCGTATGGGGCGGGGCTCTGCCCTGGGGCCTCGGAGGGGAGCGTAAGGGGTGAGCAGTTCAGCCTCCTGAGAACAGTGCTTGGGCTCTGTTCTCACCACACAGCTTGGTCCCGAGCCGTGGACTGACGTGGGGCCCTGGGGGCACAGCAGCTCTGTGCTGCATGGCTCTGGTACTGCGCCTTCTTCCCTATCAGGGGCACGTGGGCAGGGCACTCCTAAATCCCAGCTGGCAGGTTCAGTTTTGCTTTTCATTCCTGTGGGCCCAGGGGATCGGTTTGACCATCGGGATCCTGTCAGGCCACGTGCATCGTTCAGGCTAGCGCTTGGCCCAGCCGTTGTGTGAGCCGCACACTGCTCACGATGGACATGAGAACTGGGCCGTCCACACATGGCCCCGGTGAACTCCAGTGACTGAAAAACACATGGGAAAAAGGATGCCTGTGTTAGGCCTTAGCTCACCCCAGGCCACAGAGCACATTTCTAAGCCCTCCACTGAGAGGGGGGAGGCCAGCTCTGGCATTCCTGATGTTTTGCAGGGAAACAGGAGGGGAAAACCCCTTTTCTGGGCATGAGTGGAACCTTTCACAGCCCACTCGCCTTTTTCCCTCTCACTAGGCACTGCACATGATAGACTCACTGCAACGGTTCTGTGCCCGTGCAGCATGTTAGGTTGATGCTCTCAGAAAGAGCTGTGAGCCATACAGAAACAGCCATCGCGGGTCATAGAATCATAGAACTTAAGATCAGAAGGGACCAGTATGATCATCTAGTCTGACCTCCCGCATGATGCAGGCCACAAAAGCTGACCCACCCACTCCTGAAATAATTCTCACCCTTGACTCAGCTGTTGAAGTCCCCAAATCTTGATTTAAAGACTTCAAGTAGCAGATAATCCTCCAGCAAGCGACCCCTGCCCCATGCTGCAGAGGAAGGCGAAAAACCTCCAGGGCCTCTGCCAATCTACCCTGGAGGAAAATTCCTTCCCGACCCCAAATATGGCGATCAGCTGAACCCCGAGCATGCGGGCAAGACTCTCCAGCCAGACACTCAGGAAAAAGACTTTCAATATCCCAACATTGACCATCGGTACTAATTACCAGCGGTGGCACATAATTGACCTATTGAGTAAATCATGTTATCCTATCAAACCATTCCCTCCATAAACTTATCAAGCTTAATCTTAAAGCCGGAGAGGTCTTTCGCCCCCACTGTTTCCCTCGGTAGGCTGTTCCAGAATTTCACTCCTCTGATGGTTAGAAACCTTCGCCTAATTTCAAGCCTAAACTTCCCGACTGCCAATTTATATCCATTTGTTCTCGTGTCCACATTAGTACTGAGCTGAAATAATTCCTCTCCCTCCCTGGTATTTATCCCTCTGATATATTTAAAGAGAGCAATCATATCTCCCCTCAACCTTCTTTTGGTTAAGGAAAACAAACCGAGCTCCTCAAGTCTCCTTTCATACGACAGGCTTTCCATTCCTCGGATCATCCTAGTGGCCCTTCTCTGTACCCGTTCCAGTTTGAATTCATCCTTCTTAAACATGGGAGACCAGAACTGCACACAGTACTCCAAATGAGGTCTCACCAACGCCTTGTATAATGGGACTAGCACCTCCTTATCTCTACTAGAAATACCTCGCCTAATGCATCCCAAGACCGCATTAGCCTTTTTAACAGCCACATCACATTGCCGACTCATAGTCATCCTGCGATCAACCAGGACTCCGAGGTCCTTCTCTTCCGTTACTTCCAACTGGTGCGGCCCCAGCTTATAACTAAAATTCTTGTTAGTCATCCCTAGTGACCTCTAGGACCAAATCTGCACCCTCCAGGTCACCTACCACCCTGATCCCAGTTCTCGTGCTGCTCTCCATGTAGGATATAGAGATAGGCCGGGTTGTCAGACCTGGCCTGCCTTGGAAATAGTCCCTGTGCTAGGGAGGCGAGGGAGCGGAAATCAATGGGATTCTGGCGGGGCCCCTCTTCTGAGCAGAGCTGCCTGGAACAGATCCTGGCTGTAGCAAGGAGTGTGGGTGGCGCCTGAGCCCCAGGCATGGGATCCTGCCATGCTGGAATGCTGCTGCCTGCACTCTCACCCTGCCTGGCTTTGTGCTTCCCTGTGTGTGTGCGTTGCTTTCGGCTGCGCCTCTGTCCACTTTTCGCTGCTGAGTCGATCGTCTTTGCTTTCCCTTTTTGCTAGTGGAGAAATGGGGCGCTGAGGAGGTGGCGGCCTGGCTGGACACGCTTGGCTTAGGGGAATACAAAGACATTTTTTTCCGCCATGACATCCAGGGCTCAGAGCTGATCCTGCTGGAGAGAAGAGACTTGAAGGTACTTGCATGACTTGCTTTTCTGACCGCAGCAGCGTGGCTCTCTCCATCAGTGCCCCTTTGAGCTGCATGAGCACAGTTATGGGCAGAATGTTGCCCGATTGGTGCAGCCTTGCTCCTGGCAGAACCCCATGAACGATTGTAAGCCAGCTTGGAATTGCATTGGCAGGGTTGAGTTGGCATGTTAGCCCCTCACCTGGGACCCAGTCATTGGCACGGCGCTTGAATGGCATTGACGGGGCTGCGCTTGCATGCTGCACCTGCCCTATGAGTCAGTGTATTTGCATTTTACTGCGGGTGATGCCGCGCCATCAGAATACGGGCTCATCGAGAACCAGAGGAGTCATGGTGTCGCTGCACGGCACTGGCTTCCCGCAGCCGGGGGGTGGGATGGTGACTCCCAGACAAGGACTCCATAGCACAAGCCACAACCTCCATTCCTCTCCTCCAGCTACCTGGCCTGAGTGATTAATGAAGCACCTGAGTGAAGGTGGGGCTTGGGAATGGGATCCAGAGCCTACCGCCCCCAGGACACGGTCACGCTCATTCCTGGGCAGCCAGGTGAAATGAGCTGGGAGGAGGTTTGGGGTGGGGAGTGGGGGAATTCCCTACTGAGCAGGTGTCCCTATCACATCTGGTACCAGTAGGTCTCTTCCTGGCAGACCGGTCCAGAGCTGAATTGGGCTGTGGAGACCGCACCCTGCTTTGAAGGAGCAGCTGTGCCATTAGCCTAGAATCATTTATCTAGGCTACTGAAAACAGCTGCTCCTCCAAGTAATACCCTGAGGGCCAAATCCTCACCGGTGCTTGGCGCCTGCCTGCCATTGATTCACATGGACATTAGAGCCTGGATAACTTAAAGGGCTCTTTTTTTTTAATTGTTCAAATATCACATTTTTTGTGGAAAATTTTGTCAAAATCCATCTTTCGTAAAAAATTCAGTTTAGCCAAAACAGCATTTTCTGACAGAAAACATCCAACTACAATTTTTCAACCAGCAGTGCCCCACTCCCGCAACCAGCCTGCCCCGTCTGCCCAGTACACACGCCCTGCCCCACTCCCCCAACCTACCAGCTCCCTGCCTGCCTGGTACACACAGGCTGCCCCACTCCCCCATCCTGCCAGCCCCCTGCCTGCCTGGTACACACGCCCTGCCTCACTCCCCCAACCTACCAGCTCCCTGCCTCCCTGGTACACATGCCCTGCCCCACTCCCCTGACCAGCCTGCCATCTGCTTCCCCAGTACACAGGCCCTGCCCCACTACCCCTGCCTGCCTCGTACACAGACCCTGCCCCACTCCCGCATCCTGCCAGCCGTCTGCCTACATGGTACCCATGCCCTGCCACACTGCCCTGACCAGCCTGCCCCCTGCTTGCCCAGTTCACACACCCTGCCGCACTCCCCTGTCCTGACAGCCCCCGCCTGCCTGCCTGGTACACATCATGCCCTGCCCCACTTCCCTGACCAGCCTGCCATCTGCTTGCCCAGTACACAGGCCCTGACCCACTATCAGCTCCCCAGACCAGCCTTCCCCCTGCCTGCCCAGTAGATGCCCTGCCCCACTCCCCCATCCTGCCAGCCTCCTGCCAGCCTGGTACACACACCCTGCCCCATTCCCCATCCTACCAGCCCCCTGCCTGTCTAGTTCACAAGCCTCGTCCCACTTCCCCAACCAGCCTGCCGTCTGCCTGCACAGTACATACGTGCTGCCCCCTCGGCCTGCCTGCTTCAAATGCATTACCCCACTCCCCCATCCTGCCAATCTCCTGCCTGCCCGGTACACACACCCTGCCCCACTCCCCCGACCTGCCAGCCTCCTGCCTACCCAGTACACATGCCCCACTCCCCCATCCTGCTAGCCCCCTGCCTTCCCAGTTCACATGCCCTGCCCCACTCCCACGACCTGCCAGCCCCGCCTGCCTGGTTCACATGTCCTGCCCTACTCCCCTGACCAGCCTGCCATCTGCTTCCCCAGTACACAGGCCCTGCCCCACTACCCCTGCCTGCCCAGTAAACACATCCTGCCCCACTCCGCCATCCTGCCAGCCCAGTACACATACCCTGCCCAGCTCCCCCAACCTGCTGCCCCCTTGGCCTGCGCAGTTCACACGCCCTGCCCTGCTCCTCTCCTCTAGCCTGCCCTACCCCACTGGGGGAGGTGGCTATGGCACGCCTTTGGATTCTCTATTTCAGTGTCTCCTCCCACACCTGCAGCCAGGGTGGGCTGTGGATCAGGCCTCAAAGCCCTCTTCGGTGCCCCCCAAGTCCTGGGGCTCTCCTCCCCTGTGGGCAACCCCAGACCCCAACTGGTGAATGGAAGGCCAGCCTGGTAGGTGGGATATGCCATCTCTGGGCGTGGGGCCCACTCTTAGCCAGCCACCTGCCCCAGCAGTCTCCGAAATGCCAGCATCCTGGCTGGATTGGACTCGCAGTTTTGCCTGTGGTAAGAGCTGCTTCCCATGGGGGGCTGGATTCTGACTGAGGGGCAGGCAGATGGTTGACTAGAAATCCAGTGGGGCTTTTAAGCCAGTGTTTTCCTAGCTGCATTTGCTAACGTGCTGCTGTGCTTCACATGCCGCTGAGCCCTAGAACTCAATCCTGCGCACTCCACCTAGACTGCTGAGGGAGGCTGGGGTGCAAGGATTGCAGGACTGGAGCCAATGTTCATCAGTAATAAAAATGTCTGATGCTCCCCTGTGGTTCAGAGACCCTTTGTGTATTTGTCAGGTGCGCGTTTATTCAACTTTGTCCTCTCTTCTTTTATTCAGGATCTGGGGATAACAAAGGTGGGCCATATGAAGAGGATTCTCCAGGGAATTAAAGACATCAGCAGCCATCCCTAGCAAAGCATATAAAGGAAAAAGAACGTGGCCAGTGTCGGTGATGGGGAATCTTAACTCTGGATGGGCCCTCTAGAACCTGAAATCTAGAACAGGCAGTCTAGAATGCTAGCAACTTCACCGTCATTCTAGAACTCTAAACACCTAGGCATCTGTTCTTGAGCATGTTTGTTCGTGATGCAGATGCATCCCATCAGCAAACGGCCCAGAATGGGATGCTGTGGAATCCTTACACTAGAACATTTCTCATCACTGCTCTCAAGCGTGCCCCTGAAGAGTTTACAGTTCCATGTTAGCCAAAGATTGTTGGTCTGCGCGTCTTTGCCCTCGATTGCCCTTGTGGTTTTGGTTTCTGTGCTTGATGGTTTCAGTTCAGCAGTTCATTTCCATACGTACCTGTGAGCTAGAAGGAAGGACCAAGCTGTATGTGTGCTGCTGGGGTTGCCAAGTTTCCATAGCAGCTGAGTCACATTTAGTTGGCTACTTCCAGGCTTCAATGTGAAGAAGACGGAGTTACATGAAAGCAGGCAGCCAGCAGCAAGTGGTGAGGTGGGAGCAAACTCTATGAAATGATCTGTGAGACTACAGCGCCACCTGTGACCCATCCGAGGCAGAAAACTTGACACAGTCAAAGGCTACGCGTCCTCATGTCCCACCTTCAGGGAGAGAGAGTGCCTCTTTGACAGGGCTATGGGGGAACGGGCACTAGGGCATGCCTCGCCAGCACCATGGCTTTTCTAGTCTTCATTTCAAAGCTGTGATACATTTGGGCTCATCGCAGTGTATCCCGTCCCGGAAGAGTATAGTGCATGCTGGGCCACCTTTCCCGCCTGGGTCTTGTCCAAAGGCCGCTCAGAGCAGCGAGTGTGTATATTGCTTTAGTTTGCCAGTTTCCTGCCTATGGAATGTAGCTGGTTCCTCCAGCAGCCCTGGGGCGTATTGGGTTGTCTGCTGAGATGACTGGACACCACGTCCTGACCCACCGGCCCTCATTCCTCTTGGCTTGGTTGTTTTGAGCCAGAGGTGATGGAGCTCCCTTTAGCCTCATGGCACTACATGGGTAGCATGTTGGTTCCCTCCTCTGAACACCAAATCTCTTGGGTTCCAGAACCAGAAACCCATCATAGGCTGTGCTGAGCATCCTTGACTCCCATTGATCCCAGGGGCACGTGAGCCTTGTGAGTCCCACCTGAGATCAGGCCTCCCACTGACCGCCACCCAAAGGCAGCTCACGTTCCCTGCCACCATTCAGTGCCATTCAAGAGGCTTCTGCGAAGTAAAAATGGGGAACTCGAGGCTCCTGCTAGACTGGAGCCGAGGAGGGGGCTCCTTCCGGGCATCGGGGGGGACCAGCTCACGCAGGCTTGAGAACCTTCTGACATTTCAACATGGCAGCTTTGAAAGTTGTGCTAGTGAAATACACCATAAAAAAAACAGCCCAACCTCCCACCCCCACTCCACTGTTGTTCAGCCATAAAATGTATTTAAATTCTGTAAATAGTTTCCAAGAAAAGATATTTATTGCAGTGAGATGTAAACTTGTAATTTATTGTGTCCTGAATTGAACTGGACTGGGTTGGTGCAGCAGGTACTCCAGCCTCTGACAATGACCGGCCACCAACGCTCCTCCAGTAGCCGGAGGCCTCTGACCTCTGGCTCACGTTTTGATGTTAAATTGGAAAAACTGCCCTGCTCAATGTAATAAAGAGCCACCTCCCAGCTTCATTGCCCCCAGAACAGTGATACAAAAGGAAGAGCCAGTTATGAAGGTGGGAGGAAATAATTCGATTTTCAAAAAATCTTGAAATATTGAAAAACTGGTAAAGAAGTTTCCCACCCATTGTGATGTCTTCTACTCAGCTCTATAATTGACCCATCCCCTGGACTTTCTGAGGAGCCAGCGTTAAACCCTCCCACTCACTGGGAAAGGCGAAAAATCACTTCAACTTAAGTCCAAAATTTCAAGCAATCGCCCATTGTGGGTGTCCAATGTGAGATTGATTATTCCAGAGGGGCTAACCACTCACACCTTCTGCTGAAGCCTTCTGGCATGGCAGGGCCCAGCATTTGTGAGAATCAAACTCAGGGTGCTTCCTGTTGGACACCCAAAAGGAGTGGCCGCTTTTGAAGAGGTGAGCCTTCCTATTACACTGAGACATGCACATGGCACTGGCCCTGTGGTAATGGGGCTGGGAGGAAATCTCATGCTTTAAGCTTTGTCCTAAAGTTCCTCCAGCCTTGGGGGGATGAAACCCGGTCCTTAATGGCTGTGTTTTGCTCTACAGCGTTGTTGACGCTGGCCCACGGACAGCACTAGCAGCGCAGCCTCAATGCAAAAAGGCGTTTCCTTCCGACTAGCAGCTGGGCCCACCTGGGGCTGCATTTCACCCGCTGGTGCCATATTCTGCTTAAAAGTGCCACTGTGGCTGCAGACCAAGCACTGGTGAAGCAACGGGAGAAGGCCAGAGCGGCATGGACTGACCTGGGATACCCATCACTGCCATGGTCTTTGCACATCACTCCATGGAGGAGCCAGGAACCAGCCACCCTCCAGCAAAGCTGCTGTTAGGCATTAAACAGCAGCCATGGACTCTTGTGCAATGGCCCCATGTGGGGAGGGGGAGATGTGTGTTAAAACTGGATAGCAGTGCACAGCAGTGCAATGAATCACTTATGAATGTATTGTAATATCACTGCCTGGCCCAGCCTCTGGCCCTGCAGAGCGAGTTATAGGGCCTGGCTTTGGGGATTGTCTTGTGGGGGTTGAAGTTGTGCCTCATCACCCACCTTTGTCCTGCTGTGTGTGCCCCAGCTAGAGCCATCCATCTAGGAGGCTGGGGCAGGTGTCTAGGGAAACAGCCTGCCTGTGCTCTCTGCGGGCTGGGTGGGGTGGTGCTGAACTCTTGTGCGCTAACCTGTGAGCCAGTGGGTGGTGTGTATAGTGACTGTGAATGTAGGGATGGGGTGGGGAGAGGGTGTACATGGGGGAGGGGGGGTGTTTAAATGACCATTTTCCCAGAGGTAGCTGCTGCCCTCTATAGTCTCCATAGCATGGACTGGGCCAGGCTGGGCCCAGGGGGGAGGGGTAAGAGCCTGGGACGGGAAAGGCCAGAACGGTAAGGCTGCTGCAATGCTCCCTGTGTTCACATAATTGGGGGTGGGGGGTCTAACGCTGTCCTTCTGCCCTTCATGTACCCCCAGGGACAGGGTGTCTCCCTCAGCTTGGTGCAAACTGAGCATAAATCACCATCAGGCCAACCTGCCACTATTCATCTCCTTCCTGCAACTCCCCGAGAGGCAGGGATATAGTGGGAACACTGCCCCACATGCTGCTGTTACTGCAGCGATCAGTCCCTGCAGAGCTCAGGTCAGCAGGTGCCGCTGGCGCCTTCAAGACTGCTAAGCAGGGGCCACCTAATGGCATCCCTGCCCAGGAACAGGGTTTAGCCCCGAGGCCAGGAGCGAGCAGAACTTGTCCTAACCTCCTCACTGCACCAAATTTAGACAGACAGGAAAGTGGGCTCCCCTCTGATCTCTGGCCTCAGCCAGTGGCCCATTACAGCTGATGTGGGCCCTGCTGTGGAAGGCTGGAGCCAGAAGCAGCCTGTTTATATTAACAGGACATTTATGTGTGCCAGCATCTGGGGTAACTGAACTGGCCAGGTGCTGGCAGCAGCAGCTCCTGCTCTGCTGTAAATTAAGTCATGCCAGGGAGAGACTCCATTGCAGTGAGACCCAGGACCTAGGCCAAAAGCAGCCAGCCACATGCACTGTTAGGGGTGTTTGTGAAATCATCTGTGGCCTTACGCTGCTGTCCAGTGGTGGGGGGTGGGGCAGGTACTGGCCAATGAGTGCTGGGAAGCAAGAGTGGAGGCAGCAGTAGGTGAGAGGATTGGAGACCCTCCTCCCCCCCCAAAAAAACAAAACAAAACAAAACCAACCCTGCCTTCGAGTTTTGCTTGCCTGTGTCTTAGCCTCTTTGTTATGAGCTGGCTGAAGGCAGGAATGGAAGGAGGCAGTGGGCCAGGTACACATGGCCTGCAGGGTTTGGTAAATGTAAAAGATTAAAATGATGGAAACATTTGCATGTGGTTTTACTGGTGCGGCTTGGGCTAGTTGAGGGGACAGGCTGGATTCCAGGGGAAGCAGAGAAATTTCATTTCAGCTTTCAAATGAGCCACTCAGGATCAGGGCCGGTTCTAGGCACCAGCAAACCAAGCAGCTGCTTGGGGCAGCACATTTGCAGGGGGCGGCATTCGGGCCATCCTTGTTTGTTTGTTTTTTTAACTCACTTCTTCCCCTCTCACAACCCTGCAGAAGCGGAGCCACGGAGCAGCTGGGGATCCAGCATGGGAGCTGAGAACCCACGGGACCCTGGGAGCTGTAGTTCCTTGGCTAGCTCCCTGCCTAGAGAGCCAGCCCTGGAGCAGGGAAAGAACTACATTTCCCAGCAATCCCTTGGCCGCTATCAACAGGAAAGGGAGGGGGAAGGAGTGACGTAGCTGAGCCATGCTGTAGCTTGCTGTGAGTTGAAAGGGGTGGCCCTGTGAATGGGGAACAAGTGTGCCCAGCCCAAGGGGTAGGCGGCTTTGGTGCAGAGATCCCCTTCAGAAGACTTCCCCAGACTGGATTAGGGATACTGGTGTAACCTCACCTTGCAGCCCCCAAAGAAGGAACTGGGTGGACTAAATGGACAATGTACCTCTGTATCTGAAGCCTAGCAAGGGAGGTACGTGGATCCCACTAGAATTTAAAATGAAAACTGAAAGAGGGGAAGCTCTACTAGAGGACTTGGGCAGCTTTAGATACAGTACCAGGCACGTAGGAGGATTTCCACTTCTGAACCATGGAAGCAGAAATTGGCTTTTCCTTTCTAGATTTAGCTAATATTCAGAAAGGGAATCTAGCACCTGCCCTCCAGATTTGAACACCCTCAAAATTCAGGAGTGCTCACGCTCAATTTGGGCAGCTGTTACTTCATTTCTCCCAAATCAAATATACTGATCCACTGTAACTTGCTGTAGATAAAGTAGGATAAAATTGAGCAAGAAACGCTTCCCAGTGGTTATTAGGACTGGAATTGCTATTTTCAACAGCCATTGCTTTTTTTTTTTTTAGTTTTATTTGTTTAAAAGGAAGACAGTGATATTGCATTGGCAAATTCCCCATAGAAACAAAGAGTGGAGCAAAAGAATAATAAAGGCACCTCAACTGTTCCTCATTTATGTAGGACTGTCTTATAATATGCATCCAGATATCCTCCAATCACACAAGCTGAAAATTGTTTCACTTTACTGCAGTTCTGTAACTATATGGGAACCAATCCTGTCTGTGTTCTGTGCACATCCAAAATTCCTGCTGAATGACCCGCCCTGGGAGCGAGTTACCAGTGACCCAGGGCTGGGACAGCAGGAGGGTGCAGGTTGGGGGGGAGAGCCCAGGGCTGGGGCAGCAGGGGGGTGGGTGGGTAGGTGAGGGGGGAGCCCAGCGCTGGGGCGGCAGGGGGTGTGGGTGGGTAGGTGAGGGGGGAGCCCAGCGCTGGGGCGGCAGGGGGTGTGGGTGGGAGCCCAGGGCTGGGGTGGGGGGCAGCCAAAAATGTTTTTGCTTGGGGCAGCAAAAAACCTAGAGCCGGCCCTGCTCAGGATGGCCAACCCCAGCTCTCAAAACTCAAGCCAGGCCCCCAAAGCATGAGCTCTGCCTAAAACTCACAAAATCTTGGTATAATAAATGTTGGGGGTCATTTGATGCCTGGTCTTTCAGAGGTCACAGGTTCAAGCTTCTCCCCAGCCCTGATGACTAGATGCTCATCTTGAAGATGAATAGCTGAGATTCCCTTGATCCCCTGACTCCACAGCAGTTGTGGCTATTAATGATTATGGTAGGAGCTAGGAGGCCTAGTCACAGAGGAGGGCAATGTGGGGTTAGCTGCTGTATACACAACAGAAAGATGTAACAGGGCTACCATGGGCCAGATGGGGAAGGGGGCTATTGTCCCTCTGGACAGAGAAGTGGGGGAGGGGAGGTGACTGGTAATGTAGAGACCAGTTTACCTCAACCTGAGTAACTCTCTGCCAAGCACACACAACAGGCCCAGGGCCTGACAGCATTGCTCCGTTTCATACACATCAGCTAAAGAGAACAGCTTCCCCCTCCCCCTGTAGCACCCCAGCACTGTGCTGGGAAGCCACCGCTGATGCGCTGCTCGGGCCTTGGAGGAACAGCCCAAGTCCAGCCTTGGGGGGGGGGGGGAGCTGCCCAGCATTGCACACAATCAGGCTGACTGAAGTTACCACAGCCTTTATGTTAGGAAGCATTGGGGTGTTTGCATCATTGCTCCCCCCGCCCCCACACTGCTAGTTGAGGGCCCTAGTTCAGTCCCTCCTAACGTTTAGAAACAATTCCAGCCACGAGTGAGCCAGGCCCCATCTTACTCCATAACTCTGCCTCCCACTCCTCCACATGCAGAGCCAGGCTGGCTGCAGCTAGCCCCAGTGGGAGGGAGCTGGGTTTCCACTGCCACAAGCCCCATGCAGTGACAAACCTGCAGCCTTAGCAACCCCTCTGGGGGTTACCCACATGCAGCACCGGGCTGCGAAGCAGGCAGGTTGTGTTGGGTGCTATGGGGCAGCAGCGATGGAGCTGGGTGGGAACAGCATTCACCCAGCAACAGCTCACGTGGTGCTGCAAGGTGCAGTCATGTGCTCAGCTCCCAGGGCCTGCACCAGCTGTACCCCATTGTCAGTGAGAGTGATTGGGCAGGTTACATATCTCCCCAGGTGTGGTTGCAGAGCTACAGCGTCCCTGCAATGGTTTCTGTGAGGAGCTGGTCCCCAGTGCACAGCTCTCAGAAGAGTAGTGATGGGCTGGCACTCAGGGAGGGGGGAGTCAATAGGTTGACTAGGCCAAATCCATACCACCACATGCTTTTGAATGGACCCTAAAAATCTTATTTATTATTTTCTCTGGAGTCTGGACCATGACTAGACCTTGATCAAGAACTTTGGACCTTGACAAAAAAATAATTGAATACTCCAGGCCATGGTGCTCTAAAGGGACAGGCAGAGGATATGAGGGTGATTCCCACCCCTGGGACATTCATTTTATGTGACAAATCTGAGGAATTGTCCCAGATAAGGTGTCATTGGAGGAGGTTTTGGAACAAATAGATGAATTTAGCAATAAGAAGTCACAGGCTCACATGGTATTCACCCAAGAGTTCTGCAGGCACTCAAACGTGAAACTGCAGAACTACTAACTGTGGTTTGCAACCTATCACCTAAATCAGCCTCTAACACATAACAAGGATAGCTAACATGATGCCACATTTTAGAAAAGGGCCCACAGGTGATCCTGGCAAGTACAGGCTGGTAAGTCTAACTTCAGGACCAGGCAAATTGGCTGAAACTATAGTAAAGAACTGAATTATGAGGCACATGGACGAATACAATATCGCGGGGACGAGTCAAGGAAACTCATGCCGCTACTAGAATTCTTGTTGAGGGTGTCAACAAACATGGACAAGGGTGATCTACTAGCTATAGTGTACTTGGACTTTCAGAAAGTCTTTGACAAGGTCCCTTACCAAAGGCACTTGAGCTAAGTAAGCAGTCATGGGATAAGAGGGAAGGTCTACTCATGGATCAGTAACTGGTTAAAAGACAAGAAACAAAGGGTAGGAATAAATTGTCAGTTTTCAGAATGACAAGAGGTAAATAGGGTCCCCCAAGGATCTGTACCAGGACTTGTGCTGTTCAACATATTCATAAATGATCTGGAAAAGGGGGCAAATAGTAAGGTGGCAAAGCTTGAGTAGTTTTATATCATCTGCAAGATACCCAAAGCTGACTGCAAAGAATTAGAAAGGGATCTCACAAAACTGGGTGACTGGGCAACAAAAATGGCAGCTGAAATTCAGTGTTAATAAATGCAAAGTATTTTTGCATTTATTTTGCATTGGAAAACATAATCCCAACTATACATATAAAATGATGGGGTCTAAATTAGCTGTTACCATTCAAGAAAGATCTTGGAGTCATCATGGGTAGTTCTCTGAAATCTTGTGCTCAATGTGCAGCAACAACAAAAAAAGCTAAACAGAATGTTAGGAACCATTAGCAAAAGGATAGATACAGAAAATATAATGCCACTACATAAATCTCACACCTTGCATACTGGGTGCAGTTCTGGTCAGGCCACCTCAAAAAAACCCAAGATTATTTTAGAATTGGGAAAAAGTGCAGAGAGGGGCAACAAAAAGGATTAGGGGTATGGAACAGCTTCCATATGAGGAGAGATCAAAAAGACTGACTGTTCAGCTTGGAAAAGAGATGAATGGGGGGGGGAATATGATAGAGGTCTATAAAATCATGACTGGTGTGGAGAAAGTGAATAAGGAAGTGCTAGAGGTCACCTGATTAAATGAATAGGCACCAGGTTTAACAAACAAAAAGGAAGTATTTCTTCACACAACACACAGTCAACCTGTGGAACTTGCCGCCAAGGGATGTTGTGAAGGCCAGAAGTATAAGTGGGTTAAAAAAAAAGAACTAGATAAGTTCATGGAGGAGACGTCCATCAATGGCTATTAGCCAAGATGGTCATGGATACAACCCCATGCTCTGGTGTCCCTAAGCCTCTGACTGCTAGAAGCTGGGACTGGATGACAGGGGATGGATCGCTTGAGAATTGCCCTGTTCATTCCCTTTGAAGCACCTAGCATTGGCCAGACAGGATACTGGGCTATATGGACCATTCATCTGACCTAGTATGGCTTTATGTTTAGGTGTGTTTTTGCCTAAAATCAAATGGCTCCATTTCTCATGTGCCACAGTAACTCCACAATGATTTAATGCCATGGGTTGTTTCCCTTACTTCCCCTGTGATCTGAGCATCAAGCTGGCTTCATCAATAATGATTCTGGAGGCTAAATTCAGGCCGGTGTGCGCCTGCAGAATCTCCTGGAGTTTTCAGGAATATCTGTGTCCATTGGCCTCACTGATACAGGCAAAAGGAGGAAGAGTCATTTTAAGACCCTATTTTGCAGGGTTGCCATTCAGCACGCAGCTTGCAAAGTGCTACCATCTAGCACCCACTGATGCCATGTGGCAGTCACAGGCACATCCAGATAGCTCAGAACCAGGGTTTGGGATACAAGACCCAGCCAGAAAGAATCCATCTATCGGCACTTCAGATGCAGGAAGCAGAGTCAGGAAGAACCCCACTGCAAGCTGTGAGCCCGATGGGTTGTGCAGCAGAGACTAGCACAATAGACTAGAGGAGGCCAGGTGTTACCCCAGCAAACCTCAAAGAAACAACCCTGCTACCCCTCCCCCCAGCACAGCACCCCCACCCAGCGGTGTGACCATGGGCTACACATCACCCCTCCCACCCTTTGGCCTGTATTTCCACTGCAAGTTCCTTGGGGGCAGGGAGCGTCTCGCTAGGTATTCGTACAGCAAGGAGCCCTGAATTCACGCAACTGCTGGGCTGCGAATACTAAACAGACTCTGCCAGGTGGGACAGATACACAATATTTTATTGACTTATTTTCATGTGTTTAGTCCCCCAATAACACTTGCTATATTTTTTTCCTCCTTTAACATTAAAAATCTATGTACAGACCCGTTTGGGCCAAGGAAGCAAATCTCTATATACAGGCTATTTACACATGGGCCGCGCACCCCTCCTAGCCAGGGGCAGGGCTGCCAGCCCCCAAGAGGGCTGCTCACCCCGTCCCCTGGGCTAGCTCTTCAGAGCCACCTCCAACTTCAGCATGTCCATGGGAGCACTCTTGGCTACTTCGAAGAAGACTCTGAAAAGGTAACACAGGCCTGTTAGTGCGGCACACCCAGCGGAGGCANGGGGGGGGGGGGAGAGAGGGGGGGGGGGGGGGGGGGGGGGGGGGGGGGGGGGGGAGAGGAGGGGAGGAGAGAGAGCGCTCCAGCCTGCCTGCGGTCATTAGCAAAGGATTCCTTTCTCCAATGAGTTCATTAGGCATTGGCATTAAATCGGCTTGAGGTGCTCAGTCTAGCAAGCCCGCCCCCATGCCCTGTCCCTGTTGGCACATTCGCCAGTCACCACCGAGTCCTTCTGGGCACAGAGCAACAAAGAGTCCTGTGGCACCTTATAGACTAACAGACGTATTGGAGCATAAGCTTTCGTGGGTGAATACCCACTTCGTCAGACGCATGTGGGTATTCACCCAAGAAAGCTTATGCTCCAATCCATCTGTTAGTCTATAAGGTGCTACAGGACTCTGTCACTTTTTACAGATCCAGACTAACACATGGCTACCCCTCTGATACTACTGGGCACATGGGACCTGAGCTCCTAGCGTACAAGCCTTCCAGGCCCCCCCTTTACGCAGAGCAAAGGGCAAATTTCTCTCCCTTTACAGGTTCTCTCCCTTTCAGGTGCTACCCGCCGCCCCAGGTCTGCGGCATAAGTTCCAGGCCAGCGTGGCCCATGACTCCAGCGTGCAGGGCGGTTTTGCTGGCTCTGCCCCTGCAGCAGCCACAGCCCAGCAAGGACCCCTTAGAGCACTGACGTAGATTGTGGAATGCAGGCAGGCCCTTAGCCATAGTACGGCGAGCTCCTGCTGGGACAGCCTCTGCCAGACTGCAGCTAGCCAGCCCAGGTGGCTCAGTTGCTCTCCCCGTTCTCGATGCAACAGGGCCAGGGTGTCAGAAGCCACAGCTAGCTCTAAGAGATGAAGATCAGAGCGACTGGGGGCAGCCGGTCCTTGCCGTGCTGCAGATCAACGTTCTGCAGAGCGCAGGCCAGAACAAAGTGATCACAATGGTCCCTTGGAAGCTGACACTGCACTGGGGCCAAGGCAGCAGGGCATTCATATCGGGCAACAGCTTCACAGCTCCTGCCCCAGGCTGCCCAGGCAGGTGACATGCCCAGTGCAGCACCCCCTGCTGGCCAGTGGAAGAAACCTCCCGTCCCCAGCTCGTCAGACACACCACAAACACACCGCCACAAGGAGAGTCCACTCACCGGTGGGAGTACTTTGTGCGCACCGCCTTTAACTTGTCATCATGCTGGTAGGTCAGCAAGAAGTTCAGCCTCTTCACCAGTGGATGGAGCTCCTGAGAGCTGTACCCGCTATAATACTCCAGCGTGGGGCTCTGCAACACGTTACAGGGACTCAGAGCCTGGACCAGTGCCATTGCACATATACCCAGTGCTGCTTCTTCCAGGACACTGGGGATAGATCTGACCCCTGGGATGTCCTGACCCCATAACAGCTGCTTGGCTGGACTCCAGTGCAGACAGGACACGGATCACTTGCCCAATTTAGGCAACAGCTGAGTTTGCTTTCTCATTGTGAAGAGTAAGGAGCAGAGACAGGCCCAGTCAGGTCCCCACACGGAGCCAAAGCAATGTCCTCTGTGCAGGTGGCCATCTGGAAACAGGGACACTGTGGCCAAAGATCCCAGGGATGGGGAGAGAGCAGCCAAGCACCAGTCAGCTGCCAGGCAGGGAGCATTGGACAAGAATGTCACATCCTTCTCCCCTCGCCTGCGGGGCCAGCTATGGAGATGAGAAGGCAGAGCAAATCCCACTCCTGAGGCTGCTGAGGGCCTGGCTTGGAGACTGCGGTGAGCTGCCCCCTTCTCTAACTCCCCCTGAAGCTACCAGGGCCTGCCCAGTACAGCTGCCCCTACCCCAGGCTCTGCACTCTCTGGAAGTGGGGAGCTGGAGAGCAGGCATGGGACTCAGCAGGGTTAGGAACTCGGGCCCCACAAGCTCACGTGGAGCTAGCTATTAGAGGCAGGTCCAAAGGAGAAGCGGAAGGGGTGGGGCTTCCCTGTCCATCTGGGATTGAAAGTGCATCAGTAGCTCAAGGCCGGGGGTTCCCTGCACAGACTGCAGGATCTGGGACCAACCCTCCCGCAGCCACGTTCCCAGTGGCTCCAGGACAGTGCTCACCCCTAGGAACAGAGAATGGCAACTTGACCCTGGGGGAAACCAGCCAGACGACACTGCTAGAGAGCCAGCAACAGCAGCCAAAGGGGCAGCCATTCCAGGCAGCCTCCTGCCCCTCAGGTTAGCTCCACTGGCCCCGGACAGCCAACCTGGACAGCCAGGCATGGGGAAGGGCCAGGAGAGCAGGGCACTCACCCATCCGCCAAGGCTCTTCATCTTGAGCGCCAGGAGCAGGCAGCTGGCGGCCAGCTTGGAGGCGCTCTCCTGGACGTAGTCATACTCCGGCAAGGTCATCTCGCAGATGAAGCGGGCCAGGGTCAGCATCTCCATGCTGGCGTGAGCGCACTGGGATCGTGGGAGGAAAAAGGAGCTGTGGTGAGACCTCCCTGCTGAGCACCTGGTGAAGGGGAGATGCCTCCCCTAGCTGCCCCCAGAGCCAGGGCATGGTCATGGGGGAGCACATTGTCTGCACTGGAGAGCCCTGCTCAGCGCTGACTCCGTGGGAGAGGCAGGTGGTCCCACCCAGCAGATAGCTGCCAGCTTGCTGCAGTAAGGGCCCTGTTGGTGCTCAGCACAGGGGTGAGGAAGGGGGATGGGTCCAGGGCACCCCAGAACACAGGCACCCTATGGCCCAAGGGGAGAGTCACTGAGTGAGCCAGCCTGGCTGCCTGTCCAGGTCACTCAAGCCCAGCAGCTGGGACTGGCCCAACTGTCTCACTCCCCTGCCGGGACAAGCCAGATCCAGACCTCTCCATGGAGGAGCCTCTGGTATCCAGGCCTGGACGCCTACTTGTCTCCCACCCTGAGTGCCAGATGCTCCTGTCCCTTCTGGAGCCCACAGCCAAGTCAGCACATGACCGGGAGAGAGCTCTCTGCTGTGGGTGTGTTGGGCAGAGCAGGGGGCACCACTAGGCAGGGGCAGAGGAGGCAGCCAGCGCTTCCACATGACAGAGTTAGCCAGGCCTGCATGGACCAAAGAGCAAGCGGATGGAGGAGAGAGACACTTTGGTGCTCCTGGCACTGAACATCCCGCTCTGCTCCCCTCGGAGCCCTGAGTCGGGACTTGCCTCCAGGGCACTGCGGTGTGGAAAGGAACGGCAGGTTCTGGCAGGAGTGATAGGACCCGGTGGATGGGGAGAAGGGAGAGAGCTTGTTTGCTGGTTACAGCCCCTTTGACAAGCTAGCATTTTCCTTCCTGCGAAGGAGCAGCCTTTGCTCTCCCTGCGGCACCACCCCCTTGTAGAGCACTTTATGCCCAAGTCGTGCTCATTTCCCCACCAGCAGCGCAATGTGATTGTGCCAGCTGGCTGGTAGGGGAGGGTGTGATCGAGGTCCGCCTGCTGGCCTCTAACTATGACCACCCACATCCTCCCTAGTGGCAGAAATGGGACCCCCACCTTGGCAAACCTCCGCAGGAAGCGATACGGGATGGGAATGTTGATGTCGAACTTCAGCGTGCGGAGGATACTCATTTCCATGGCAATCAACTCCTCCCTCTTGTAGGCATCGTCACAGATGTAGAGGAAGTCGTCCACACACGGGGGGCAGCGCTCCTAAAGGGGAACAGCCACGGGAATGGTCAGCCCCACCTACACCCAGGCCAGTGCTGCCCCAGCCCCTAGGGGGTGCTGTGCTGAGCTGCCTGGCAGGGGTAAACTAAAACCTTGACCCCCCTCGGGGTGAGATTTTCAGAAGCATATAGGTGAACTTGGAGCATGAATCCCATTCACTTTCAGTGGCTGTCTCCCAATCCCCTGATGCATTTTTTTTTTTTTTTTTTTTTTTTTTAAAGATTTCCCTTCTGGCTCTTTAAAAACCCACTGGCACCTTCTGAGAGATGTGAACCCTATTGTCCTGGCTGGAGTTCAACTTGGATGAGGCCATGCTGCCCCCCAGGGACAGCCCTGCAGTCACAAATGGGATAACACCTCTCCGGAACTGCTCTGTATTGCTGCTGTTGAACAGCTGCCACGTTCTGTTCCAGAGATGGCTGCATTTCAGTGGTGGGCCAAATGTTCATTGAAGATGGGACAGGCTGATGCAGAGCGCTTCACTTTCATCTAAGTTTTCCATGGGAAACTTATTTTCAGCAAAAATTCAAAATCGAAAGATTTTATTTGGGAAATGCAGTTGCAGTGTCTCATGGGAGTTGTAGTTCAGGTGCCTCATGCTCCCGCTATCCTCTATAGGATGGGCTTGACATCTTGCAGGATGCCCCAAAGTTTCCCCTCTTAGAAAGGGGAGGCAGTGCATCATGGGAGATGTAGTCCAACCAGGGAGCCTAGACCAGGGGTAGGCAACCTATGGCACGCGTGCCGAAGGCGGCACGCGAGCTGATTTTCAGTGGCACTCACACTGCCCGGGTCCTGGCCACCGGTCCGGGGGGCTCTGCATTTTAATTTAATTTTAAATGAAGCTTCTTAAACATTTTAAAAAACCTTATTTACTTTACATACAACAATAGTTTAGTTATATATTATAGACATAGAAAGAGACCTTCTAAAAATGTTAAAATGTATGACTGGCACGCGAAACCTTAAATCAGGGTGAATAAATGAAGACTCGGCACACCACTTCTGAAAGGTTGCCGACCCCTGGCCTAGACCATAGCGGAAAATCCAGCAGGAGACAACCCACCAACAATTCCCATAAGGCACTGCAGCAGTATATCTGGATTGAAATATCAGTTTGGGGCATTTGATTGATTGATAGATAAATCAAGCTTTTGATTGGAAAATTTTTGACCAGCCCTACCCAAGTCTCCCCACCTGGGTAACTTGCCCAAACTTTCACCTTTCAGGCTGGGGATTTCCACCATAATACTCAGAAGGTGGTGGTGGGAAGAGGGGGACATCTCTCCAGCTTGGTTTCATTTTTGGCTACAGAGTGGGGTGTGGAATTCTTCTTCCTTTCTGGGCAGTGTCCCAACAAACTGCCAGTGCCTGGAACAGCTGGGCTCCATTCCCAAGCACAGTGCATTGGAATGCTTTAACCAGCACTTGTGGGATCAAAAAGCGTATCAGCCCTGTCACCAATGGCAGCATTCTCTCCCTGGGACTCCCTTCTCCCCCTTCCTGTTTCCTCCTTTGACTAGGAAATTAAATGCAAAAACTTGAGTTAATCCTGCGTCGTGGCTCCAACGCTCCCAAGTCAGGTGTAACATTAACACCGCCGTGCTGCGGAGCGATCCATGCAGCTCTTCCTCCCTTGTTAAGGTTAGTTGCTCAGTGGCAGCTATCGCAGCACACTCGGTCCATAGGACGTGCACCAAGGTCCAAGTTCGTGGGGCAGCTTTAGAGTTTGGAATGTCCCAACTGCCTGATCTTTCCCCCTTTGCTGGTACAGCCCAGTTCACACCAGCACACACTCTCAGGGATTTGTGTTAAAGGTGGGACACTAACCAACAGGACCCGCCTAAGGGCTAACTAGGACCCAAGGGGTGAATTCCAGCCCACCACTCCCTCGATCCCAGCCTGCCCGCCCCCTCATTGCTATTCTGGCACTGGGGCCTTTCGAGCAGCAATGGTCAATCACTGCACCGTAGCCTTAGCCACATGAGCTGTGTGGGGGGCTATGATGTGACTGCACAGCATGCCCCACGTGTGTCCCCCTCTGGGCCTGTGTTACCCTCTGCCTACAAGCCAGGCTGCCCCCAACACCCCACAGGCTCTGCCCAGGCCAGAGCTGGGTCACCTCAAACTTGGAAGCGATGAGAATGGCTGTGGAGCCAATGAGCTGCAGCTTGTCCCTCATGCTCACCACCTCCACCAGGTAGTGATCCACCAGCTTCACCGCCAGGTACAGCGTCTCATGGTTCAGCTCAAAGTTCTCCTGGGGGAGAGACAGATGGAATGGCACATGCCAGCCAGTGTGACCCACCCTGGGTGCAGTCACTCAGGGTTTGCTACGTTCCCAAGCTGCCCTCCCCAGGCGGGTGCCCCATGCAGCAGGCTCAGGGCAAGGGGCAACAGAGCCCCTCACCCGCTCTGCTCCCGAGACTTGCCCTCATGCAGGCTGGGACTTGTTTTAGCAGCCAGGGGGAAATGCTTCCCATTCCCAGCACGGGGGTGAAGGCCACGTCTGCTGTTTTGCCCCAGGCTGCCCACCCTGAGTGCCCAGGCACAGATCAGTGTCGTTTGGCACAGGGAAGGGTCCCTGGTGCTCCACTTGTCTGACTCGCCAGGCTGCTCCTCCTCTCTCCAGACCTGGCTCCTGATGCACGCCCAGAGGAGAGTCAGAGCCAGCGTCTCCACGAGGTAACTGGCCCCTCCCAATGACTGTGTGGAAACACGGTAAGTGGCTTCCTCCCCCTGGCTTGCAGCCCCCTTTCCTCAACCCCCTCTCCACTCACAGCCCTTTCACCCTCGCCACAAGCTAGGCTCACAGCTGCATGCAGCTGAGCCACGTCGTGGGGGCTGAGGGGTTTCTCTCTTCCACGTGGCTTCTGCTCAAGCCTGCTGGGGAGGGAGGGCTGGTCTGCCCCACCTCCAGCTGGGTGGGGCTTTTTTTTTTTTTTAAACACACACAAACAGCCACAGTGCACACGCTGGCGCTCTCCTGGCAGTTCGTTCTCCCCCCGCAAGGGAGAACCACAAGGGAACCCGGCTGCGCACCTGGACCTCCACCATCCAGTCCACCAGAATGGCTCTCATGTCCCTGCTGATGTCGTACTGCTTCTCCATGTAGTTTGGGAGCAAGAACTTCTCCTGCCAAGGAAGCCGCAGAGAGGCTGTTAGTGAATGAAGCCCGCCCACTGCAGCTTGCGGGTAGGGGCCTGGAGAGGCTGAGTCCATGGCCCTGCCCTCCTGCAGGCAGGCTGCTAAGCTCTCTCCATGGCACCATGGCCAGGAGCTGCCGCTGTCAAGACAGGGCCTCCCTGGGACAGGCACTCAGCCCCACTGTTGACGTAGGAGGATCCCACCCCCCGCCCAAGCCCAGTTGTCTCTCTGTAATGGCACCAACTCTCGTGATGGGCTGGACACTAGAGCCCAGCTGATCCTACCCCAAGTTGACCTAACAGAAGCAGCCAAGAGCGTGCTACATCAAGGGAAGGGGCCACCCACGGCCCCCAGCAGGGATTAGTGGCTGGGAGGACAGTTCCTGCCAGAAGGTGCATCAAGCCAGCGAGCTCTGTGAGGCTGGGCCAGTCCAGCAGAGGAGGAAGGAGAGACGGGCAAAGCCGAGATCCCTGTGCCTGAGCCCTCCCCGAGTGCCACACACCTCTCTCTCCTTCATGTAATTGAAGATCTCCTTGGCATACTCGGCGCTGGCGTAAGGGTCTCCCAGCTGCTCCCTGTCTATGTCCTCAATGGCAGGCACCTGCGTGAAAGGTGAGAGGGTTGGGGGATACCTCTGGGACACCAGAGAGACGAGTCCCAAGCACTCATGACAACGAGGCACAGAGCGATGGCTGGTCAGGCACTGGGCTGCCAGCCCCAGACTGCTTTGCCAACGCACCTCTCTCAGCTAGCAGAGGAGCGTCCACAGCTATGTGGCAAACCCCAGCCTGGAACACAGCAGGTGCTGCATGCCGTCACTGCGCTTCATCCTGCTCTGCAACACCTCTCGTGCTGCTCTCCCGGCAGGACTTTTCTGTAGCAGTTTGCCTACATGGCCTGCAGGGGGCAGACCTGCCCCAACCCAGCATTCAGGGGAAATTAGCTGCCAGATCCCATCTGTGTAGCCCAGCAGCTGGGGAGCGGGCAAGGTGCTGCTTGGCTGCACGCACGCACGCAGAGGGACAGGGCCCGAGGCTTGGACCCCCTACAGGGTGAGCAGTCGAGGCAGCAATTGCAGGCAGTGCTTCAGTATCCCCAGGAAGAGGTGAATGAGCGCCCTCTAGGGACAGCGTGAGGCCAGGACACTTCCCTCCTGCAAGGAGTGCAATGCCAGCATACCAGCTGAGCCCCATGTGCTGCTCACGCCCGTCGCCCTCCCAGGGGCCACTAGGTTGGCAGTGAGCACCCGATTCCACTGACCTGCGTGGGGGCTGGCTCCTCTGGCACCGGGTCCTTTTTGGGAACCAATTTGGGATCAACAGGCGCCTCTGCTGGGGGCGTTTTCCTTGTTGACCTAACAGAAGCAGCCAAGAGCGGGTCAGACACTGCAAGAGGCCAGGCTCAGGGACGGGGGGGGGGGGAAAGAAAGGGGGGGTGTTAGTCATCCAGTGCCCCAGAAATCGCCAGACCGCATCAGATCAGGGTATAGCTAGCCCAGGGTCCTCTCTCCAATAGTGCCCTGTAATAGCTGGTTCAGAGGCAGGGGCAACACCACCCCCCACCGAGTGAACAAAGACACCTGCGCATGAGGGAAATGTCTTCCCTGTCCGTGATTGGCTGATACCCTGAAGCTGGAGACTTTACAGCCCTGTCAATATTTTATCTTGACTAACATCACCATGAAGGTTCCCGTTATCCACATCAGCACCCAAACTTTCCTTGAATTCCACTAAGCTCTTGGCCTACATGAGATCTTGTGACAGAGTTCCACAGGCCAACCGTGCATTGTAGGGAAAAGGCATTTTCCTTTAGCAGTTTTATATGGAATGGCTTTCAATTCCATTGAAGTCCCCTTGTCCTTGTGTTAGGATGACAAGGATCTCCTGATCTGTCCCCTCCACACCACTCCCTTCGTACACATCCCCTAGTATTAGTCTCCTCTCCAAGGCATGCAATCCCCATCTCTCTTCCTAGGAGTTTTTCCAGGACCCTGGATTTTCTCACCAAGGACACACACACATCTGCCATCTCCTTTCAGACAGGGTGATTATAACTGCCCAGCATCCATGGGCAGCACTCCCCCATCGGCATTCGACTATTTTCCACATAACGACACCCCTTCCTTCTACATCCCAGCCTCCCATTTGTCTTTAGCTGCAGCCACATCCCCTGGGATTTCCCTTCTTCCCTGTGCAACAGTCAGTCAGGATGGAGGGATGTCCCTCTACCCCCCTCCTCCCCATTTTACACTGGGGGGCTGGCCTGCAGCTTCTCCCACTCCATTTTCTCAATTATCCTCCTAGTTCCCCACTGGAGGGGAGCTTGCCATGGCCGCGGATCCCGCCAGCAGGCAACCTGAGCACATTCCCAATGGCAAAAGCCTCTCCGAGGACACCCCACCCTCCCAGCTAGTAAAGGGTCCTACCATTAGAGCCCCCAGCTCCACCACCAAGAGACCCTGAGAGTCAAGAAGCATTGGCACAGAGAGACATTAAGCCTTTGGAGACTGACCCTCTGCCAGAGGATCCCCTTGGGCTGCAGCCTGGAAAGTGACAGCACTGTGCGAGCCAGTACTGGTGCTAGCCACAGGGACAGCGGCTCAGGTAACAGGGTAAATGCACGTCCATCAGAGCGAGCAGTGCAGCCGCAAGGGGTGGGCAGGGCTGACCCACAGAGAGTTACTCACTTTTTCAAGTTGATCTCATTGTTCTTCAAGACCCCCAGAGCAGCTGTACCCTTCTGCGCCTTCCTGGGACCTGCCTTCGCGGCATCCTTCTTCCTCAGGCCAGCCTGGTTCTTGTGAGCCTGGCAGGTGAGAGGGCAATGCTGGGAGCACAGCATGACACACAGAGGGGCAGCCTAGCCAGGCTCCCCAGCATCGCCGCTCCAGACCAATGGGGGTGGCGGGAAGTGGCGGCCAGCACATCCCTCGGCCCGCGCCACTTCCCGCAGCCCCCATTGGCCTGGAGCGGCGAACTGCGGCCAGTGGGAGCAGCGATCGGCCGAACCTGCGGACACGGCAGGTAAACAAACCGGCCCGGCCCACCAGGGGGCTTACCCTGGAGGGCCGCATGCCGAAGGTTGCTGATCCCTGATCTAGAGGGACCTGATCTAGGGTGGTGGAGGAGCACGTCCAATACAGGGCAGCCAATGAAGGGAGCTAGTGCCTCCTAAGCAAACAGGTTCGCTGCCTGGTTTGCCTGCAGACGATTGATAGTTGTGAAGTTTCACTGGATGTTGATTCCGCCCAGTCTTAGCAGGGAAAAGGTTATTTTTATAACCTTAATATTTTAAGGTTAACATCAGCATGGTCTAGTGCAGGGGTAGGCAACCTATGGCACGCGTGCCGAAGGCGGCACGCAAGCTGATTTTCAGTGGCACTCACAGTGCCCAGGTTCTGGTCACCAGTCCGGGGGGCTCTGCATTTTAATTTAATTTTAAATGAAGCTTCTTAAACATTTTAAAAACCTTATTTACTTTACATACAACAATAGTTTAGTTATATATTACAGACATACAGAAAGAGACCTTCTAAAAACGTTAAAATGTATTACTGGCACGCGAAACCTTAAATTAGAATGAATAAATAAAGACTCGGCACACCACTTCTGAAAGGTTGCCGACCCCTGGTCTAGTGGTTAGAGCACAGGGCTGGGACACGGAGAGAAGAGTTTGTTCCCAGATCAGAGTGTAAGGACTAATATATGGGAGCATGGTCTTTATATCAGAGCAGTGGACCAGGCATCAGGACCCCTGGTCCCCCAAGCCCATGCATGAGCCAGCAAAGATGTATGGTGCTTCTCCGGCGGAGGCACCGTACAAGACCAGGAAACAGGACGGGGAGACACAAGGACGGGGAGACACAAGAAATGAAACATTCAGCTCGGAGAGGAACCTTGCCCATCCAGCTCCCCCACAAGCTTCTTCCCCCAATCCCCACAGCAGTGCTGTGTCCTTACGTTAGTGATGTCTCCAAAGGCTGACCTCTTCTTGGGTGCCCCCTGGGGTGAGGACGGGGACCTCTTTGCTTGAAAGCTCTCCTCCTAGAGCAAGGAGCAGATGATTGAGATGGCATGCTGGACTCAACCTCACCAGGAGTGAGCTCCTCCACCACCCTTCCCTTGGCAGCCAGGCCCAGGGCATGGGACGTGGCACTGAAGATACCAGCTTTCAGGAGAACAAAGCAGTCGAGGTGGGGCTGGAAGCGTCATGTATTCTCACAGCTCCAGCTGTGATACGTCTGCCCCCCAATGCCGCAGTAGCTGAGTCTGATGCATCAGCCGCACCAAACCCTGTTGAGGGGGAAAGTGGGGGCAGGCTAGACCCCAGCTTACAGATAGGGTTTGAGGCTGCGTGACTTGCCCAAAGGGCAACAGGCCAGACTGCAGCTCTGTAGGGGCTAGCCCAGAGCTTTAAAGCATTAACACAACTGAAGTGCTGGGACCAATCTTGGCCCAACTCTTAGAAGAGGGAGAAGCCACCTTTTCCTGTGGCCTCCCAACTCCAGGGACCAGCCCGCACCTGTCTGGGGATTGGTCCTGCTTTGAGCAGGGGGGTGGACTAGATGACCTCCTGAGGTCCCTTCCAACCCTGATATTCTATGATTCTATGATTTACCAGCGAAGGCCCCATTGCTACCCCTGGAGTGAACAATCCATATGTATCCATAGCCCCAGCTCCCAGCGGGGCAGGAGAAAATTACTAGCCCCACAGACTCACCTTCTCGGGTCTGGCATTTTCCACTGCTCCTGCTTTGCCAGGCCGGAGCTGTTTACTGCCTGTGGTCTTGGAGTTGCGTGGCACTGGCATCTTCTCTGCCCAAGCACACCTGCACACAGAGACAAGAGATGCCCCCAAAATGCTGACTAATGATTTCAACGCACTTTACAGACTCAAGGCCTCAGCCTCCCCCCCCCCATGCGGTGGGCAAACAGCCTTTATCCATACCTCACAGATGGGGAAACCAAGGCATGGGGAGGGGAAAGGATTTGCCCAACGGCACCAAGTGAGCAGCGTTAGGAGACATGGGTTTATTTTCTATCCATACTCCTCTGTTATCATCCAGACCACAGAGCAGTGACTGCAAACCTCTGCCCCTGCCCCAGGGACTTTAGCAGCAGCTCAGACACAACCTTTAATACATGCACCCACCTCACAGGTAGAGAATAGCCCTTTGGGATCAAACAGCAGCCACCACCTCCCACATCTCCCAGTGACTCACCTCACAGCCTGGGAAGCAATGGCCCCTCCCTCCCCCACACCAGCCTCATCCCTCACGGTCTGGCTTTTCAGGTGCTACTGGAGCCACGGTTGCTTCTCCAAGCCAATGGCCCCTCTCTCCACAGCTTTCAGTCCAAGGGACCTTGAGTCATGGCCACCCCCATTCCATTACCTTCTGATCGGGGAGCAATGCAACAAGCCCCAGGAGAATGCACAAGAACCACCCTGTTGTCATGTGGAAAAGGCAACGGGGCGAGGCAGCTTCTGCAGGATCCCGTTAGGGCAACTGTTGCCCTGCCATGGCTCCATGGCAGCATTTCCCCTGGGCCCCTGCACTGGTGCAAAGCTGCTTTGAGGAAGGCGAGTGGCACAGAAGCAGAGCTAGTCTGGGGGCCTTCTCATGTGAGGAGGGGAAGAACCACTGCTAGGGCTTAGGAGCATGCAAGCCAGGGTGAGCATACTCCCTATTTAACTCTTTGAATGCCACTGGGGTCCCATGGAAATAACAACTGGGAGCATTCCGAAGGCCGGGAAGGAGGCCTGGGCCTTTGTCCGTGGGGTAGCAGGAGGGCTGAGGCAACAGGAAGGTAGGAAGGATGCTGGCAGGTGGGTTTGGTTGTCGGGAGTGGTGGGTGGGGAAGGCTGGGGCTTTCAGCAGCAGTTTGCAGGGAAGTCTACCCATCCGGAGCGTTGGAGGTGCTGAAGAAGATGCAGGCATTAGGGAGGTAACCGAGGAGGGGAGCATGCCAAAAAAATCCCTGCACACACCCATGTGCCCTTGCAGACCCTCATCTGCAGGGCTGCAGAGAACCAGCCACTTCTCCCTCAGGGCTGGCTGGCTGCTGAGGGACATGATGAACGGGACACCAGCAGGCCAATGCCAACCTGGTGACAGCAAGCTGTCCAACAGAAGATCCAGATACAAGACCCACTGTAGGATCTTCACTCCCTGGCGCCCAAAATAGGATATTTAGTTACAATTCAGATAGAATTCAGTCTATCCTGCTCTGCTTCTTCCTCCCTCCCATCACTCTGCCAGGGGGCTGGCAGTTAGGGCCCAGCTGGAAACGAGGTTGAACCGAAGTAGTGGTGTGCGAGGGAGGGCTGGGAGAAAGCATGTTATTAATGTACCTAAAGACCATCCAAGATCAGGGCTCCATTGTGCTAGGTGCCGTATAAACAGAACAGCAGAAGGTCCACGCTCCAAAGAGCTTGTAATCTATACAGGGGGGAAGGGATAGAACACACCAGCTGAGTGAACCATGTGATGGCTGCAAATCATAGAATATCAGGGTTGGAAGGGATCTCAGTAGGTCATCTAGTCCAACCCCCTGCTCAAAGCAGGACCAATCCCCAACTAAATCATCCCAGCCAGGGCTTTGTCAAGCTGTTAATAGCATGTTAGTCCCATGATTAAATGGAAAGAAAAGGGAAGGCGAGGAGGGTGCAGGGCAGGGGAGAAGATAGTAAGAGTGGTAGTATGGAGAGAAGCAGAGGTGAAGAGACTGAGGAAGGGGGTTGGAGCAATAATCCAATCAGAACTGCAAAAAGGTCTCTGGATGTCTGAAGGTCCCTGCCTTGGCTGCTTCTGCAGTTGCTCCTATCAGCTGGAGTATCTGTCTGGTTCCTCTCTGTAGTTTGCACCCTCTCCTGCCCCTCCTCTGGGAAACAGAGACCCCATTGGCTTGCACTCTGAGAAGATAGAGCAGCCCATCTTCACCTGTCTTCCAGTCAGTCTGATGCAGAGGAGACCTGCTCTTGCTAGAAAGCCAAACAAAATCACCCCAGCATGTTGAGGGCCTAGTGTGTTCAGTGCCTTTGGCAGTGCCAATCCCAACACCTGGTGTAGCTCCAAGGAACACAAACCAACAGACCAGGGCAGGGATAGCTCACACCCACAGGAGTTGAAAAGCCTCTTGTTCAAATCTGGAGACCTACACCATGCTGCAAGCCCAGGGGCAGAATGCAGCCTAGAGTGACTTTCCAGACAAGCTCCCACCAGCACTGCTGTTCTCCCATGTACAGCCCAGACTGCACCCAGTCATTACAGAGAGCACTAGGCTGTAACAGTTTCCATTGACTCCAGGGGCTACTATGACATCACCCCTTCACAAATGAACCCTGATATGTGGGTCCCCCTTCCTGCTCAGCAGCCATTTTCAGAGCGCATGTTACAAAGCGTTTCCCAGCATCTATATATCGGCCAACACCCAGCTCTTAATTTTCATCCATAGATCAAAGAGCCACGATGGGAGCATCATTACCACCATTTTACAGATGGAGAAACTGAGGCACAGGGCCATGAACTGACTTGCCTGAGGTCACCCAGCAATCCCATTGCAGAGCTGGGACTAGAACCCGTCTCCTGGGTGCTCTATCCACTAGGCCTCACTGCCTTAAGAGAAGGGGAGACAGGAGGGCAAAGCAACTGTCTGTATGGCTTTGGAGCTGGATTATCAGCCCTGGAGACTGATTGGCCTCTGTTTACTCACAGAACAGGTACAGATGGGCACCAGCACGGCAAGCTCACAATGCTCACTCACAATGCCCCAGCCAATGCACTTCAACCTTGACCTAGAATAGGCCTCATTAGTGTCAGCTGTTATGGATTATGAGTGAGCCCCCCACCTCACTAGGAGCTGGACAGAGACACACTCCCCCCCAGCCAGGCACTAGATGAGGGCAATTTTGACACTGCAGATAGATCCCAAGCAGTTGTAATGAGCCCATCGCCAAAACAGCTGAGCACCTGCCTGCCAGGCTGGATGTGAACTAGCAACCTAGATGTGAAAGGTTCTATGGTCCAGGCCTGTAGCTGTTTGCATGTTTGTTTTTGCATTAAGTGGCCGGTCTGAGCCACCTAAGGGCAGCAGCCCATGCTGTGACATTTTGGGACTGTCAACATCACCCTCCTCCCCTTTAAACTAAGTATGCTTGGGACCAAATCCATGCTTTGTGTGACTGTACTGAAGTCATGGGAGTTGTGTGGGAAGGTAAATATGGACTTTTGTCCTCTGGTTAAGTTGAAGGAGGGGGGCAAACGGAGAGAACACTTTCCTACAGTGCCATCAAGCTGTCATTCCACTAGCACCCTTCATTCCCACCCCCTTCCCAAAGACAGCCCTGGAATGTGTGCTCTAAGTCAACAAGGTTAATTATAGCCTGGAGTCAGAGCACATCACACCACGGACATCACATCAGGTGCTTTAATAATAGGGCACTTGGTGGAAAACAAGCCATCATTTTAGCAACTGGGATTAGGCTTTCCAGGACCTTCCGACCTGGCTCAGAAACCTGGATTTCCCCAAAGCTCTGCAGTAAGACAGGAACAATGGCTACACATTACAACTGGCTTGGTTTACAATATCCACGCAAGAGAGATTCAAAAGACACAACTGAGTTAGCTAATCCACATAGACAGATATGACTGAGCTGCTGTTTGGAGACACATTATGGATAAAACCATCCAACCAGTGGAGAGCCAACCAGGGTTAGTTCAGCATCCAGCAAGGGAAATGAGGCCAGTACAAATCTCATCACCATGCAGCTACCCCCAGCCACAAGAGATTTGAATTTGCACTTTCTCCCAGAGTCACTGAACTTTGGCTGAGGGTAAAGGAATCTGGAAACCACCCCCATCATATTCTCTAATCAACCCTGAAGCCTTATAAACTGCTCTTTCCCCCCATCTCTGCTCGGTGTCAGCCCCCCGCGGACTGCAGGCCCCGGGAGGGAGGAATCAGCAGCTGCCGAAGCTCCCTGCCAACCCCACAGCGATTTCGCAGGCGATGCTCAGGGAAAGGGCAGCAGCGAGCCGTGGGGAAGCGCAGGCCGCAGGAAGGACAAGGGGCAGGTCATCCCCGGGCCACATGCCGAAGGGGAGGCGCAACGTCGGCTGCATGTGCGCAGGTGGGGGAGACGCTGGCACCCTGGGCAGTGGGGGAGGGGGCTNGGGGGGGGGGGGGGGGGGGGGGGGGGGGGGGGGGGAGGCTGTAGAGTGGGCCGGACACGGCGGGCAGGGGCCGGGGAAGTGCAGCCCAGCTGCGGGGGAGATAGGTGGCCCGCCCGGCCCGGAACTCACCTGGCTTCTCAGCGCCCGGCCCCGATCCCGGCCTCCACCCAAGAGCTGTGGCTACTGCTGCACAATGTGGATTTGAAAACTGCGGCCCTGGCAGGAGGCAGCCTGCGATTGGCCAATCGGCAGCCAATCAGCGAGCCAGGCTGAATGCGGTTGCTAAGGGCGGTGCATAGCGTTTTTAAAATCGGCTCCCTCAGCCAATGGGAGAAATGGCTTCCCGGCGGGCGGGCGGGCCAAGAAACACAGGGGGCGAGATCTCCCTATCCGCCATTTTCATTGGCTGGGAACTCGCAAGGTGGCGCGTCTTGTTTTAAATTGACCTTAAAGAGCCAGACAGCGGGGAAAGTGTTAGCAGCTGCCGGAGCAGGGCGGGGATTGCCCCAGCCGGGGCCTGCCCCCCTCAGCAGGAAGGTCCCCCCGCCCTTGCTCCACCTCCTGCTCCTACACAGCCACTGTAGCACAGGGACTCCAAAATGTGGATGAGGGGCCAGATTAACACCCCTTAGGGGTTGCCAACTTTCTGACCCAACAAAACCAAACACCCAGGCCCCACCCCGCTTACTCCATCCCCCTCCCTCCGTCGCTCGCTCTCCCCCAACCTCACTCACTCATTGCCTGGGGAGCAGTGGCATAGCCAGGTTCTAAGAGCAGGGGGAGCGAACAAAAAGAAAAACCCAAGTCTTGCCGCCGAAGACTGAAGAACCCGCCGCGCCGAATTACCCACCGCCAAATTGCCGCCAAAGACCTGGAGCGATTGCCGCCGAAGACCCAGAGCTGCCTGCTGTGGGAAACTCGCACTGGATTAGTCCTCAGCCAAGCGCAGCCGGAGCCGCAAGGTAGCAGGCGCCCCCCAGCGGGCACAGGGAGGAGCGTCACCCGTCCGCCACAAAGAGACGGCAGGGGGAGCAGGAGAAGCACCGGCTGCAGGAGCCGCCGCCCCGGCTGCAGGAGCTGCCGCCCCGCCGCAAGATGCACACAGCGGACCCCAAGGTGAGTGCCGCTGAAGACCCGGACGTGCTGGGAAGTGCCGAGTGAGTGCTCAGGGGAGCAGCCGCTCCCCTGCTCCCCCACTAGCTACGCTACTGCTGAGGAGGGTCCCTTTTCGACTGGGTATTCGTTTGAAAACCGGACACCTGGCAACCTACTGGTTGCGCTGCTAATGGGGGCTTCCTCTCCTTAAGCTGGGTTTTCACACTGCTAGTTACAGGCACTCAAGTTGCAGAAACTGCATTTGTGTTTTCGCCTCTTCAAATATCCAGCTACCCTAAAAGCTGAATCCCCTGTCTGGAGCGAGAGCACCTCTTGGTTTTTCCTGTCTCGTCTCTCTGGCACTGTTTGCACTAAATGCTGCTGTCTTGTATATGCTGCCTGCTTAGCTATCATGAGGGGAGCCCTATACGTGATTATTATTTATTAGTAGTAATACTGGGGTGTCTAGGAGTCCCCCAATGGACCAGGACCCCACTGGGCCAGGTGCTGTACCAACACAAAACAAAAACACCGTCCCTACCTGAATGTCATGTCCCTCTGAAGGCTCCTTGTCCAGGGGTCTGACGTTTCCATCTGTCTGCCCAAATATTACCACCATGTGCTGTGATGATTATCCCTGGCACCATAGTGAGAAACACTTCATGGCACAGCAACAGGCCAGTACAACACAGCAGAGCTGCTGGAAAACACAGCAAGTCACCAGCCCTTGTGGCTCTTCAGTTCTAAATTGTGGCCCTGGAGGGCAACTGCCTTAAGAAGGAAACGTGCATGTGAGGTGAAAGGCGAAGCGGCTCCCGGAGCCACACCCTGTGAGTTTTAAACTGAGGCTGGTCTACACTAGAAAATTAGATCAACGCAGCTACATTGCTCAGGCAGAGCAAAGGAGCTCCCTGAGCACCTAGTTAAGCCAACTTAAGTCCCCGTGTGGACGGCGCTAGGTCGCTGGATAAATTCGTCTGTCAACTTCGCTACCGCTTCTTGGGGAGGTGGATTACCTACAGCGATGGGATAACCCCTCCCGTCAGCGTAGGTAGTATCTGCACTCACGCGCTGTAGTGGTGCAGCTGTGCCACTGCAGCATTTCAAGAGTAGCCAACAAGGCCTGAAGAGTCTGAATAAGCCCAGCACCATGGGGAGAGGGGGATGTCCCCTACAGCTATCCTCTTGCTACTGTTGCTGCTTGAGGCGCCCCAACTGGCTGCCTGCTCAGTCCCTGGAAAAATTATGGAGCAGGTCCTCAAGGAATCAATTCTGAAGCACTTAGAGGAGAGGAAAGTGATCAGGAACAGTCAGCATGGATTCACCAAGGGCAAGTCATGCCTGACTAACCTAATTGCCTTCTATGAAGAGATAACTGGGTCTGTGGATGAGGGGAAAGCTGTGGATGTGTTATTCCTTGACTTTAGCAAAGCTTTTGATACGGTCTCCCACAGTATTCTTGCCGGCAAGTTAAAGAAGTATGGGCTGGATGAATGGACTATAAGGTGGATAGAAAGCTGGCTAGATCGTCGGGCTCAACGGGTAGTGATCAACGGCTCCATGTCTAGTTGGCAGCCGGTTTCAAGCGGAGTGCCCCAAGGGTCGGTCCTGGGGCCGGTTTTGTTCAATATCTTCATTAATGATCTGGAGGATGGCGTGGACTGCACTCTCAGCAAATTTGCAGATGACACTAAACTGGGAGGAGTGGTAGATACGCTGGAGGGTAGGGATAGGATACAGAGGGACCTAGACAAATTAGAGGATTGGGCCAAAAGAAACCTGATGAGGTTCAACAAGGACAAGTGCAGAGTCCTGCACTTAGGACGGAAGAATCCCATGCACTGTTACAGACTAGGGACCGAGTGGCTAGGCAGCAGTTCTGCAGAAAAGGACCTAGGGGTTACGGTGGACGAGAAGCTGGATATGAGTCAACAGTGTGCCCTTGTTGCCAAGAAGGCTAACGGCATTTTGGGCTGTATAAGTAGGGGCATTGCCAGCAGATCGAGGGACGTGATCGTTCCCCTCTATTCGACATTGGTGAGGCCTCACCTGGAGTACTGTGTCCAGTTTTGGGCCCCACACTACAAGAAGGATGTGGAAAAATTGGAAAGAGTCCAGCGGAGGGCAACAAAAATGATTAGGGGGCTGGAGCACATGAGTTATGAGGAGAGGCTGAGGGAACTGGGATTGTTTAGTCTGCAGAAGAGAAGAATGAGGGGGGATTTGATAGCTGCTTTCAACTACCTGAAAGGGGGTTCCAAAGAGGATGGATCTAGACTGTTCACAGTGGTACCAGATGACAGAACAAGGAGTAATGGTCTCAAGTTGCAGTGGGGGAGGTTTAGATTGGATATTAGGAAAAACTTTTTCACTAGGAGGGTGGTGAAGCACTGGAATGGGTTACCTAGGGAGGTGGTGGAATCTCCTTCCTTAGAGGTTTTTAAGGTCAGGCTTGACAAAGCCCTGGCTGTGATGATTTAGTTGGGATTAGGTCCTGCTTTGAGCAGGGGGTTGGACTAGATGACCTTCTGAGGTCCCTTCCAACCCTGATATTCTATGATTCTATGCTGTGCCACAGAGGAGGGAGCAGGTGCCTGCCTCAGTGCCTGGCTGTGGGAACCTAAGAAAGAGCAGGACAGGAGCTGGCCTGGCTCTGCCTGAATCTAGGGCTGTGGCAATAGGAAAAGGAGGAGAAGCTGAGACCCAGCAACCAATTACAGCCAGTGGCCCTGGTTAGAGCACCCCCAGGGCTGGCTATACTGTCTCTGCCTCAGCTCTTTACTCACCCAGGCTTGCTTGCTCTGTGCCTGACTGTTTGAGCAGCTGCAAGAACGGACTTACTTCCTACACCAGAAAATTACTGTTGGGGATGTTGAAATGCCAATAGTTATCCTTGGAGACCCAGCCTACCCCTTGCTCCCATGGCTCATGAAGCCATACACAGGCAGCCTGGACTGTAGTAAGGAGCAGTTCAACTATAGGCTGAGCAAGTGCAGAATGGTGGTAGAATGTGCCTTTGGACGTTTAAAAGCTCGCTGGCGCTGTTTGCTGACTAGGTTAGACCTCAGCGCTACCAATATTCCCATTGTTATTACTGCTTGCTGTGTGCTCCATAATATCTGTGAGAGTAAGGGGGAGATGTTTATGGTGGGGTGGGAGGTTGAAGCAAATTGCCTGGCTGACAATTTTGAACAGCCAGACACCGGGGCAATTTCAAGAGCACAGGTTGCCGTGCTGTGCATCAGATAGGCTTTGAAAACCAGCTTCATGACTGGCCAGGCTACGGTGTGACAGTTGTGTGTGTTTCTGCTTGATGCAAACCCGCCCCCTTTGTTGATTTTAACTCCCTGTAAACCAACCACCCTCCCCCCCTTCGATCACAGCTGGAAAAGGAAATAAACCATGCATTCTTTCTTTATTAATTAAAAAAAAAGGGAGATAACTGATAAGGTATCCCTGGTGGGGTAGGGTAGGGTGGGGTGGGGAGGGAGGGAAGTACAAGGCCACATTGCTTATTGTAGCCACACTACAAATCAAAACTGTTTGAATGACAGCCTTCTGTTGCTTGGGCCATCCTCTGGAGTGCAGTGGCTGGGTGCCCAGAGCCTCTCCCCCCACACACATTCTTGGGCATCTGGGTGAGGAGGATATGGAACTTGGGGAGGAGGGCAGGCGGTTGTACAGTGGATGCAGTGGCGGTCTGTGCTCTTGTTGGCTTTCCTGCAGCTCCACCAGATGCCTGAACATGTCCGTTTGCTCCCCCATTAGCCTCAGCATCGCATCCTGCCTCTGCTCATTGTGCTCACTTAATACTTTCCTGGACTTTGCCACTGAATGCCTCTATGCATTCAGCTGTGCCCTATCACTGCGGGAGGACAGCATGAGCTCGAAAAACATGTCATGGCGAGTGCGTTTTTTTTGCCTTCTAATCTGCGATAACCTCAGGGACGGAGATGATAGTGGGAGCATAGAAACATTTGCACCTGCAGTGGGATAAAAAGGGAGAGTAAAATTTAAGATGATACATTTCTGAGAACAAAAGGGAGACTCTTTCACGGTGAATCAAGCAATTCACAGCAGACAGCACATGTGCTTTAGGTACAAGGTCACATTTTGCCTTTTATATTGAGCGCCTGCCGGTATGGTGATACATCACACACGGCTGGGCAACAGAAGCCAGTTTCCAGGCAGCCATGGTAAGCCAAAGGGTACATGGGTTTGGCTTCTAATGCCTTCATAACATGTGGGAATGTTTTCAAACTGCAGCGCCCTCCTTTCCCATAGCAAGCAATGCCGGTTGGGTTTGCCATTTAAAAGGAGGGGCTGCGGTTTTCGGGTGGATGTGCCGAACACACTTCCCCCCACCCCTCTGTTTGGCTATTTGGGATGATCCCTTCACCCCTCCCTCCGCCGTGTGGCTATTCTCAGGGATGATCCCTTTTAGCCAAGCGCAAACAGCCCAGCATGAACGGGGTCCTTTTACTGTTCCCTTACAAAAATTCCCCTATTTCAACCTAGGTGACCATGAATGATATCACTCTCCGGAGGCTAACACAGAAAGATATAGACCAAATGTTGCTTGAATGCGACCAAAACCCAGGACCATTTGCTGCTATGCTTTGTGCTGCAATGATTCCAGACTACTTGCTACTGGCTTGGCGTGGTAAAGTGTGATACCATGGAGGACAAAATAAAGCAACCCTCCCCAGAACCTTCTGCAAAGGCTTTCAGAGTACCTCCAGGAGAGCTTCATGGAGATGTCCCTGGAGGATTCCCGCTCCATCCCCAGACACGTTAACAGACTTCTCCAGTAGCTGTACTGGCTGCGAATGCATCTCAAGTCTTCAGGGCAAATCAAACATTAAACACTATTGCTTTTAAACCCTGTACTGTAGTTACAAATGTGCACTCACCAGAGGGGCCTTCTCCGCCTTCAGGGTCGGGGATCCCGCCTTGGGAGGGTATTGGCTCCAGGGTGATTAAAAGGTCCTGGCTGCCGGGGAGAACGGATTCACTACTTGCCTGCTGCACATTCTCCTCCTCCTCCTCCTCATCCACAAAATCCTCCTCAGTGTTGCGTGAGACTCCCCCCTTGCAGGTGTCCACGGACAGTGGTGGGATAGTGGGAGGGTCCCCCCCAAGAATGCCATGCAGCTGATCATAGAAGTGGCATGTATGGGGCTCTGACCCAGAGCGACCATTTGCCTCCTTTGTCTTTCGGAAGGCTTACCTGAACTCCTTGACTTTCATGCAGCACTGCTGTGTGTTCCTATTGTAGCCTCTGTCCATCATGCCCTGTGCGATTTTGGCATATATATTAGCATTTCTTCTTTTTGATTGGAGTTCTGCCTGCACAGATTGTTCTCCCCATACAGCAATCAGATCCAGTGTCTCCCATTCGCTCCATGTTGGAGTTCGTTTGCGATTCTGGGGGGACTGCATGGTCACCTGTGCTGCTGAGCTCGCCACACTGACCAAACAGGAAATGAAATTCAAAAGTTCCCAGGGCTTTTCCTGTGTAGCTGGCTAGTGCATCGGAGGTCAAAGTGCTGTCCAGAGCGGTCACATTGGAGCACTCTGGGATAGCTCCCGGAGGCCAATAATGTCAATTTGCGTCCACACTACCCGAAATTTGACCCAGCAAGATCGATTTTAGCGCTACTCCCTTCACCGGGGAGGAGTACAGAAGTCAATTTTAAGAGCCCTTTAGGTCGACGGAACGGGGTTGGTGTTCATTATAAAATCGACCTAACGTGGCTAAATTCGACCTAACCCTGTAGTGTAGACCAGGGCTGAAGGGGGACCTGATAACAGTCTTGGGACCAGATCCTCAGCTGGTTCAAATCAGCATAAGTCATTGAAATCAATGCTGATTTACACCAGCTGCCCAGTGGTCTGTCATTTTCCAAGCCAGCAGGAACTGGAAGTGAAACAAAGGAGGTGCCATTCAGCCTGATGGGAAAGGAAGGGGAGTATCCCATGTCACTGAACAGTGACCCTGCCAGCAGTTAATGGGAACTGTTGTTGGGGTCTGGGGTGATATGCCTTCCTTGAGAAGCCTCATGGCCAAAAGGTTGGTCTCTCTGAGGTGCAGCGGTGAGTGTGAATACAGAGAGGGGAATTTCCAGGCCCTGGTCTACACTACAAGTTTAGGTCGAATTTAGCTGTGTTAGATCGATTTAACCCTGCACCCGTCAACACGACGAAGCCATTTTTGTAGACTTAAAGGGCTTTTAAAATCGATTTCTGTACTCCTCCCCAACGAGGGGATTAGTGCTGAAATCGACCTTGCTGGGTCGAATTTGGGGTAGTGTGGACGCAATTCGATGGTATTTGCGTCCGGGAGCTATCCCAGGTGCTCCATTGTGACCACTCTGGACAGCACTCTCAACTCAGATGCACTGGCCAGGTAGACAGGAAAAGCCCTGGGAACTTTTGAATTTCATTTCCTGTTTGGCCAGCATGGCGAACTGATCAGCACAGGTGACCATGCAGAGCTCATCAGCATAGGTAACCATGCAGTCCCAGAATCGCAAAAGAGCTCCAGCATGGACCGAACGGGAGGTACTGGATCTGATCGCTGTATGGGGAGAGGAATCCGTGCTATCAGAACTCCGTTCCAAAAGACGAAATGCCCAAATATTTTAAAAAAATCTCCAAGGGCATGAAGGACAGAGGCTATAACAGGGACCCGCAGCAGTGCCGAGTGAAACTTAAGGAGCTCAGGCCAAAGAACCAGAGAGGCAAACAGCTGCTCCGGGTCAGAGCCCCAGACATGCTTCTATGATGACCTGCATGCCATTCTAGGGGGTGCCCCTACAACTACCCAACCCCTGTGCGTGGACTCCGTCAATGGATTCTCACGCAACAGGAATGCGGATTTTGGGGACGAGGAAGATGATGAGGAGGTTGAAGATAGCGCACAGCAAGCAAGTGGAGAAAAAGGTTTCCCCGACAGCCAGGAACTATTTATCACCCTGGCGCCAGTACCCTCCCAACCCACCAAGGCGGGCTCCCGGACCTTGAAGGCGGAGAAGGGACCTCGGGTGAGTGTACCTTTGTAAATATAATACATGGTTTAAAAGCATGTTTAATGATAAATTGGCCCTGAAGACTTGGGATGCATTGGCGGCCAGTACAGCTACTGGAAAAGTTTGTTAACGTGTATGGGGTTGGGGCGGAAATCCTCCAGGGACATCTCAATGAAGCTCTCCTGGATGTACTCCCAAAGCCTTTGCAAAAGGCTTCTGGGGAGGACAGCCTTATTCCGTCCTCCATGGTAGGACACTTTACCACGCCAGGCCAGTAGCACGTAGTCTGGAATCATTGCATAACAAAGCATCGCAGCGTATGGTCCTGGTAACTGCTGGCATTCAAGCAACATCCGTTCTTTATCTCTGTGTTATCCTCAGGAGAGTGATATCATTCAGGGTCACCTGGTTGAAATAGTGGAATTTTATTAAGGGGATATTCAGAGGTGGCCGTTCCTGCTGGGCTGTTTGCCTGTGGCTGAACAGAAATCATCCCCACTGTTAGCCATGCGGTGGGGGGAGGGGTAAAGCGATCATCCCAGAGAATTGTGTGTGTGGGGGGGGGCGGGGGGGGGGAAGGGGGTTAGTTGGGTTTGTGCTGCACGTTAAACCGAAAACCACAGCCCCTCCTTTTAAATGGCCAACCCATTTTAAATGCCCAACCCAACGGGTGCTTGGTATGGGAAATGAGGGCGCTGCTGTTTGAAACCATTCCCACATGTTATAAAGGTTAAAGAAGCCAAAAGACTGTGGCTTACAATGTCTGCCTGCAAGCCGAATTCTGTTGCCCTCCGGCCCTGCGTGTGTGATCTCTCACACCAAACCAGCAGGCCCTCAATATAAGAGGCAAAATGTGACCTTGTAAAGAAAGCACACGTGCTATGTAATGTTAACAGCTTGGTCCACTGTGAAAGAATCTACCCATTGTTCTCTAAAATGTCTTTTTAAATACTACTCTCCCTTCTTTTCCTCCCGCAGCTGCAAATGTTTCAATGCTCCCCATATCATCTCCGTCCCAGAGGCTAGTGAAGATTAGAAGGCGGAAAAAACGCACTCGCGATGAAATGTTCTCTGAGCTCATGCAGTCCTCCCACACTGAAATTGCCCAGCAGATTGCGTGGAGGCAGACACAGTCAGAGTGCAGGAAAGCACAAAATGAACGCGAGGACAGGTGGCGGGATCAAGATGATAGGTGGCATCAGCGTGATGAGAGGAGGCAGGAAGCAATGCTCAGGCTACTGGAGGATCAAACTGATATTCTCCGGCGTATTGTTGAGATGCAGGAAAGGCAGCAGGAGCACATACCACCACTGCAGCCCCTGTGTAACCAACTGCCCTCCTTCCCAAGTTCCATATCCTCCTCACCCAGACACCCAAGAACGCGGTATGGGGGGCCTCCGGGCACCCAACCACTCCACCCCAGAGGACTGCCCAAGCAACAGAAATCTGGCATTCAATAAGTTTTGAAGTGCAGTGTGGCCTTGTCCTGCCCTCCTCCCCCACCCCTCCCGGGCTACCTTGGCAGTTATCCCCCAATTTGTGTGACGAATTAATAAAGAACGCATGAATTTGAAACAACAATGACTTTATTGCCTCTGCAAGCGGTGATGAAAGGGGGGGAGAGGAGGGCGGTTGGCTTACAGGGAAATAGAGTGAACCAAGGGGTCGGGTTTTCATCAAGGAGAAACAAACAGAACTTTCACACTGTAGCCTGGCCAGTCATGAAACTGGTTTTCAAAGCTTCTCTAATGCGCAGCGTGCCCTGCTGTGCTCTTCTAACCACCCTGGTGTCTGGCTGCACGTAATCAGCGGCCAGGCGATTTGCCTCAACCTCCCACCCTGCCATAAATGTCTCCCCCTTACTCTCACAGATATTGTGGAGCACACAGCAAGCAGTAATAACTATGGGAATATTTATTTGAGCATAAGCTTTCGTGGGCTACAGCCCACTTCTTCGGATGCATAGAAGAAGTGGGCTGTAGCCCCACGAAAGCTTATGCTCAAATAAATTTGTTAGTCTCTAAGGTGCCACAAGTACTCCTGTTCTTTTTGCTGATACAGACTAACACGGCTGCTACTCTGAAACCTATGGGAATATTGGTTTCACTGAGGTCTAACCGAGTCAGTAAACTGCGCCAGCGCACTTTTAAACATCAAATGCACATTCTACCACCATTCTGCACTTGCTCAGCCTGTAGTTGAACAGCTCCTGACTACTGTCCAGGGTGCCTGTGTATGGCTTCATGAGCCATGGCATTAAGGGGTAGACTGGGTCCCCAAGGATAACTATAGGCATTTCAACATCCCCAACGGTTATTTTCTGGTCTGGAAAGTAAGTCCCTTGCTGCAGCCGTTCACACAGACCAGAGTTCCTAAAGATGCGAGCGTCATGTACCTTTCCCGGCCATCCCACGTTGATGTTGGTGAAACGTCCCTTGTGATCCACCAGTGCTTGCAGCACCATTGAAAAGTACCCCTTTCGGTTTATGTACTGGCTGCCTTGGTGCTCCAGTCCCAAGACAGGGATATGGGTTCCGTCTATCGCCTCACCACAGTTAGGGAATCCCATTGCAGCAAAGTCATCCACTATGACGTGCACATTTCCCAGAGTCACTACCCTTGATAGCAGCAGCTCAGTGATCGCGTTGGCTACTTGAATCACAGCAGCCTCCACATTAGATTTGCCCACTCCAAATTGATTCCCGACTGACCGGTAGCTGTCTGGCGTTGCAAGCTTCCACAGGGCTATCGCCACTCGCTTGTGAACTGTAAGGGCTGCTCTCACCTTGGTATGCTTGCGCTTCAGGGTGGGGGAAAGCAAGTCACAAAGTTCCATGAAAGTGCCCTTACGCATGCGAAAGTTTCACAGCCACTGGGAATCATTCCAGACCTGCAACACTATGCAGTCCCACCAGTCTGTGCTTGTTTCCCGAGCCCAGAATCGGCGTTCCATGGCATGAACCTGCCCCATTACCACCATGATGTCCAAATTGCCAGGGCCCGAGCTTTGAGAGAAGTCTGAGTTCATGTCCTCATCACTCTCGTCACCGCGCTGTCGTCCCCTCCTCGCCTGCTGTTGAAGTTTCTGGTGCTGCATATACTGCAGGATAATGCGCATGGTGTTTACAGTGCTCATAACTGCCACGATGATCTGAGCGGGCTCCATGCTTGCCGTGGTATGGAGTCTGTGCGGAAAAAAGGCGCGAAACAATTGTCTGCCGTTGCTCTCACGGAGGGAGGGGCGACTGACGACATGGCTTACAGGGTTGGCTTACAGGGAATTAAAATCAACAAAGGGGGCGGGTTTTCATCAAGGAGAAACACACACAACTGTCACACCGAAGCCTGGCCAGTCATGAAACTAGTTTTCAGAGCCTCTGTGATGCGCAGCGTGGCTTGCTGTGCTCTTCTAATCGCAAACAGCCTAGTCAGCAGACAGCGCCAGAGAGCTTTTAAACGTCCAAAGGCACATTCTACCACCATTCTGCACTTGCTTAGCCTATAGTTGAAGTGCTCCTTACTACTGTCCAGGCTTCATGAGCCATGGGAGCAAGGGGTAGGCTGGGGTAGGTGCAGTCGCGCAGTGCTGCCGACTGGGAGAGCAGCCTGAGGCAGAAGCCTCCAGCTTGCATGATATTCCATGCAGGACTGAATCTCCATTAGACGAAACTTAAAGAAGAGAATGACCTGGAGTCACTCCCATTTATGTCCAGGCACCCCCAATCGACCTCACCAAGGTCGGCCAGGAGCACCCACGAGACGACGACGTTTCTGCCACCGGCAAGGCAAGGCAATGCTGCTGTGTAGCACTGCAGTACCGCCTCTGCCAGCAGCACCCAGGAAACATACGGTGACAGTGAGCTGAGTGGAATCCATGCTTGCCTTGGTATGCTGTCTGCATGGGTAACCCAGGAAAAAAGGCGAGAAACGATTGTTTGCCATTGCTTTCACGGAGGGAGGGTGGCCTGATGACATGTACCCAGAACCACCCGCGACAATGTTTTTGCCCCATCAGGCATTGGGAGCTCAACCCAGAATTCCAATTGGCGGTGGAGACTGCGGGAACTGTGGGATAGCTACCCACAGTGCAACACTCCTAAAGTCGACGCTAGCCTCGGTACTGTGGACGCACTCCGCCGACTTAATGCACTTAGTGGGGGACACACACAATCGACTGTATCAAATCGATTGATAAAAAAATCGACTTCTTTTAAATCGACCTAATTTCATAGTGTAGACATACCCCAGGAGGGAGGCACATTGCTGTAGTTTGTTTAACTGGAGAATAGGAAATGACTGACTAAGTAAAGGCACACAGAGTACTTCCTGATATAGTCTGCCTTGTGGAAAAGGAAGCAATCACTTATCTGATCCTAGAGTTAAAGAAACTCTTCATAAGTCCTGGAGATGTGGCAGACTCATAGGGTACGTCTACACTATGGGATTACTCCGAATTTACGGAATTCGATTTTTTGAAACCGATTGTATAAATTCAATTGTACACGGCCACAGTAAGCGGATTAATTTGGCGGTGCGCGTCCATGTACTAAGACTAGCGTCGAATTCCAGAGCATTGCACTGTGGGTAGCTATCCCATAGCTATCCCATAGTTCCCGCAGTCCCCCCCGCCCATTGGAATTCTGGGTCGAGATCCCAGTGCCTGATGGGACAAAAAATATTGTCGCAGGCGGTTCTGGGAACATCCTCCCCCTCCCTCCGTGAAAACAACGGCAGACAACCATTTCACGCCTTTTTTCCTTGTTGAACTGAGCGGACGCCATACCTCGGCAAGGATGGATCCAGCTCAGCTCAAGTTTGCAGTCATGAACATTGTAAACACCTCGCGCATTATAGTGCAGTTTATGCTGAACCAGGACCAGAAAAGCCAGGCGAGGAGGAGGCGGCTACGGCAGCGCGGCGACGAGAGTGATGCGGACATGGACATGGACACAGAATTGTCTCACGCCACGGGCCCCGGCGCTTTGGAGATCATGTTGTTAATAGGGCAGCTTCTCGCTGTGGAACGCCGAGTCTGGGCCCGGGAAACAAGCACTGGTGGGACCGCATAGTGCTGCAGGTGTGGGACGATTCCCAGTGGCTGCGAAACTTTCGTATGCGTAAGGGCACTTTCCTGGAACTTTGTGACTTGCTTTCCCCTGCCCTGAGGCGCCAGAACACCAAGATGACAGCAGCCCTCACAGTTGAGAAGCGAGTGGCGATAGCCCTGTGGAAGCTTGCAACGCCAGACAGCTACCGGTCAGTCGGTAATCAGTTCGGAGTGGGAAAATCTACCGTGGGGGCTGCTGTGATGCAAGTAGCCAAAGCAATCGCTGAGCTGCTGCTACCAAAGGTTGTGACTCTGGGAAATGTGCAGCTCATTGTGGATGGCTTTGCTGCAATGGGATTCCCTAACTGTGGTGGGGCGATAGATGGAACCCATATCCCGATCTTGGCACCGGAGCACCAGGGCAGCCAGTACATAAACCGCAAGGGGTACTTTTCAATGGTGCTGCAAGCAATGGTGGATCACAAGGGACGTTTCACCAACATCAACGTGGGATGGCCGGGAAGGGTTCATGACGCCCGCGTCTTCAGGAACACTAGTCTGTTTAAACGGCTGCAACAAGGGATTTACTTTCCAGACCGGAAAATTACCATTGGGGATGTTGAGATGCCCATCGTTATCCTTGGGGACCCAGCCTACCCCTTAATGCCGTGGCTCATGAAGCCATACACAGGCAGCCTGGACAGTAGTCAGGAGCGGTTCAACTACAGGCTGAGCAAGTGCAGGATGGTGGTAGAGTGTGCCTTTGGACGTTTAAAAGGTCGCTGGCGCTCGTTACTGACTCGCTCGGACCTCAGCCAAACCAACATCCCCATTGCTATTGCAGCTTGCTGTGTGCTCCACAATCTCTGTGAGAGCAAGGGGGAGACCTTTATGGCGGGGTGGGAGGCTGAGGCAAACCGCCTGGCCGCTGATTACGCGCAGCCAGACACCAGGGCGATTAGAAGAGCACACCGGGAAGCGGTGCGCATCAGAGAAGCTCTGAAAACAAGTTTCATTGCTGGCCAGGCTCCTGTGTGAAAGTTATGTTTGTTTGTCCCTGTTGAAAACCCGCCCCCTTGATTCACTCATTCCCTGTAAGCAACCCACCCTTCCCCCTTCCCCCTTCGATCCCAGTTTGATTTGAAAAAAATAAAGTCAGTTTCGTTTACAACTCAAGAACTTTTTATTAACGGGTGGTAATGAACATAGGGAGAGAAATAACCAGGTAGTCCGGGTGGGGTTTGGGAGGAGGGTAGGAGTGAAGGAACAGGGCAGGAAAAACATTCAAAATAATGAGAGCCTTTTGCTTGGGCTCTCTAATGGGGTGGAGTGGCAGGGTGCACGGAGCCTCCCCCCCCGCGTTCTTACACGTCGGGGTGAGGAGGCTACGGGACTTGGGGAGGGGGGAGGGCGGTTATAGAGGGGCTGCAGCGGCACTCGGTAATCCTGCAGCTGCCGTTCCTGGAGCTCCACCAGACGCCGGAGCATGTCTGTCTGCTCACGCAGCAGCCCCAGCGTTGCATCCCGCCACTTCTCGTCTCGGGCGTCCCTCCTCTCCTCACGTTCGTCCCTTCTCTCCTCACGTTGGTCCCTTTTCTCCTCCCGTTGGTCCCTCATGTCCTCCCGTTGGTCCCTCTTCTCCTCACGGTCACTGGCCTCTTTCCGGAATTTTAATACAGTGTCCTTCCAGTCATTGAAATTAGCTCTCTCATCCCGGGTCGATTGCATAATTTCCGAGAACATGTCGTCTCGCGTGCGTCTCTTTCGCCGCCTTATCTGGGAGAGCCTTCGGGCCGGGGGCGGGAGGATTGAAAAATTTGCAGCTGCAGGAGGAGGGAAAAAAAGGGAGAGAAGTATGTAAAAAGATACATTTTATAGAACAATGCTTATACTCTTTCACGGTGAACACTTTTCACATTACATAGCAATGTACAAGGTCGCATTTTGCATCTTATATTGAGTGCCCGCGGCTTTGGTGTTAGAGATCACAGCAGACGCAGGGCCGGGCAACAGAATTCGGCTTGTATGCAGCCATGGTAAGCCATTGTCCTGCGGCTTCTGCATTAAATCAGCGCCCTCCTTTCCCATAGCAAGCAAAGCCCTTTACGTGCTGCGGTTTTCCTGTTACCGTGCAGCATCAGATAACATAATAACCCCCACCCACCACCCATTCAATTCTGTGGGATGATCGGTTGACCCCCTCCCCCCACCACGTGGCTGGTATCATGGAAGATCCATGCAGATAACAAACTAGCCCCCCCATCCACTTCTGTGGGATGATCGCGTTACCCCTCCCCCCACCGCGTGGCTGGTATCAGGGAAGACCCCTGCTAGCCAAACGCGAAAACCTCAGCGCCATTGTCCACCCACTCCCCCCCGCCCGCTTGGCTAACTGCAGGGAAAGATTTCTTTTCAGCTACAGGCAAACAGCCCAGTAGGAACGGGGCCACCTCTGTCCCCTTAATTACATTCCCGTATTTCAAACAGGTTACCCTGAACGATATCACTCTCCTGAGGATAACACAGCAAGATAAAGAACGGATGTTGCTTGAATGCCAGCAAACACCGGGACCATACGCTGCCAAGCTTTGTCAAGCAATGATACCGGATTACTTGCTGCTAGCATGGCGCGGTCAAGTGTCCTACCATGGAGGACGGAATAAGGCTGCCCTGCCCAGAAACCTTCTGGAAAAGCTTTTGGAGTACCTCCAGGAGAGTTTCATGGAGATGTCCCTGGAGGATTTCAACTCCATCCCCAGACACGTTAACAGACTTTTCCAGTAGCTGTACTGGCCGCGAATGCATCCCAAGTCCCCAGGGCAAATTAATCATTAAACAAATACTTGTTTTAAACCATGTTTGATATATTTGAAAAGGTACACTCACCAGAGGTCCCTTCCAGGGGGTCTGCGATGCCGCCTTGGGAGGGTTCGGAGGGCACTTCGGTCAGGGTCAGAAACAGCTCCTGGCTGTCGGGGAGAATGGAGTGCTGTGTGCTCTCCACAAGTTCGTCCTCCTCCTCCTCCTCCTCTTCCCCGTCCGCAGATTCGTCATTCAAGGATGAGATTAACCCCTCCTCGGAGTCCACGGTCAGGGGTGGGGTAGTGGTGGCGGCCCCCCCGAGAATTGCATGCAGCTCCTCGTAGAAGCGGCATGTCTGCGGCTCTGCCCCGGACCGTCCGTTTGCCTCCTTGGTTTTCTGATAGGCCTGTCGGAGCTCCTTCACCTTAATACGGCACTGATAGGAGTCCCGATTGTGGCCTCTCTCCATCATGCCTTTGGAGATCTTGTCGAAAATCTTGGCATTCCGTCTCTTGGAACGCAGTTCTGCGAGCACTGAATCCTCTCCCCATATAGCGATCAAATCCAGTATCTCGCGTGTGGTCCATGCCGGTGCTCGTTTGTGGTTCTCGGACTGCATGGCTACCTGTGCTGTTCAGCTCTGTGTGGTCACCTGTGCTCACCAGGCTGGGCAGACAGGAAATGAAATTCAAAAGTTCGCGGGGCTTTTCCTGTCCAACTGCCCAGAGCATCCGAGTTTAGATTGCTGTCCAGAGCGGTCACAATGGTGCACTGTGGGATACCTCCCGGAGGCCAATACCTTCGAATCCCGTCCACACTAACCCTAATTCGAACCGGCAATGTCGATTTCAGCGCTCCTCCCCTCGTCGGAGAGGAGTACAGAAGCCGATTTTAAGAGCACTTTAAATCGAATTAAATGGCCTCGTTGTGTGGACGGGTACAAGGTTAATTTGCTATAACGCTGCTAAATTCGAACTAAAATAGTAGTGTAGACCAGGCCATAGACTCATAGACTAAGGTCAGAAAATTAAATGGCCTTCATCTAGTCTGACCTCCCGCATGATGCAGGCCACAAAAGCTGACCCACCCACTCCTGGAATAATTCTCTCCCTTGACTCAGCTGTTGAAGTCCCCAAATCATGATGTAAAGACTTCAAGTTGCAGAGAATCCTCCAGCAAGCGTCCCCTGCCCCATGCCGCGGAGGAAGGCGAAAAACCTCCAGGGCCTCTGCCAATCTACCCTGGAGGAAAATGCTTTCCCAACCCCACATATGGCGATCAGCTGAACCCCGAGCATGCGGGCAAGACTCTCCAGCCAGACACTCAGGAAAAAGTTCTCTGCAGTAACTTTTAATATCCCATCATAGATCATTGGTACTAATTACCAGTGACGGCACATTATTGACCTATTGACTAAGATCACGTTATCCCATCAAACCATCCCCTCCATAAACGTATCAAGCTTAATCTTAAAGCCAGAGAGGTCTTTCGCCCCCACTGTTTCCCTCGGAAGGCTGTTCCAGAACTTCACTCCTCTGATGGTTAGAAACCTTCGTCTAATTTCAAGCCTAAACTTCCCGACTGCCAATTTATATCCATTTGTTCTCATGTCCACATTAGTACTGAGCTGAAATAATTCCTCTCCCTCCCTGGTATTTATCCCTCTGATATATTTAAAGAGAGCAATCATATCTCCCCTCAGCCTTCTTTTGGTTAAGGTAAACAAACCGAGCTCCTCGAGTCTCCTTTCATACGACAGGCTTTCCATTCCTCGGATCATCCTAGTGGCCCTTCTTTGTACCTGTTCCAGTTTGAATTCATCCTTCTTAAACATGGGAGACCAGAACTGCACATAGTACTCCAAATGAGGTCTCACCAATGCCTTGTATAACGGAACTAGCACCTCCTTATCTCTACTAGAAATACCTCGCCTAATGCATCCCAAGACCGCATTAGCTTTTTTTATGGCGATGCATTTGACAATGCCCACAGTAGTCCACTGCACCTCTGGATCAGCTGACCACTGTGCACTGCTGACATATGCCACAGGCTAGATCTGCGAGAGTCGCCAAGGCAGTGCCTGTGTAGGATAGATGGTATGTGGTTAGCACGTTAGTTAACATGCTAAGTGACACATTTAAATAGTGTAGACGCAGTGCGAGGTAGGGTCAGGTTGAGGTGTCTCTGAGGAACCCACCCTCCACCACAATACTGGAAATATCACTGTGAGAGACATTTCCTCATGTTAACAGAAAAGATAAAAGACAGTTCAGCAAAAAGCTATGAGGAAAACCTGTTCCCAACCCTGAGAGAAGAAAGAGAGACAGCAGAGATAGCACCGCACTAGACAGCTCAGGAATGACCAGTAGTGCCACATGGACTCCAGGGTAAAACCCCACCACACTGTGAAGCCTGGCTTGATTGGATTTGTCGCTGACCCAGACTTGAGGGGGTAGTTCTGCATCTTTGATCTTTGGCAGCACTTGTGTAGCTTGCCTAGGAAGTGAGCAGTGATTGAACTGAAATCCAAACAAAAACAGACTTCAACAGACTTTTTTTGCCCTTTGATTCCATTGGCGTTTAGGGTTCTTAGAGGTTGCAGTTTGTGCAGGTAACCAGACCCCCTCTGTCTCAGAGCACTGGTGAGAGGGATTATTTATGATCTGTTAAGCACTGATAAGGTTGTCAAGGTTAAACATGTTGTCTCTATAAGTACGTCTACACACCCCCGTAAGGAGTTTGCAGTGTAGAGTATGTACACTGCGTACCTCCTAGCACAGGAATAAATAATAGTGCAGATGGGGAGGCACAGCTTACGTGAATAGAGTAAAGATGCACCTGAATCCTGTGGGTATGTACCCGGGTATATATCGTACAGGGCTCTCCAGATGCCCAAGCAGTGCCTCCCCCATCTACATTGATATTTTGAACAGCATAGGGTCCTGCTACCTCCCCAGTGCTGCAGCCTTTCCCCACTGCAGGAACCTGCCAGAGTCTTTCCCTGCGGCAGCGAAAAGCTCCAGCTGTGGGGAAGCAGTGAGGAGAGGCTCTGGCAGTGGGGAGCTACTGAACCCTTTAGCTACTGCCTCCTGCCTCCCAGATCCTTTCCCTGACATGTCTTAGATACACAGGCAGTGTTGATGCAGCCTGCTTTTTACTGTGGCTATAGCTACATGTACCCTACATGCCACCACAAGACTGGTGTGCAGTGTAGACATAGCCCGAGTGAGTATGTGATTCCTCTAGCAGAGCTTGATTGCAATACTTGTGACAGGCAGGTGGCAGCAGACACTGTGTAAGGGTGAGACTTGATACCATGAATCAAGATGTGGCAGTGGTGCTGGAACAATTTGTATTGTGGGGGTGCTGAAAGCCATTGAACAAATCTGTAAACCTGCATGTAATGGAAGCCACTTGAAGCCAGGAGCTGCTGCTGCACCCCTACTTCCAGCACCAATGTGATGTGGAATAAGTGCAAGAGCAGAAGGCTCAAAGATCAGAGCGCTGCTGATTGTGTTCTTCGAGGAGTCGACATGGGGAAGAGGGGAACCGTTCCTGGCAGTTTCTATCTTCTTCAGCCTCCTTTAAAAAGGTTAGCTGGCAATTGTTGGAGTAGACACTGTGCAACTCACTCTATGGTGTCTGGCTCTGTCTTATAGCTCAGGTACTGTCCACTGTTCTGCAACTGCGGCAGAAAGGAGAGCAGAGGCAATCACTTCCTATTTACTGTACAGAGGCTGCCCCAGGTAGTAATTTACACTCCAGGCTGCAGTTTAACAGCTAGTTTGAACTCCTGCACTGTAATTGATTCTGAAAGTACCATCATAAAAAGAGGAGTCCTTGTGGCACCTTAGGGTATGTCTACACTACGAAATTAGGTCAATTTTATAGAGGTTGATTTTTAGAAATAGATTTTATACAGTCGATTGCGTATGTCCCCACTAAGCGCATTAAGTCGGCGGAGTGCACCCTCACTACCGTGGCTAGCATCGACTTACGGAGCGGTGCACTGTGGGTAGCTATCCCAGTTCCCGCAGTCTCCGCCGCCCATTGGAATTCTGGGTTAAGCTCCCAATGCCTGATGGGGCAAAAACATTGTCGCGGGTGGTTTTGGGTACATGTCGTCAGTCGCCCCTCCCTCCATGAAAGCAACAGCAGACAATCGTTTCGCACCTTTTTTCCTGGGTTACCCGTGCAGATGCCATATCACGGCAAGCATGGAGCCCGCTCAGCTCACCATCACCGCTGCTGTTGCATCAGAGAGGCTTTGAAAACCAGTTTCATGACTGGCCAGGCTTTGGTGGGACAGTTGTGTGTGTTTCTCCTTGATGCAAACCCGTCCCCTTTGTTGATTTTAATTCCCTGTAAGCAAACCACCCTCCCCCCTTCGAAATAAAGTAACTATTGTTTTGATACCATGCATTCTTTATAAATTAAAAAAAAAAAAGAGAACAGACAAGGTAGCCCGGGTGGGGTAGGGGAGAAGGGAAGGACAAGGCCACACTGCTTATTGTAGCCACACTAAAAATCAAACTGTTTGAATGACAGCCTTCTGTTGCTGTGACCGGAGCCTCCCTTCCCCCCCCCGCGTTTTTGGGCGTCTGGGTGAGGAGGCTATGGAACATGGGGAGGAGGGTAGGCAGTTATACAGTGGATGCAGCGGGGGGCTGTGCTCTTGTTGGCTTTCCTGCAACTCCAACAGACGCTTCATCATGTCTGTTTGCTCCCCCATTAGCCTCAGCATCGCGTCCTGCCTCTGCTCTTTGCGCTCACTTAATTCTTTCCTGGCCTCTGCCACTGAATTAAGCTGTGCCCTATCAGTGCAGGAGGACTGCATGAGCTCAGAAAACATGTCATCGCAAGTGTGGTTTTTTCGCCTTCTAATCTGCGATAACCTCAGGGACGGAGATAAGGGGGGGAGCGTAGAATTAAACATTCTACGCTCTACGATTCTAGGGGGACTGCATGGTCACCTGTGCTGCTGAGCAAACAGGAAATGAAATTCAAAAGTTACCAGGGCTTTTCCTGTGTACCTGGCTAGTGCATTGGAGTTCAAAGTGCTGTCCAGAGCGGTCACAATGGAGCACTCTGGGATAGCTCCCGGAGGCCAATACCATTGATTTGCGTCCGCACTACCTCAAATTCGACCCAGTAAAGTCGATTTTAGCGCTACTCCCCTCCCCGGGGAGGAGTACAGAAGTCGATTTTAAGAGCCCTTTAGGTCGACGGAATGGGGTTGGTTGTGTGGATGCATTCATTTTTAAATCAACCTAACGCAGCTAAATTTGACCTAACCCCATAGTGTAGACCAGGCTTTAGAGACTAACAAATTTATTTGGGCATAAGCTTTCATGGGCTTATGAGAGGAGGGGTTGCTACTAGAGCTGGCTGAAATTTTCTGAAATTCGATTTGTTGATAGACATTTTGATGAAAAAAATCCACCCACAAAAACTCTTTATGAAATGTTCACCGTTTCCTCCCCATTTGTTTGAGCAGCCCTACAGCTAAGCACAATTTTTCAAATTTCAAAATTATGCATTTTGATAGGAAAAATGGGGAAACATTTTCAAAGATTTTGCCATTTTTTTTCATTTTTCATCCATTTCTAGGTGCTGCCTTTCCTGTCATTTCTGTGCATCTTCCTTTCTGTGTGTCTTGTTTAAACTATTGCTGCTGGGTATGCTGGGTACATCAGGTATATCAGAGGCCTCTAGTGTCACTGGCTGTGTAACACTTGCTCTGAGATATCACAACATCCCGCAGAGATTTCAGTGGCATATAGAAATGAGTCCACAGACTGGAGCAGAACAGCAAAGTGGTTAGGTGCTGGGGTAATGGATGCCTCTTTCATTTATACAATGGTATTAGATGAGTTAAGGGTTTTCAGCAGCTTCCCATTGGGAAACACTTTTTAGGAGCCTGGATAAGGCTGACTGCATGGAGCACACGTCTGCTGCCTAGATGGGGAAGCTTTCAGTGAAGTTAAACAAATGATTTAATGGGCTTTTGAACAACTGTCACTGCATGAAGGCAGTGTGGCCTAGTGGCTAGATTAGCAGCCTGGGGCTCAGGCAAGCTGGGTTCTGTTTGCAGCTCTACCGTTGACTGCTCTGTGACCTTGAGCAAGAAGACACTTCACCTGTTTCCCTTTCATTCTCCTATCACATTAGATGGTTCTCAATTGCTCGGAGGAGCTTACAATCTCTCACTGTCAATGTACAGCACCTAGCATGATAGGGTCCTGACTGAAGCTAGGAGGACTACCTGCTGTATATCAGCACAAATGGGTGAGGCAAGGGCTGGAGGAGTGAGAGACAGACGCCATTCTGGGGTGTATTTCTGGACAGACTGAGGCAAAGTGCATCAGACTCTTACTAAGGGGGTCTGAGAAAACTCAGCTAGAGCCAAGGGGGGATGGAGGGTGCGACTGAGATAGAGCCCAGAGGGGAGTGCTGGATTTGGAGTTGGCTCATGATTTCTGAATGCTGGGTCTTGACCAGGTCATTGTGGTGTTCCCTGCCCCCAGTCTGCAGAAAAATACAGAAAAACACATGTTCTGCAATGACTCTGAATTCAGTGCAGCTGCACTGGGTGTAAGCAGGGACTGGCTAACTCAGAAAAGCTGCATGGACACTGAATCTTGGACACCCCAAACTTTGGAAGTGTCCAAGTGCCAGGTCACACCCATCTCTAGGTACCACTTAAGTCAACCTAGAATTTGGTCCTACACCTTGTGTTACTGCTAGGCATGCAATTAGCAGCAATTCTAGACTTTAGCACTGCCCCTGAACCACAGAGGGAAAGAACAATTCATCATTCAGTGTTATCATTTGTGAAGATTCCTTTCAGCAAGCCCCAGATTAAACCTTATGCCAAGTTTATCTGATTTACTGGTTTTCCAAATAGTCTCAGCATTTTCTGCCATACCTTGCAGCAGTAGAAGCATGGTTTCCCACTAGCTTTTAACATCTGCCTCCAGATTTCTCCAGTGGCACTAGTCTGCTCACCACCATCCTCCCTGAACTTATTGGACAGAACCAGTTTTATCTGTCATTGGCAATACACAGAGCCTGCAAAAGGGGTAATTTAAAAAAATTAAGGCAATTAGTTAGAGAAGTGGATTGGACTGAAGAACTTGTGGATCTAAAAGGCGGAGGAGGCCTGGAATTACTTCAAGTCAAAGTTGCAGAAACTATCAGAAGCCTGCATCCCAAGAAAGGGGGAAAAAATCATAGGCAGGAATTGTAGACCAAGCTGGATGAGAAAGCATCTCAGAGAGGTGATTTAAAAAAAGCAGAAAGCCTACAAGGAGTGGAAGATTGGAGTGATCAGCAAGGAAAGCTACCTTATTGAGGTCAGAACATGTAGGCATAAAGTGAGAAAGGCCAAAAGCCATGTAGAATTGGACCTTGCAAAGGGAATTAAAACCAATAGTAAAAGGTTCTATAGCCATATAAATAAGAAAACAAAGAAAGAAGAAGTGGGACCGCTAAACACTGAGGATGGAGTGGAGGTTAAGGATAATCTAGGCATGGCCCAATATCTAAACAAATACTTTGCCTCAGTGTTTAATGAGGCTAATGAGGAGCTTAGGGATAATGGTAGGATGACAAATGGGAATGAGGATATGCAAGTAGATATTACCACATCCGAACAGCTTAATGGGACTAAATCGGGGGGCCCAGATAATCTTCATCCAAGAATATTAAAGGAACTGGCACATGAGATTGCAAGCCCATTAGCAAGAATTTTTAATGAATCTGTAAACTCAGGGGTTGTACCGTATGACTGCAGAATTGCTAACAAAGTTCCTATTTTTAAGAAAGGGAAAAAAGGTGATCCGGGTAACTACAGGCCTATCAGTTTGACATCTGTAGTATGCAACGTCTTGGAAAAATTTTTGAAGGAGAAAGTAGTTAAGGACATTGGAGGTCAATGGTAATTGGGACAAAATACAACATGGTTTTACAAAAGGTAAATCGTGCCAAACCAACCTGATCTCCTTCTTTGAGACAGTAACAGATTTTTTAGACAAAGGAAATGCAGTGGATCTAATTTACCTCGATTTCAGTAAGGCATTTGATATGGTTCCACATGGGGAATTATTAGCTAAATTGGAAAAGATGGGGATCAATATGAAAATTGAAAGGTGGATAAGGATCTGGTTAAAGGGGAGACGACAACGGGTCATACTGAAAGGTGAACTGTCAAGCCTGGAGGGAGGTTACTAGTGGAGTTCCTCCGGGATTGGTTTTGGCACCAATCTTATTTAATCTTTTTATTACTGACCTTGGCACAAAAAGTGGGAATGTGCTAATAAAGTTTGTGGATGACACAAAGCTGGGAGGTATTGCCAATACAGAGAAGGACCGGGATATCATACAGGAAGATCTGGATGACCTTGTAAACTGGAGTAATAGTAATAGGATGAAATTTAATAGTGAAAAGTGCAAGGTCATGCATTTAGGGATTAATAACAAGAATTTTTGTTATAAGCTGGGGACGCATCAGTTGGAAGTAACAGAGGAGAAGGACCTCGGAGTATTGGTTGATCACAGGATGACTATGAGCTGCCAATGTGATATGGCCGTGAAGAAAGCTAATGCGGTCTTGGGATGCATCAGGCGAGGTATTTCCAGTAGAAATAAGGAGGTGTTAGTACCATTATAAAAGGCACTGGTGAGACCTCATCTGGAATACTGTGTGCAGTTCTGGTCTCCCATTTTTAAGAAGGATGAATTCAAACTGGAACAGGTACAGAGAAGGGCTACTAGGATGATCCGAGGAATGGAAAACCTGTCTTATGAAAGGAGACTCAAAGAGCTTGGCTTGTTTAGCCTAACCAAAAGAACGCTGAGGGGAGATATGATTGCTCTCTATAAATATATCAGAGGAATAAATACCAGGGAGGGAGAGGAATTATTTAAGATCAGTACCAATGTGGACACAAGAACAAATGGATATAAACTGGCCATCACGAAGTTTAGACTTGAAATTAGATGAAGGTTTCTAACCATCAGAGGAGTGAAATTCTGGAACAGCCTTCCAAGGGGAGCAGTGGAGGCAAAAGACATATCTGGCTTCAAGACTAAGCTTGATAAATGTATGGAGGGGATGGTATGATGGGATAGCCTAATTTTGGCAATTAATTGATCTTTGTCTATTAGCGGTAAAAATGCCCAATGGCCTGTGATGGGATGTTAGATGGGGTGGGATCTGAGTTACTACAGAGAATTCTTTCCTGGTGTCTGGCTGGTGAGTCTTGCCCACATGCTCAGGGTTTAACTGATCACCATATTGGGGTCGTGAAGGAATTTTCCTCCAGGGCAGATTGGCAGAGGCCCTGGGGGGGTTTCGCCTTCCTCTGCAGCGTGGGGCATGCGTCACTTGCTGGAGGATTCTCTGTACCTTGAAGTCTTTAAACCACGATTTGAGGACTTCAATAGCTCAGACATAGGTTAGGTGTTTAATTGAGGAGTGGGTCGGTGAGATTCTGTGGCCTGCGTTGTGCAGGAGGTCAGACTAGACGATTACAATGGTCCCTTCTGACCTTAAAGTCTATGATTCTATGAACAGGACACTTTGAAGGAGGTGTGACGTTGCACTCTATATATTTATGGAATATTTAATCACCTTTGAGAGACTGTGCACTCTCAAAATGATTCCTGAAGATCAAAAAATGACTACTTTAGTTGCAAAATTGATTGGGAGCGCTCTGGACATATTCAATAAGATGCCTATTGCTGATGCTTCAAACTATGGTAAATTTAAGGAACTGGTTTTGAAACAGTTCCAGGTTACACCTGAAACCTACAGGGTAAAATTCAGGGGTTTTAAGAGGGGATCTGGATTAAGTAATGTGGCCTATGTAAATGAAATGAGAGATTTGTTAGACAAGTGGGTGAGGAGAAAAGGCATTACAAGCTTGGAAGAAATGTGTGATTTAGTTACTCAGGAACAGTTCCTGAATATGTGCAGTGATGATGTAAAACAGTAAACCCTTTGAAGATATGTGACATACCTTGTTTGTGGCAAAAACTTTTGTACATGCTAGGGATGGTGACAAGACAGTCCCACAAGCATGTTGCTTTTCAGCTTATACCTGTAAACGGGCTGGCAGCTTGGCACAACAGCAAAAGCATAACAGGCCTACACTGCTGTGTGGAAGGGGAAACTGAGGCACACTGCCTCATGGCATTGGTGGCTAAATGCCAAGACACCTACACTTTAACAGATATTGCTATCTGCATTCTGTTAATGATACTACACCCCAACATGTTTTCAGGCACCCAGGGACCAGGGACCCAGAACTTTGCTAGAACTCCTATGAATGACATCATAAGGCTTAAAGGTACTGGAAGGGGGTGTGATCAGAGACAAACAGGGATTTTACATGTACTGCCTCCGCCATGGACAATGTCCAAGTCTCTGGCAGTAAGTTCAGGAGGAGGTTGCAACGTTGCACTCTATATGTTTATGAAAATATGCTTATGAGTATAAATATGACAACTGGAATATGCTTTGTGCTAGGTATGCTATGTAACATATCTTTGCAAAGGTTATGATCTACTGAATATATTCATCCTATTTGTAGGCATGTATCATTTTTATATCTGAAGTTATGAGCGTTGGCTCTATGCTTGTATTTGAAGTGTTTGCTGTAGGAAACACATAAGGGAGGTTTGGTCAACATATTGTGAAGGGTCTAGTCAAGTAATTGGGAGCACTTAACTAACAATGGACTTTGGGAGACACCAATCCACATCTGAGCTTTCCTGGGAACATTCAAACTAACATGTAAACAATGGCGTTGGCCTGCAAAAGGCTGAATCATTCATGGACATGTGACTTGCCCAGGTGGCTACAAACTCCATCTTGTTGCTGTGATTTTGCACAGAACAACAAAGGGGTTTCTACCCACAAGAGAAAGAATATGAAAGGCCCTGGAAGCCCCTCCATTTTGTTTTCAGCTGGCTCCAGAGATGGCCTCTCCACCCCAAAGAGATGCCTGAAAGAAACTGGAACAAAGAACTGTAACTATGGGGGTGTGAGTGATTGCTGGACCCAGGCCATAAACAACAACGTTGGTCTGAAAAGGATTGTACCTGAGAACATCTAGGGTGAGAAGTTAGTATTTGTAATTAGAGCCTTAGTGTATTAAGTTAGCCTTGCGTATTTTGATTTATTTTATGTAGTAACTTACTTTGTTCTGTCTATTACTTGAAATCACTTAAATCCTACTTTTTATACGTCATAAAATCACTTTTGTTTATTAATTAACCCACAGTAAGTGATTAATACCCGGGGGAGCAAACAGCTGTGCATATCTCTCTCTCTCAGTGTTATGAGTTTACCCTGTGTAACCCTTCTGCCTGTCTGAGTTGGCAGCAACAAGGGCCGGGTTCAGTATCTAGGGGTTCCGTTTCAATAACACAATGCAAAACTGGCTCGAGCCCCCACCCAGTGACAATTACATACCATCCCCGGGCACCTCTAAGAGGCAATACTTCCCCTCTCGCAAGCACGGAGTCTGAGTGTAGCAAAATCCTTTTAATAAAGGAGGGAAATAATGCAGCATTATGTTGGGGAAACACCACAAACAGGATTCATAACACGAACCATGAGTAAAAGACACACCCCCCCCCCCAAATAAGTTTGGCAGTATCCTTTTCCCCTCAGGGTCTTAAGTCCAGCAACCCAAATCATCACCCAAAGTCCCAAAAGTCCAACATCCCCAAAGTCTCTGTCCCTGGTCAGTGCAGCCCCAGAGTTTAAAAGTTTATCTGTAGAGTTTTACCTCCCAGCCTGGGTGGGGGGTGCAGCGGTGTTAAGGGGCACCTTACATGGTCCAAGGCCGACTGCCCTGCCTCTCCATGGGGTTCTGCTGCAGCCTTCACCACAAGCCACTCCACCAGCCACTCTGCTCTGCCAGGCATCCCATGAGCCACTCCAGCCATTCCACGAGCCACTCCAGCCATTCCACAAACTGCTCTGCCAGCTGCTCAGCAACATAGCATCAGGCCCCCTGTCATAAACAGATAGTTAAGGGTTAATGCCTCTTTTACCTGTAAAGGGTTAAGAAGTTCACCTAGCCTAGCTGACACCTGACCAAAGGGACCAATGGGGGGACAAGATATTTCAAAAGGAAGGAGGGAAGTTCCCTTTGTCTGGGTCAGTTTCAGTTCTGGCTGGAGAGGAAAAGGAATCAGGAATCAAACAGGGTAGTGAGTATTTAGTGAAGGAATTAGCTTATGTTTATTTTCTTTTGTAACCTGTCTTGGGCATTATAGGTATAATCAAATTGGCTATTTTTTGATGTACTAAGAGTTTTGCCCAGGGGAACATCCTCTGTGTTTTAAATCTGTTGTCTGTGAGATCAGCTTGTATGCTATCTCCCAGAGGTTTTTCTTTTACCTTTCTTTTCTTTAATTAAAAGCCTTCTTTTTAGAGACCTGATTGATTTTTCCTTGTTTTAAGATCCAAGGGAGTTGGATCTGGGCTCACCAGGAATTGGTGGGGAAAAGGAGGGGGGATGGTTAATTTCTCCTTGTTTTAAGATCCAAGGATTTTTGGATCGGTGTTCACCAGGGAATTGGTGGAGGAGTCTCTCAAAACTACCCAGGGAAGGGTTATAGTACTTGGGAGGGAAAGGGTTTTGGGGGAGAAGACAGAGTTTCCCAAATAACTCCAATATTTGGGTGGTGGCAGCATACTGATCTAAGCTGGTAATTAAGCTTATGAGTTCCCATGCAGGTCCCCACATTTGTACCCTAAAGTTCAGAGTGGGGGTGAAACCTATAACACCCCCCCACAGCACTCAGTGATTTCAGCTTGTAGTAGGGGAGCATCAGTGCTGGTACACCATTGGCCCGAAGTGAATTCAGCTCAGCAACCTGTAACTAGACTCCTAATGAAATTAAAATTAGCTCTGATATTCCACAGTAGAGCAAGAAGGAGGTACACTTGGTATTTCAGGCTCTCAAAAGGGGCCCATACCATCAGGTACAAATACCTGTCCCCAACCTCCCTCAATTCACTGGGTTTTGGAACCCATGTCCCTTGTCTAGCGAGTGCTACTTAGTTGATGGCAAGTCCCTCTGTCATAAAACAGTTTCATTGTCCTTGATTCACATAATCAGGGTATATTCTTCCTGCCCCAATAACAGAGAAACTGGGGATCCCACAGCAGCCAAAGTGACCATTTTGGGCTGCTGTGGGCTCATGCTAGGCGGGGTGGGTGTGCCTGTGCAAACAAGATCAGCCCCTGAAGTTCTTTTCCACAACTCACCACAATTCACCACCAGATGTCAGATTAGAGCTCATCCTGACTCTGCTTACACCTGTATAAGCTTTACACAGAGTAAAACGGATTCATTTGGGGTTTGGATCCCATTGGGAGCTGGGCGTCTGGGTGCTGGAGACAGGAGCAGTTCTTAAGCTGTTTTTAGTTAAGTCTGCAGCTTTGGGGGCGTGGTTCAGACCCTGGGTCTGTGTTACAGCAGATTAGCGTGTCTGGCTTAACAAGGCAGGGTTCTGGAGGCCCAAACTGGCAGAGAAAACGGGCTCAGAGGTAGTCTCAGCACATCAGGTGACAGTCCCAAGGGGGTCTCTGTGACCGAACCTGTCACAGGAGGACTTGGGGGGAGCTGTGGGGTGGGGAGGGGACTATGGGGAGCTTCTCCCAAATGCGGGGGCAGTCTGGTGGAAAGCACAGTCACGGCTTCAAGCAAGCACCAGGTGGATCGTGGAGGGGGGCAGCCTGGGCCGGTGGGAGGAGACATCGTGCTAGTGAATGAGAGATGATAGGACCGGGGGAGGGAGGCGTCGAGGCCGGGAAGGGCCTTGAAAGAGAAGGCAAGTAGCTTCTGTTTGATGCAATAGAGAAGGGGGAAGCTGGTGGAGGGCTGCAAAGAGAGGGGTGACAAAGCCAAGGCCACAGGCTAGGAAAGGGAGCTCTACAGCAGCATTCTGAATGGAGATGATCACACACCAGTCAGGCCTGATCCCAGGTGGGCTCTGTGTCCCAGCTCACCCCATCACAACCATAACTAACACCCGAAGACAGGCTTTGCCCTGACCATGTGCTACCGAAGATGAGCAGCAGGTTCTAGTCATTACAGCTGCTGCTGGCACAAATGGTTTCTTAAGAAACTATCACCACTGATGATACCAGCACATAACACACTGCTATTGTTTGATATCCTGCTGCCCTGAGAGACGAATGGGGCCTGGCCTTTCTCTGACAGCGCACGAGGAATGCCAACTTCAAGAGAGCAAAACTCATAAGTCAGACCCCAAAAATCAGGAGATTGGACCCAAAATCATGAGATTTAAAAAAGATCACACTGTTTTTAGGTGAGTCTCTTGATTTCTGAACTTCCCCTGCCCATCCCCAGGGGTGTGCATGGGCCAATTGGTGTTGCCTGCTCTCCCACAAGTACTGGATCAGGGGATTTTGGCCCTTCCCCAGGAGCTCTCACCCCCACATCTGCCAATCTGCTGCCCAGCAATTAATCCTGTCCCTCAGTCCCCCCATCAGTTCTGTCCACACCCAACCCCCTTAATTCAGGCCCCCTCAGTTCAGTCCCTCAGCCCCCATCATCATCACCTCATCAGTTCAGCCACCCTGCCCAGAGACTCCACTGCCTTCAGTTCACCCTCCCAGCACCAACCCATCTGCTCAGAACCCATTATCAATACAGCCCCTGGCCATAGCAGCCCTCGTAACCTCACCTCTGCTCCTGAGGGTTCTTCACCATCCTGCAGTAGGGTCCTGTAGCAGAGCGGACTCACCCCTGCGGCACCTCCTGCTGGTGACTTCTGGAAATTAGCTCGTTCCAGCTCCGGAGCACCCTCTGCAGGCCGGTGATCCGCCTGTCCTCTAGCCCCCCCATGTCTCTCCCTGGACCCCGGTGCCCTTATACCTGGGGTGCTGCCCCCTAGCAGTAACCCTTCAGTCTTAGGGTCTCCCTTCCCCAGGGAACCCCCACCCACTATTCCCACCTCGCCTCAGTATAAGGCTACTGCCAGTCATCATCTAGCCCAGGGGTCGGCAACCTTTCAGAAGTGGTGTGCCGAGTCTTCATTTATTCACTCTAATTTAAGGTTTCGCGTGCCAGTAATACATTTTAATGTTTTTAGAAGGTCTCTTTCTATACGTCCATAATATATAACTAAACTATTATTGTCTGTAAAGTAAAGAAGGTTTTTAAAATGTTTAAGAAGCTTCACTTAAAATTAAATTAAAATGCAGAGCCCCCCAGACCCTGGGCAGTGTGAGTGCCACTGAAAATCGGCACACGTGCCATAGGTTACCTACCCCTGGTCTAGCCCCACGCCCTGGGGCAGACTGCAGTATCAGCCTACTCATCACTGGTAAGGTTGGGTTTGGACCTGCTGCCTTGGCCTACCCTTGGGCTACCCTCTGCAACCCCCCCATACTTATTTGCCTTTTGCTAGGCTGCAGCCTGGGGCTTTCCAGGCTGGAGCTCCCCAGCTCCTCTACCTTTCCCCAGCCCTGGTCCACTGAGGTACCCTCTCTCTAGATCCCTGCAGCCAGGCCCTTTCTCTCTGAACACAGAGAGCCTGACCCCAGGCCTCTGGCTCACAGCCTTTTTATACAGGCCAGCTGAGGCCTGATTGGGGCATGGCCCCAGCTGCAGCCACTTCCCCCCAATCAGCTCAGCCTAAAAGCTGCTTTCCCCCAGCTACAGCCCCCTCCCAGGGCTGTTTTAAGCCCCTCAGGGCAGGAGCGAATGACCACCCTACTGCAGGGAGTGCTCAGTGTCCTCAGACTGCCCTGCTGGCTGGAGCTCTCCCTTCTCTCTCGCTGCCCTGCTGGCGTGAGCTCCTTTTCCCTTGTTAGGCTGCTGCTGGTGCTGCTGCCTGGAGTTCCCTCTCTGGACTGCTGCTGCCACTGCTGGGGGGGCAGTGCCGGCTTGCTCCCCATCCCCTTCGCCTCTGGAGGGAGAGGCCAGGACCCCACCACCACCACCATCTCCGTTACCACCTGTGGGGGGGTCCTTCCTGCCTAGCCGCCAGGGTTGCTAGAGCTGCTGCTGCATTTGTCCTGGGGAGCTGCTGGAGCCTGGAGGAGAGGAAGAGGACTAAGCGGACCATCGGCTGCTGGGGGAGCACACTGGACTCTGGAGACCACTGTGGAGGGGGCCATTAAGGACTGAGTAACTTTTCAAACTGTGCTCTAGTGGTGGGGGTCTAGACTGTGTTTGTGGGGACACAGGGGGTGTGGCGTGGAGCCTGCCCCCTGGTCCATCTGTGTGTGCCCCCCCCACCACCACTGTTGCCCCCTTCACCACCCCCACCGGCCACTTACCATCTGCCTCAAGCTCCTGACTCTGAGACTCAGCTGCTTTCCTGGCCGGCCGTGCCCTATTGCCACCTTTTGGGCCTGCAGCAGCTGCCAGCCACCTATTGACTTTGCGCAAGCGCTTGTGGGCGCACATACCCCCCCGGACTGACCCCCTCCCCTCTGCAACAGGCCCCCCAGCTTTGCCCTTTGCTGCCTACCCCATTTGCCCCTTGCAGCCAGTTTGTTTGCCTGCCCCGCCCTTTTCCCTCTGCAGCTTTGTTTGTCCCACCCCAGCCCTGTAGCTAGCCCCTTGGTTCCTCTGCCCCACTCCCAGCCTGGTTGCTCCCCTTCCTTTGCAGCCCCCCTTGCCCTGATTGACCCCTCCCTTTGTGTGCCCGTGCCCCCTCCCATGCGCTTGTGCCCCCCACCCCGCTCTGCGGGTGCCCCTCTCCCGGCCCCCAGGGCGTACGCCCAGGTGGCGGCGGCCCCTCCACTTGCCGATGCGTCGTCTCGTCCAGCCACCACCCCTGCTACCATCTATAGAGACCGGGGCCCCTTCCCCACCTTGACCAGGAGGCACGGCGTCTGTTGCCTCCTGGTGCCCGCCTCGCCCCACGTGGAGACCTACGTGCGGGCGTTGGCGAGGGTGGTGGGGCCCAAGGCCATCGTGGCGGCCTCCAAGATGTATGGCAAGGTCGTTTTCTTCCTTGCCTCGGAGGCCGCCGCCCAGGAGGCAGTGGAGACGGGCCTGGCGGTGGGGGGCATGTTCGTCCCCCTGGAGCCGCTGGAGGACCTGGGGGTCCGTATGGTCCTAACCTCCGTTCCTCCTTTGCTCCCCAATGCTGCCCTGCTGCCCGCCCTCTCTACCCTGGGGAAGCCTATCTCCATCTTTAGGCCTCTCCCGCTGGGCTGCAAAGACCCCGCCCTTGGTCACATCCTCTCGTTCCGCCGGCAGGTGCAACTTCAACTGCCGCCGGCGGCACGTGGCGGAGAGGTGCTCGAGGGGTCTTTCCTGGTCCCCTATCAGGGGACCCATTACCGGGTGCACTATTCTACGGGGGAGGCCCGGTGCTACCTCTGCCGGGCGACGGGGCATATCCGGAGGGACTGCCCCTTGGGCCGGCACGGAGGAGCGTCCGGGACCCCTGAACCTCAGCAGGGGGCCGGCCCCATCATCGCCGGTGCCCCTGGCCGCCCGGTAGAGCCACCCCTCCTCCTTCCCAGCCCACTACTGCTCCCGCTCGGGCCCCTGGGGTATCTCCCCCAGCGTGCCCAGATGAGCAGGAGAGCCCCGCCTCCGCTGCTTGCAATCTGGCGGGGCCTGTGGAGGAGGGTGGGGCAGGGGTATCACCGGGCTTGGGAGAGAGCCCGCCCCAGGGGGACTCTTCCCTCTCTCGTGTCACCCCACTGTTACCTCCTCAAGTCCCCGAGCCGTCATCCCTGCCCCCCGACCCTACCCCTGTCAGCCAACCCCCAGGTGATGCCATGGGGGGCTGGACCCTAGTACAGGGAAAGCAGGGCAAGCGGCAGGCTCGGGCTCCGCTCCTGCCATCTGGTGCAGAGGCCCCCCGGAAAACCAGGAAGGGGGGCACCGCTGCCGAGCCTTCCACCTTGTCCATGGGTGCGTTCCATCCACCAGTGCCGGCTGGGGAAGACGTGGCAGCACCGGAGGGTGTCAACATCCGTTCCTCGTGGTCCCTCCCCGCGGGGACCCCCGATGGAGCCCCTCCTGCCCCCTTGCCACCTAAACCCCCTGCAATGCCCGAGGCAAGTGTCGCCTCGGGTGCTAGCGGGGAGGACCCTGGGGTGGTGGGAGGTGAGCTCCCTTCCATCTTTGAGGAGATCGAGGCCCTGGGTCTGACCCCAGTCACCCAGGGGGAGGACGACCCTTTGCCAGAGGGCCTCAATCTGGCCAACCTCACCCCAGTCCCCCTGTAGTGAGGTGGCCTGGCTCCCGACCGGCCCTGTGAGGGCCGAGCCAGAACAGCCGCCGGAGTGGGCGGAGTCACTGCCACCTGTCCCCGCCCCCCGGAAGTCAAGGGGCGGGACAGAAAGTATAAAGGCCCGGCCCCAGCGCTCATTTGGCGGCCGGCCACTGGGGAGGACAGATGCTGGTGCCCGAGCTCCGGCTGGGGGACTGGCCGAGCCTGCCCCGAGCCCAATATCCTGAGGGGGACTGGCCGAGCCTGCCCCGAGCCCGGTATCCTGAGTGGGACTGGCCGAGCTCCGATACGACCGGCAGCTTCTTTATCTCGATCCAGGGCTTTCCCACATCCCACTAAAGTACACGTCACCATAGTATGTGTAATATTCCCCAGGGTACAAGCTGGACTGTTGAACAGCTGTGTCCCCTCAATTCTCAATTTGGGGTGCCTTTTACGCTGCTTTGCTGGGCGAACCACCACTCCTGGTCCATTCACACACAGCCTCCAGCATGAAAATTACTCCCAGCTGAATTATAAGAGTGCTCTAAAACAGCCACTCCTGAATTATATTGCAGAGTGACACCATCAAACTCCCAGTCCCAGACTTGTCCCCAAAAAATGTCTTGTGCTGCCCAGCTCTTTCCTTCTGGACAATATAAGCTCATAGAAAGTCCATCATTTCATTAATAGAAAATGATATGTACAAACCCTGTTATCTCACATGGAGGTTCCCAAACACTTCAATCCAAGCACACACTGGTTTAGATAAAATAAGTTTGTTAACTACAGAAAGAGATTTTGATTACTGTAGCCCATAGGATTATTTTGCTAGCTATTATATCCTACTAATCCAGCCAGCCATATCAAATGATCTTTCTGAATTAATCCATTTTATTCTTATATTTTATCAGTATTAATTCCTATGAATTTAGGATGTGTTGAGGCATATGATGTGTTTCCTAATAATTATACATAGAATAAGTTTTGCTGAAATGCAAGAAGCCTACTGGCCTGTATCTGGTAAAATCCACTAAATAACTAAAAGTATAATCAGTTAAGAGTAAATCAGCATAAAAGCTGGTAACCTTTGGCACAGATAGAAATGGTCCCCAAACTTTGGGGAACCAAAAGGAGGAACTATACTCAACACTGAACAAGTTTATCTGGCGTCTGTAACTGGTTGGTAACCGCAGGGTATACCACAACCTGGAAGTCACCAAGAGAGCCTAGGTTGGCAGTTTTTGGAGTGAGATAATCCTTATTAATATATAAAGAGTAAGTGTCATAATCCACTAACCTATAGGATAAGAGTACCCAAATTTATTAGGGTACGGAAATAAAATTTGGGTATAATAGGTTGGGTCTGAATTACATAGCGTCAGGAGCCTATAAAATACCTTGTAAGGAAGAAGTCTGGAATGCTCTTCTAGCTCTTTAAGCTCTTTAGTGCTCTTTTAGTCGTTAGCTCTTTCTTTTCTTTTTATCTACCTATCATTCTATCTTCTATCACGCTATCAGCTCAGCTTGTGCAGTATAGTATAATTACTCAACATTCCTAACTATTGGGGAAGCCAGCACCATCGTGTTATCGGGCATGCCAGAATTAAGGCTGGTCCTTCACCTCCTATTACCGGGTCCTCAAGGAAGGGTGTGAATATGTTAAGTTAAGGTACTTATAATAGGAATGTTACCACCAGGAGTTTTGGAATTCTTTTACTGTTTTGCAGTTATAAGTTTCATAGCATTTATTATTCTTTTGTTAATCTCAAAGTTTTTATCAATTTGGTATTGTCCTCAGTGTAAGTGTTTTTGCCAAGCACACCGAGTCCTCTCCTGATATAGAACTCTGAGTTCTCGGACCCTGTAGTCTGAATTGGACAAGAACCTATAAATCTTCTGGTTGGATGTGATCAGTGGCGAGCCATAACAACTAACCCATCAAATTCAGGTCAACATTACATAAGAGTCAGAATAGGTTACAAAGAAATAAAAGGTAAAACCCAAACTAATACCTAGCTTAACAAGCTAAGTGAACTTGAAGCATAAAGTTTCTCACCACTTGCTCACAGCAGTCTGGCTAGATCCCTTCAGCCAGGACCCCTCCCCCAGTTCAATTATGCTTCCTTTGTCTTTCAAATGCCGTGAGCAGAGATGAGGGAACAGAAGTGATTTGGGGCCTCTGTTCCTCATTTTTATATCTTTTCCTCTTTTGAGAATCGTCTCCAGCTGGGGTTCAGATGACAGCCAGTCTGTTTACATGGGAACCCCCAACTGTTCCATTGCCAAGACGTAAATTTCTCACTCACATCTTTCTTCCTGCCAAAGAATGGCTGCTTACCCAGGTGATGGTCTATTTGATTGTGCTGACACCTGGCCGAGATGCTGCCAGCCTTTTGATCCTGAGGAACTGGTCTGGGCTGCTTCTCCCAATTTGGAACATACCTTAGTAACATCATATAGTATAATGTTAACTTTGCATACAGTTTTGCCACACATACTTTATCAGGACAATGATTATCAGTGAATTATGAGTTTTCAGTGATACCTCAGAAGGTGTACTTGTTACACAATTTATCATAGCTTTGTAAGAGTGGTGAGCATAGGGGTACAGTCTGTCACAATGGGTGCCTTGCTCAGCATCTCCACAGCATCCCTGTGAGACAGGGCTGAGCTATTGTCCTTGTGTCACAGATCCAGTCAGGCACCCCCTTGCTAGACACCCACCAGACCGCTGTGAGGGGAATCCAAGCTGCACAGTCCATGGATCTCTGGGTGGTTTAAGTCTCCAGAGCCTTAACAGAGCCCCGCCACTGCTCTCATCTTGGGTCCTCCTCTTCTCTGCCTGTGACACATAACAGTCTAGTCTCCTGAGGGCTGTCATACTTCAGTCTCATTTCAGTTGTTAGGTTTAGCACCCCAGTGCTGTGTGGGGCTGGTAGCCTGTGACTTAAAGATGGTCAGAATAGATGACCTGCTGGTCCCTTCTAGCCTTGCTCTCTATGGCATGCCCAGGGCACAGACCTTCTATCTGGCACCCTCTTCTGAGAGCTGGCATCGCTGTCCAGCTGTGTCATCCCTGGGCACGGCCCTGACCCTTCAGACTCCCCCATACATTAGACCCCTCTCTCCAAACTCCACTCAAAGGTGTGCACATCACAGTTTAACTCTCTTGGAAGGCAGGGTGGCCACACTGTAGCTGTGAAGCATGTAACACCGAAACACCTCACCCAGAGTCTAACACCTGAATGCTCTTTTGCTTAGGGCTTGTCTAGGTGGCAAGTCAGGTTGCAGCAAGCTGAAGGGTGAATCTCCCGGGCCCTAGCTGGCCGCATGCTAATTGGCCACATGGACTCTGCTATTGCGCACTGGAAGTTCCCTAGGGCGCAGCATCTCTGCACCCCCAATTGCCAGGTACTAACTCTCCATCTAGACAAGTCCTTTATCAGACAAAGCACAGGTGAGTACAGCTCATTTAGAAAACATCCAGCTTGAATGCAAAGCCCCTCACTAGCTGACCCTTCCCTTGGTGGGGAGAAAACCACCGGGGCCAGGAAGGCAGGCAGAGTTTCCCTGCCTGTTGCAGGCTGCTACATACTAGGTGGCTTCTCCCCAACCTCTCCCGCATAGAGTCTGCTGCCCACTCCCCTCTCTTCCTGTGTGTTTCCTTATTTAAGGAACTTCTGGTCACCTGCTTCCTTTGCTCTGTCTCTTGGTAACTCTCCTCTACTCCCAACCCCCCTCCCTTCGGATGGAGTGTTAGGGGGCTTTCCCTTCACCCTCTCCCCTGGTTCTTGTCATGCAGATGGAAAGCAGACCAGAAGTCCGAAGTGCAAGCAATGCAATGTTTACTGGGGTTAGTTTCCAGCAGGCATATGTATACCGTAACTCTGATGATACAGAGCCCTGTTTCCCAGTGTTCCCACTCCCCGCTCCTCAGCAGCATAATAATACCTGAAATGCTCGCCCACAGTCCCACCCCTTACAACTTATGGTCATGTTCCGTTTTGGGGGGTCGGCTGGGGTCTTCATTTCCACCCCTTTTATACTACATGGGAAGGATAAGGAGTGAGGTTGTACTTCAGTCAGGGGCAAGCATTTCTCTGGTCTTTTAGTGTTTTAATTCTGCCCCCCTTTCCCCCAGTCCTCCCTTGCCCCTCCCGACTGGTTGCTTGACCTTGCCTTGAGATAAGGAGTTGAGGCAGTTTTCAAGTGTGCGCTCATATATTACATTCCCACCATGCCCAGTAACACTTTAAGTGCTCTTATCTATTTCCATTATACTAACAGAGCCATCTGGTTTAGGCAAAAGCAACATTTACGGTGTCTTTGTCTTTAGTAGAATCCCTTTGTTCACACATATTAGTAAAAAATGTATATATATAAAAAACCAGTCAGGGAAGCAGAACTCAAAGTACTATCTCAGGCAAAACTTACAGGCCTGGATCCTACATTGGCACTAATACTCCTAACATGGAGGAAATCTCTTTTCCCTTGGGTTGCAGTTACTCTTTGACATAACTTGTGTGGTCAAGACACCGTCATTAACATTAACACCGTATCTGTTCTAGGAGGACATGACAACCCTGCCAGCCCATGGTGAACACAGTCTGAGGTAGTCATGCTACAGCAGTTTTGCATAGTAACATTTCATAGTCTCACCCAGAATTCATATGGCGTATGGGCAGATTCCCACATAGCCACACCCTGTTTTACAGGTAGGAAACTGAGGCACAGAAAAGCCAAGTAACTTTCCCAAGGTCACACAGGAAGGCTGGGGCGGAGCAGGGAATATCCCAAGTCCTAGGCAAGGGTCCTAACCACAGCACCATCCTTCCCCTCCAAGGCCAAGCTTTTCAAGGGCCACATCTGCAATAGCAGTAATGCAGCTCAGTCTCAGACACTTGCTGGGATTCAGCCACTGTACTTCCCTGAAGACTGGGTGCAAATGCCTGAGATTCAGCACTGGAGCACTTAGCAGGACGTCTTTCTCTACAGCCTCTTTCTCATGGGATTATAAGTGTTCCCCTTCTGGAGTACTTCAAAACCCAGGGAAATTTGGGAGGTGGAATTTATGGGAACCAAGGAATAATGGTTCAGATTCTTGGAAAGATGAACAACCTACCTCTTTGAGAGATCCTTTCCAATATAGCAACCACTACCCACAGTATTCACACCCCATCTAACCAGCCTCCCCTCCACAACAAACCAACCAACCAGCACCTCCAAGCTGAGTGTTACCCTGAAGAGAGAAATGAGCCAGAGACGCCATGAAATCCAGCAAGGGCTTTACTATTGCTGTGGATTGTATTGGAGGCTATTATGACAGGCAGCTGTATAAAATGGATGGATGGACAGATATTTGGCCCTGGCAGGTTTGGGCAGCTGTAGGAGAGGGAAGGAGCTGGAAATCTGCCTCAAAGGAGCAGTGGAAGATTCCCTCTCACCAAGTGGTGTCCTGGGGCAGGAAGAGGGCATGGCTGGAGTAGGAAGGAAGGGCAGGGGCAGATTCTTGACTGGCACAGTAGCCCTTATAAGACCACCTGCAGCTAGGATTTCCAGGTGTCCGGTTTTAGACAGGAACGCCAAGTCGAAAAGGGGCCATGGAGGCTCTGGTCAGCACTGCTGACCGGGCCGTTACAAGAACCGCTGCACCGCTGACCGGACTAAGTCAGGCTCCCTGTCTGCCCTGGCTCCACGTGGTCCCCAGAAGCGGTGACATGTCCCTGCGGCCCCTAGGTGCAGGGAGGCTCTGAGCACTACCCCGCCTCGAGCACCAGCTCCGCATCTCCCATTGGCCAGGAGCCGGGGCCAATGGGAGCTGCGGAGCTGGCGCCTGCTGGCATGGGCAGCGCACACCGCGCAGAGCTGCCTGGCCGCACCTCCGCCTAGGGGCCAGACATGCCGGCCACTTCTGGGAGCGGTGTGGAGCCAGGGCAGGCAGGGAGCCTGCCTTAGCCCCGCTGTGCCACCAATCAGGAGCTGCCTGAGGTAAGCACCACCCAGCCGGATCCCACACACCCACCCGCACCCCAACCCCCTGCTCCAAACTCCCTCATGGAGCCCGCACCCCCTCCTACACTCCAACACCCTGCTCCGGGCCTCTCCCACACCCAAACTCCCTCTCGGAGCCTGCACCCCAAACCTCCTCCCGCACCTGAACCCTTCAGCCCCAGCCAGGAGCCCCCTCCTGCACCCCAAACCCCTCATACCCAGCCCCACCCGAAGCCCACACCACCAGCAGGAGCCCTCGCCCCCTCCTGCACCCCAACCCCAGCCCAGAGCCCCCTCCCGCACCCTGAACCCCTCATATCTGGCCCCACCCCAGAGCCTGCACCCCCAGCTGGAGCCCTCACCCCGTCCTGCACCCCAACCCCCTTCCCCAGACCAGTGAAAGTGAGTGAGGGTTGGGGAGAGTGAGCAAAGTAGGGAGGTGGGCTGGAGTGAGTGGGGGTGGAGCCTCAAAGAAGGGGCTGGGGGCAGGGAGTAGTGTTTGGTTTTGTGCATTTAGAAAGTTGGCAACCCTACTTGCAGCCAGCATAAAACAGAGCAGCTCTTGGACTGCTCTTAGTTACACAGAGGGCTATTCTGGCCCTCAGCTGGTCTAGGCTCAGGGGAGCAGAGAAGTTGCTCAGGTGAGGATGTAGCCCAATAGCACCAATGAGTAAAACTCCTGTGGAACACTGGACTCACGTCTGGCTCCCTTGTGGCTGGGTGTGACACAGCAGCTCTTTCCTCTCTAGCTTCCCCTGCCAACAGCTGCTCTGGTCCCACCAGTGCTCTGCCTCCTCTCATGACTCAGCGCTCCAGCTCAGGCACATTTTATTTCTGTTCCTTCTGGGGTAACAGGAAGCCCAGCAAATGAATGTCCAGTGTCCTGACATCTGGTCTTTGGCCCTCAACTCTGTACCCCTTGTTCCTCACGTCCTTCTCTCAGGGCTCCCAGTCAACCTTATCCCCTTCTCAGGGGTCTCCTGACACCTTCCCAGTGGCTGGTAGGGGACCCAGACCTCCCACAACACAGGGTTCCTGTCCAGGGGTGCTGTAATCAGCAGCCCAGCTCAGCCCTGTCTGACTCCTCCCTGGACTTCTTCTTAACATAGCCCTTTGCCAGCCCTTCCCCCTCCACCTCTCGAGGTTCCCACTTTCTTCTCTCAGGGCCAAGACTCATAGGGCAAGGCCTTCTCCTGGAACCCCCAACAGAATCCCACCCTAACAATAGAGACATACCCTAATTCCCCCTCCTGGGCTCAACCTCTTGTTCCTTGAGTCTCCCCTGCTTTGTTCCTCAGCTGAACGCCTCCCAGGCCTCGCTTTCAGGAAGCCCAGATCCTGCCCTTTGATCAGGATCACCCTCAGAACTTGCTCCACCCCAGCAGCCGCTCTGTGTTTCCCCGAGACTCTTTACTGAGGAGAGGCTCTTTGGGCCAACTCTCCCGTCAGGCTGCCTCTTCACCCCTGCTGGTCTCACTTGCAAAGAGAGGGACAGCACAACTCCTTCCCTTCCTCTCCTTATACTAGCTCCACCCTGTGACGTTGTACTCCATATGATTTTATGAAAATATGCTAATGAGTGTGAATATAATGTAACTGGAATATGTTTCATGCAAAGGTCTCTTGTAAGGTATCATTACAAAGCTTATAATCTACTGAGTGTGGTCATCCTATTTGTATAAAAGTATCATTCTTGTATCTAAAACTAGAAATATGAAATATAACTCTGAATTCCTATTGTAATTGTGAAAAGTGTGGGCCATTAATGGAATCTTGATGGCTCCCATCAACTAGGACAATTGGTTGTAAATAGCTCTGATTACTTGCAAACCTTCCTGTGAGTCAGGCCAGGAAGAATGAAGGCTTGGGCTCTCACAGGACATGTGACCATGTCACAGGATACTGGAATCCATCTTAAACCTGGTGCTTTTCCATTTAGAAGGAGGGGTTGGGACCCAGAGGGACAAAAGATTCCTGCCTTGTGCCAAAGCTATATAATGGGGTGGAACAGAACAAGAAGGTTCCAGTCATGAGAAATCCCCTGGTTACCACTTGAGTTGGAGCTAACAAGAACTGTACCAGGGGAAAGGATTGGGCCCAGACTAGGAAGGAGTCCAGTCTGTGAAAGAAGCTTATTGGAACATCTCTGAGGGTGAGATTTTATCTGTAATCAGTTTCTTAATATATTAGGCTTAGACTTGCGTGTTATGTTTTATTTTGCTTGGTAACTTACTTTGTTCTGTCTATTACTTGGAACCACTTAAATCCTACTTTTTATACTTAATAAAATCACTTTTGCTTATTAATTAACCCAAAGTAATTAATACCTGGGGGGAGCAAACAGCTGTGTATATCTCCCTATCAGTGTTATAGAGGGCAGACAATTTATGAGTTTACCCATTTATAAGCTTTATACTGAGTAAAACGGATTCATTTGGGGTTTGGATCCCATTGGGAGCTGGGTGTTTGGGTGCTGGAGACAGGAGCACTTCTTAAGCTGTTTTCAGTTAAGTCTGTGTTGGAGCAGACTGGAGTGTCTGGCTCAACAAGGCAGGGTTCTGGAGGCCCAAACTGGCAGAGAAAACAGGCTCAGATGTAGTCTCAGCACATCAGGTGACAGTCCCAAGGGGGTTTCTGTGATCAAATCCGTCACACCCCACATCTGGGACTCCTCTGTAATTGGGCCTGGCCCACCCGCAAGGTGCAACCAGGTGCCCTAACTGAGCTCTCCAGCTCCGGTTAAGTCTTTCAGAGCTAAAATGGGGAATACATCCCATCACACCTCCTTGTGGGGACCAGAGCATGGGCAATCAGGCGTAATGGTTGGAATCAGAAGCCTGGAACCAGAGCCAACTGCCAAGCCAAAGGGAGGAGCCAAAGGTGAAACCCCAGCACCAGGGGTAGGGCAAACGAGCACGGACCTGGAGCGAGGCAGGAACCGGGGACCGGCAGGAGCCCGGGATAGGGAGGACAGGAATAGGCAGGCATCAGGCAAGTGGGCACAGTCCTTACATAGTAGCAGCCAGCAAGGGATTAACTGCTTAGACAATGCCCTGTGCCTTTTTGCAGTTTAAGTAGTGCATCCCAGCCAATCAGTGGGGCTGGACGTCTCCCCCAGTCAGGAGCTGTGTGGGCAGGGCCCTTTGTGAGCTGGAGCATCACTGGACCCCTTCTCCAGTGACTCTGAGATACTGGGTGATGGTTACTGTCTGAGCACTTCTTAGAACCAAAGAGGCTGGGTTTGGGGCCTGCAGCCATGGCTAATAGTCCACAATGTATTGCTGGTCTACTTGCAGCAAATGGGCAAAGCAGAGCTTTGATCTCTGCAGAGATTTAACCTCCCATGTGGCCATGAAATCATTTACAGATTTAAAATAATCTTACAGTGACAATCATTTCTGACATTTCCCCTTTCGGGGGGAAAGAGAAACCTGCCTGAGACGCATCAGTGAAAAGAGGCTAAGAGCCGCCTGTCCCCAGCACCAGAGGAGACTTACAACTGTCTGTGTGCAAAACCCAGAGCTCCGAGTGCAGCGCAGAGCCTTGGACTCTGGCACACAGCCCTGGCTTTTACAAGCATCAGCTGTGATGGAGGTGCAGTAGGGGAAGGGCCCTAGTGGGTAAGAAAGGGCCTCAAACATTCCTGGAACTAGTAAGTGTGAGAGTCCTGCCCTTTCTCCCAAGAGAAATCCATAAAACCTAAGTGGGAGGGGATGACATCATGAAAGGGCTCTGCAGGCAGAGAATCTAGTGACAGATGGGACTCAGAAAGTGGGCGAGGTCTGAGAAGCTTCAGATTAGCCGGCTGGCTGCCCAACCCATCCCTGATCCCTGTGCCAATGCAGGGCCCCCTGAGAACAGGCTATTGGAACTTACTGGGTTCATGGGCTACCAGAACAAGACACAGAACAGTCAGGGACCAAAGCCAAATGAAACAGAAATAATCCACCAACTGCTGGACAAAGTAAATTGTGAGACCAAAGCTCCTTGCTGCTGGGCTCGGAGCATTTCACCCTAGGAACTATCAGCAAAACCAGCTCAGCTGATCTCTGCTGCCGTCATGATGTACAAAGCAAGAGCTGTCCCCCAGATAGCCAGATCCCCTTTCGTCAACTCCTGTCATTTGCTCGGATCCTTGGTAAGTGTAGAGGATCGGACTCACCCATGCGGCGCCTCCTGCTGGTGACTTCTGGGAATTAGCTCATTCCAGCTCCGGAGCACCCTCTGCAGGTCAGTGATCCGCCTGTCCTCTGGCCCCCGGATCCCTCCCTGGACCCCAGTGCCATTGTACCTGGGGTGCTGCCCCCTAGCAGTAACTCCTCAGTCTTAGGGTCTCCCCAGGGAACCCCCACCCACTATTCCCACCTTGTCTCAGTATAAGGCTACTGCCAGTCATCATCTAGCCCCATGTCCTGGGGCAGACTGCAGTATCAGCCTACTCATCACTGGCAAGGTTGGGTTTGGACCTGCTGCCTTGGCCTACCCCTGGGGGCTGCCCTCTGCAACCCCCAGTACCTATTTGCCTTTTGCTAGGCTGCAGCCTGGGGCTTTCCAGGCTAGAGCTCCCCAGCTCCTCTGCCTTTCTCCAGCTCTGCTCCACTCAGGTACCCTGTCTCTAGATCCCTGCAGCCAGGCCCTTCTCTCTCTGAACATAGAGAGAGACTAGTGAGCTCCTGGCTCCCAGCCTTTTTATACAGGCCAGCTGTGGCCTGATTGGGGTGTGG